>CM044441.1:26540802-26660505 GCA_024363595.1 Xenopus borealis
CAAAGACCAGATAGGCAGGAGTACCATCCAAACAGTAACCACAGCCTATCTCGGTTTCACACCACATTGTAGGTGAATTATTTCTTTTTAAGTGTATTTGTCACATTTGTAGAAGCAGCTGACTGGCTCTCCCTCCAATTCTTTCTACGAGACCTGGTCCAAGGAAGTACTTAGTGGTTTGTGGGATAGAAAAGCTCAAGTCATAACTCAGTTAATATTTCCTCTGTGTCACTTGTTGAAAGTAATCACTGGCTCTGGGAACCATTAGTCAATTTTGGCCATTAAAAGCCTAATGTCATTGATTTTCTAAAGTTATTTGGAAATAAACTGCTATAACTGTTATTTTATATAGATGCTGCAGGTAGGGTTGCCACCTGGTCGGTATTTTATCGGCCTAGCCGGTATTTTTGATGGTTGATCCCAATGTTATTAAAAGGAAAAAAATATAAATATATAGGAAGGCTGGACTTTTTTTCAAGAAAAGGTGGCAACCCAAACTGCAGGTAATGTGCTTCAGTTCATCTTCAAATCATTTGCAATTGGCCTCTATTTCTTTTTAATTATTTAAAGGACAAGGAAGGTCTAAAATAGCATAATGCTAGAAATGCTGTATTTTGTATACTAAACATAAACATGAACTTACTGCACCACAAGCCTAATCAAACAAATGATTTATGCTTTCAAAGTTGGCCACAGGGGGCTGTCATCTTGTAACTTTGTTATACATCTTTGCAAGACTGTGCACATGCTCAGTGTCTGGGCTGCTTAAGGATCGTCATAAATTATCAACACAGCACAAGTCTTAGAATGTAAGCTCTACAGGGCAGGGACCTACTTCCCACTATGTATCTTACCACATAGCACTTAAGATATTTGTCCTATGATTCTCTATATATTTATTATGTGATATGTTTCCCCCATGTATACTTATATATATATATATATATATCTATATATATAGTACTTTTATGCACTGTACCGTGCTGCAGCTCCTTAACAGCGCTTTACAAATAAAGTTATACATACATACATACATACAAGTCAAATAATATCTGCCAGAGGCTGATACAGCAAGACTGATTAATAATCAGAATATACAGACTGCACTGGGTCCTGTGTTGTCATGTAATCTAATGTGGATTTTATAGTTTTTGTATTGTTTAATAGAAACCAATGGCTTCAGCAAAATAATCCTCCAAATAGAATCCCAGTTTATCTGTTTAAATCTGGCTCCATGATCTTTGTCCCTGCAGCTGGAGTTGGAAAAAATTAAAGGGGGTGTAAAAGTAAAAATAAAATCCAATACAAATCTCTACACAGTCACCGACTGACAGCTGCTGGAGTTCTGCATGGTGGGAAGTAAGGTGGGTGCTCCCCCTGCTGTTCATAAGTATGGATGTTTCCCTGCACAGCAGGTAGAGACCGTCTGACAATTCCTATTCACATCAGTAAATGAAGGGAGAATTTCAATTAATACAGTCCAGTTTCTTATAAAAACAGTAGACTTTTTTTTATTAAGGTATGTTGGAGATAGGTTTCTTTTTCATTAAAGAAAATAAAAATGGGATTTAATTTTTTGGCCTTTACATGCCCTTTAAGTTTATATTCTTCCCCCTTCCTCACCCAAGTGCCAGTTATTCCATTGCTTTGTTACTAAGGCCAATATTACTGCCAACCAGTAACCAACCAATAAATGAACATAACAAAAATATTGTTTTGTCTAGCTTTCAGCATATACATCGGAAATGTGCACCTTCTATAAAAGTCAAACAATACAAAAATCTGTGTACATTGGCTATACTGTCTCATCAGTAGAATGACATAAGCTAGTGGGCAAGCAGAGAGGTCCACGATGTCCACTTTGTGTATAAATGTAAATATATCTATATACAATACACAGATGTTCTTTGCATACAATATAAAATGGTATGTATATATATAAGAAAGCGGAACGAAATATGAAATTTATGTATATTAATACTGTAAATATATATATGTGTGTGAAACACTGATAACTGAAAGTGTCTTCAGTCTATTTTTTATTTTTATGTGCTAATCCATTCTTAGTAGAGTAGTATGGAAAAAAAGAGGCAGAGGCTTTGGTACTGAAGTAATGTACATACCATACTTAGGGGCTGATTTACTAAATTCACATGAATTCACATGAAGGATTCGAATATTCGATCGAATTTTCAAAAATATTCTAATTTGAATTTTGAATATGCAAATTAGGCAAATTCGACCAAATTCGACCATCGAATATTCAAATTTAATTTTATTCGAATATTTGAAAATTCGATGATCAAATAATTCCCCTTTAAATTTGAATTTGATCACCTAGTTCGCCAGATTAAACCCACCGAAATGGGGATCATTCCCTAAGATCGAATAAGAAAAATTCGATCAATCGTTTAAAAATTCAATTCGAATTCGATCGAATTTCTCTATTTGATCATTTGATCGATCGAATTGCGCTAAAAAAATTTTAATTCGAAATTCGAATTCAAATTTTTTTAATTCCCCACTATTTGAATTTCGAATTTTTTTGGCATTCGAAATTCGACCCTTAGTAAAAGTACCGTAGTGTGGCAGCTCTACTTATCAGCATTAAACCCAATGATCACAAATGGCTTTCTAAACTGGACACAGTACCAGGCTTGTTTGGGCTCAGGGATTTGTAACTGTAGTTCCTGAGGTTTGCAGAGAAAAGTGAACAACAGTAACATGGATTGTACAGATGGTACAGAGGAGTAATTGCTGGCAAGGTATAGAAGGGGACATGACTGGGCAAATAATCCCTGCCCTAGTGTAGTAACCATCAGTTATAGACACAGTGCAGGCATGTAGCAATATAAAGGAAATTAGATTTTTGCAGTAACATTGGTTCGGTTCAGTAAGGGTCAACCCCTCGTGAAAGCAGCTGTGACAACTTCCATAATATCCGGTGGCCAGCAAAATTGTCTATGGGAGGATGAGAGATAAAGTTATAGTTCTGCGTTATCTGGGAATCTAAAAGCTGTCTATGTCAGTTACAGATGATATAGTAGATTAGGGGTAGTAGCTCGCCCACATAGACGCCCCATATTCTCGTGTGTGCAAGAGAAAAACAGTATAGATATAGAGCAAAGCCCCTAATTGTTGGTGGATGTCAGAGAAATCCATTTTTCAGCACATCTCTTTCCACAGCTGCTACGTCTACCTTAATTTTTCCCTGTTGCTGGTTCTTTTCCCTCCCATGCGTCCATCCCTTCTCCCTGGGAGCCACACTGATCTATCCCTGCTGAGCTGATCTGTCCCTGCTGCTCTCTGAAGAATCAATCTAAAGGCAGTGGTAGCTTAGGGGTAACTAATAACACAGCTACAGTTCCAATTTAAAAAATCTGGAGGAGCCCAGTTCTGGTTTCCCACAAATGCAACACAGCATGTCAGATTGTAGTGATTATTATTATTATTAACATGTATTTCTATAGCACCAACATATTGCGTAGTGCTGGCTGGGCTGGCCCCTCCTAAAGGAGTTCATACAATTGGATGGAGGGCTTATGGTGACCATAGACAGGTAGCAGGGGCATCCACCAATGAGGCATTGCCCCCCCCCCTCTCCTGGTAACGCAGAGACATTTTTCAATTTTCCTTTAGTGCAGAGAGCGCAATTGTGCTCTCTGCCCGGCCCTGGGTGGAGGGCACCAAAAGGAAGGCCACCTCAGGTGTCAAAATGGCCAGGATTGCCCCTGACAGGCAGCTAAAGTTGTGAATCTCTGTCCTTTAGACCAATTCGGCAGCTTATCTGCCTGTGTATGGGGGCTTCCCGATAGATATCTGGGCACAATATCAATCGGAAAGGTTTAATTTTTCCAGTAACCGACCTATCAGAGCCCATTGCTCCTCTTTGTAGTCCAATTGTTCGGCTCTAGAGCCAAATGTTTGGATTACCCGGATATAGCCCTGACGTTAGTAAGCATATCGGGGAAAGATATGTTCGGAATGGATCGGATCTTTTCATGTATGGCCATCTTTAGACTTAACAGAGGGGGGATGTGATTGTTTGTTCTCCTATTGACGCTATTCAGTAAATGTACCACTGCCAAACACTCACATTTTCATATAGTTAACAATGTGCCATAGCCACAGTCAACCCATTGACATTGATTGGGGAATCCTGGGTTCCCGGAATCCCGGGGTTGCATGAGTGGATGCTACTGACGTGCACCCAGTGAATCTGACCTCAATGCTACTTTTGAGGGTGCTCAAACTAGAACATTGGAAGTGGTGCCATCCCCACTCTAAAAATGCACATAGAGTTGCATTCGGTGGGGGGGGGGGGATATGGGACATTTTGCTCAAAAACAGCATTTTTCATACTGTGTCTGGTAAACTCGCAATATTTCCCATGGCTTTCCTAACATGTTTTTAATTAAAGGGGTTCTTTCCCTCCCAAAAATAAAAGTGCTTCCCAGAAAAGCTGCTATATGCTGTCCCTCCTTACCCCTGCATAGGGATTAGACTCCTTCAACAGAAACATGAGCTTGGTTTCAAACATATTCTTAATTTACTTATTGCTCAGCAGCACTGTGTACTTGAAACGCCAGGGCTTATTTTAAATCTCAGTCCAGACCTGATTACAATATACATACACTTGTAACAACATTAATAAACAGAAACATTTTAAAGGGATACTGTCATGGGAAAACATGTTTTTTTCAAAATGCATCAGTTAATAGTGCTGCTCTAGTAGACTTCTGCACTGAAATCCATTTCTCAAAAGAGCAAACAGATTTTTTTTATATTCAGTTTTGAAATCTGACATTGGGGCTAGCCATTTTGTCAATTTCCCAGCTGCCCCTGGTCATGTGACTTGTGCCAGCACTTTAGGAGGGAACTGCTTTCTGGCAGGCTGTTGTTTTTCCTTCTCAATGTAATTGAATAGAACACAGTGGGACATGGGTTTTACTATTGAGTGCTGTTCTTAGATCTACCAGTCAGCTGTTATCTTGTGTTAGGGAGCTGTTATCTGGTTACCTTCCCATTGTTCTGTTGTTAGGCTGCTGGGGGGGGGTGGTGATATCACTCCAACTTGCAGTAAAGCAGTAAAGAATGATTGAAGTTTATCAGAGCACAAGTCACATGTCTAGCCCCATGTCAGATTTCAAAATTGAATATAAAAAAATACAGTTGCTCTTTTGAAAATTGGATTTCAGTGCAGAATTCTGCTATTAACTAAAGGATAACTAAATCATAAAAATTAATAAGCCTAGAACAATCATATTTTATATACTCAACATACTGCACCATGCTAAATGTCCATTATCTCTATAACAGTAAACATTCAGACTTTCAAATTATACACAGGGGCTCACCATCTTGTTTTGTCTTAGGAATGTCAGTGGCACTGCACATGCTCAGTGTGCTCTGGGCTTCTGTTCAGAAGCTAAGCTTTGGGGTCATCACAGATCATCAAGCAGAGAATTAGGCCTTTCAGATAAGTTGATGCTACAGGGATGATAAATTATGATGCTAACTGCACCCTGATGCTAACCCTGCATGAAGCTCCCTGACCTCTCTGGACAGGGATAGGGGCTATGGGAGGCAGGGGGTTGCGGTGGGTGAGGGGGGCCCTGGAGTTGGTAATGGGGAGGAGGGGGTCTAGGGCAGTTTGTGTGTGTGGGCCCCTGATGTGGCAGCCTGTAGCCCTGGACCCCCACAGTGCAACACTGGTTTTAGAGCTGACATTTATTGAGAATCCAAATGATTTACTTATCTGCCTTATATCATTACATTCATACTGTAAATATACAGTAAATTACGGGTCCCTAAGCGCGGGTAATTGAGAGCAGCATAGAGCATGTTCAGTGAATCAGCAAAAAAAAAGATGGAGGACTTCTGGGGGCATTTTTGGAGGCATAGATTGCTCTGCTGAAGGGATGTGGTCATCTTTGGCTGGTGTAGAAGCCCAAAACATAATGTGCAATATTTACAGTATGTGTCTACGTCTTTGTTAAGCCTTAGCTCTTCTTGAAATACCCAAATAATAGAGTAAAAATGTTGATACTGTGTACATAAAGGATGATAAAAATAATAGATCGTGTTATTAATGCTGTGCAGCATAACATGGTAATCCAGGAGGCAGAGTCAAATTATGTTTTGTTCTCTGGGAAATTTGATTGAAGAAATCATGAACTGAAAAGAAATAGCACTGGGAAAAAAGAATTTCAAAGAAAGAATTCATTATATAATGAAATAGTTTGAACTGTTTCCTAAACCTTAACAGGAAAAGACATTCACAGAATATTAGGAAGGATCTATGACAAAGGGTTCTTTGGAGTAATCACAAGGTTTCATGAAAATACATGTTTTATTCAAAGCATCCATTAACTCTTGCCCCTTCCCCCCCGGTGAAAAATCTAAGTTCTGTAGGATAAATAGAATAATGGGATAAACAGCAGGTTAATGAAGGCACGGAACCGTTACACAGGTAATGTTACTGCGCTGCAAAAGGTAATACCAAGGACAGAAAGGTCCATTAAAAGAAACGCGTTAAGATCTTTATAGTAAAACCAATGCTGTCGCTAAGGTATTTTAGCAAGCCAAGACTCTTGATATGTATGGCCTGAAGCAGGAGAATAAGGGGAGCAACACACAGTATTTTTTACTTTTTTGTTTTGCATAATATCTTTCAATACACTTTAACTGAGCATCTTTACTGGTGTTAAAGTTATTTGTAAAGTGCAGTTGAAAGCAGAATTAATGCTTATAAGAATTACATTTTCTTTCACTGTGCAAAAAAGGAGGGGGGCTTTGAATTCACCTTTAAGGCCGACCACCCTATGAATGTTAGAAAGTCTATCTAGTCAGAGGCTTTTTCTAACTAAGGGCTCAACAAAGCTGTTTTTACTAATGGAAATCGAATAGCAGCCCCAATCCATAGACAGTACACAATCTACACCCAGAACCAGTTGTTTCCTGCAAAAACAAAAACTTGAAATTCTAAAACTGGTCATTGTGAGCATTTAAGCGGTTATTTACAAAAAATCCGATTTTATCTCATTTTCTAAATTATCCACAATTTTACCTCATCATTAAAATAACTCAAATAAATCGGATCGGGAAAAAATTATATAAAATCAAGTGAAAACCCGAATTGTAGAATTTTATTCTGACTCTTCTCTGGAATTGGTCCCAAATTTTTTCTGGGATAGATGTACCAAGCACCTACTAGAACTTTAGTAGCTGGAGCAGGACTAATTAACTGAAGCTGCCATACTGTAGCTGCAATAAAGCTGAAATCAGACTTTAAAGGTATACATGTTTTTTTAATGCATCAGTTAATTGTGCTGCTCCAGCAGAATTCTGCACTGAAATCAATTTCTTGAAAGAGCAAACAGATTTTTCTATATTAAATTTTGAAATCTGACACATTTTGTCAGTTTCCCAGGTGCCACCAGTCATGTGACTTGTGCCAACTCTTTAGGATGGAACTGCTTTCTGTTATTTCCCCTACTGACTGTGTCCCAATGGGACTTGGCTTTTACTATTGAGTGATCTTCCAGGGAGCTGTTATCTTTTGTTAGGGAACTGCTATCTGGTTACCTTCCCATTGTTCTGTTGTTAGGCTGCTGGGGGAAAGCTGAGGGGGGTGATATCACTCCAACTTGCAGTACAGCAGTAAAGAGTGACTGAAGTTTATGAGAGCAAAAGTCACATGACTGGCGGCTCCTGGGAAAGATTTTCAGAGCAGAAATCTGCTAGAGCAGCACTGTTAGGCACACGGGCAGATTCGGGGAGATTTAGTCACCTGGTGACTAATCGTCTCTACTTCTGGGCGACAATCTCCCCGAACTGCCTTCTCATGCTTTCCTGCTGGCTACAATTAAAAATCGCCAGCGTCATAGCACATACAGTTCTTTCTTTTCCGAAGTCGCAAACCGTCTTCCCCCTAAATAGTTTCTGGGTTCGCAAAAGCTATATTAAATTCATGCAAAGGCAAATTTGTTTGCACAAAGGCATAACTCATTCATAGAGAGATATGCCTCTCATCCACCACAAACTCTGTCATGCAAAAATAAAAAGCTGTTTGTTGACATGACCAGTGTCAAGCGTTGTACATGGAATTATTCAGGATTTGTGCCTCAGGCACTGGGAAATAAAGTCCCAGAAAGGACAGACATGGGAACAGACATCTGCTGTGTTTTATGTTATCATACATCCCAGTGCTCTTTGGACCTGCGTATGTACATTAATAGGAGAACATTCAGTTTTCTTATCCAAGGACCCTATAAGCCTATACTGTGCGTGGGCAGGCACCATGTGAACTAACTCATATGCTAAAAAAATATACTGTTCTGTTTTATTCAGTTTTTCTGACTGTACAGTTTATCACCTTTAAAGGAACAGTTCAGGGTAAAATTAAAAACTGGGTAAATAGATGCAACACAACTTCTTGCTTTTCAGCTCTTTAAATCTGAGTTAGTCAGTGACTTGAAGGGGGGCCACATGGGACATAACTGTTCAGTGAGTTTGTAATTGATCCTCAGCATTCAGCTTAGATTCAAAAGCAACAGTTATGGCCTGTGTGTCCCTCCCTCAAGTCACTGATTGGTTACTGCCTGGTCACCAGGGTAACCAGTCAGTGTAAACAAAAGAGAGCTGAAAAGCAAGAAGTAGTGTTCTGTTCTGTTAGGTTAGACTTACAGTCACTCCAGCCTTTATACATTACATTTTTGCCTAACTAACTATATTGAAAACATTTTTTATTTTGCACAGCCTATCTATTTACCCAGTTTTTACTTTTATACCAAACAATTCCTTTAAAGTGCCTGCAAACATTTGTAGTTATTTATAAATGTCCCTGTGAGGATCCAATGGCACAGTGATTTATAGCTTTAGAGGTTACATTGTCCTGAAAATATATTAAATATGTCAAAATGCCACTTTCAAAGACACAGGCTAAAGAAATAGATTCACCTGTGTCTAGGTGCCAAAAACACTTGTTGTCCCACATCCGCTTTAGCCAAATTAGGCTGCAAATTTATAGTTTAGTTTTTTTCACTCATCCTTCTATTCGAGGCTCTCCTATTTATATTTTCTCTCCCATGATCGGAGTGAAAATGTAAGTCCGGACTGAAGTGGCCGGGTTCCCGCGAGAGCTGCTGCTGGAAAGAAGGAGAGCCGCTGCGCTGCTGCAAGGGTGAGCTCCACTAAAATCTTTGAACATTTATAGTCCACTCTCTTTTATAGTCCAGTCCAAATTACCCAAGCAACTAGATTGCCGAAATTGCAAACTGGAGAGCTGCTGAATAAAACGCTGAATAAATCAAAACAACAAATAATAAAAATTGCAATTGCAAATTGCCTCAGAATATCTCTACATCACACTAAAATGTAATTTAAAGGTGAACAACCCCTGTAATTATTCATTAGATACACCTGCTTATTGCCCAGATTTGGGGCAGAACTACATGGCAGACTAAGCTGCGTTTCCATCAGATCCGTCGCTGGGCGACAAAGCGCCTGTTTCAAGTCAGATCCGACAGGAACATGGTAGTTATAGGCAGTCGGATGGTGTTGCAATACATTAGAGGACATTATAGACAAATATCAGGGGACCTTTTTACCCATAAAGAGGATCACCGCACCAGAGGCCACCCCTTCAGACTAGAAGAAAAGGACTTTCATTTGAAGCAGCGTAGGTGGTTCTTCACAGTCAGGACGGTGAGGTTGTGGAATGCACTGCCGGGTGATGTTGTGATGGCTCATTCTGTTGATGCTTTTAAGAGGGGCTTGGATGATTTTTTGGACCGACAATATCAAAGGCTATTTTGATACTAAACTCTACAGTTAGTATAGCTATGGGCATATATGGTTTGTGTGAAAGAGTGTTGGGGTGTGTGTATGGATGCTGGGTTTCCATTTGGATGGGTTGAATTTGATGGACTTTGTCTTTTTTCAACCAAATTTAACTATGTAACTGTGTAATGGTGATCCGACGCAACACGACTGTCGGATGAAAATCCTGCAAGCTGTCACCGTTGCGACACCATCCGACTTCCTATTACTTACCTTGTTCCTGTCAGATCTGACTTGACACAAGCGTTTTGTCGCCCAGCGTCGGATCCAACAGAAGCCCCGCTAAGTCTGCCGTGTAGTTCTGCCCTTATAAGCGCAGATAAAGGGCCTTTTTTTATTCAGGTGTAGCTGTACATATGCCTTGTGTTTGTGCCACTGCAAGAAACATTTATACCCTCTACATTCACAACATAATCATTTCAAATACAATTAATCATTTGCAATTACTCTTCTTGTAGTGGAAATAACAGATCTTAATCAGTCTGAAGGCAACCATTTCTAAAGCTGGCCATAGACGCAACGACTTGGTCGTACGAATCGAGGATTCGTACGACTATCGTACGACTTTCGGATCGTGTGTGGAGTGTTCCGACATTTGTCGTGCCATGCCGATCGGTCGTTTGGTCGATCGGCCAGGTTAGAAAATTTTTGTCGGCTGGCGATAATATCTTTGCGTCTATTGCAGATCGTACGATTTTCAGTGGGAGACCGTCACTAGGTTTTTAATCGTACAACTTTCGTACGATCCTTGTCAGGGGCAGAACGTCAGCTATCTGTGCTTTTTACTACTTATAGTTGATCTGAAGGTTAGTGACAGGTCGGGAGCAGGTCGGGAGATGCAAAGATCCGATCGTGGAATCATCTTACGATCGGATCTTTGCGTCTATGGCCAGCTTAAGGCACCAAACCTCTATAAGTACCAGCACAGTTATCAGTTGCCAGTGACATTTGGCCTTTTAGACCTGAAAGCCAGAACTTCGGAGGAAATAGACTCTGAAGAACAAGCAGGAAAAAACAGCTGCTCAAAAACAGAGCATCAAAGGGTTAAACAGGCTTGCAGTCACAATTCAGGCAATGGTCAGGGCAGGCAGCAATCAGTTAGGCCAGGAACAGGCATATCGTCACAAACTGGATAATCAGTAAAAGTACTAAGAGCTTAAAAACAAAGACCTACAACTGGGAAATGAACCCAGGTCCCTGGAGTACATTTATTACAAACCTTGTACTACATTGCAAAGTAGCAAAGTCATAATACAATGCCAGTAAAAAATGGAATAGAAAGTTAAAAAAATAACAGTAGAGTTTTATCAATCCTTCAGTATATTTTCTATAATACCGTATGGTGTATCATTTTGAAATGAACAAATGATCCCCAGCTCAAACAAGTTAATTTCCTCATAAACAGTTCTGGGACCAATAAACAGTAATATAACACTGTATAGGTATAGGATTCTCAGAAACCGGTTATGCAGAAGGCTCCAAATTATGGGAAAGCCATTAAGCAAATAATTCTCTTTTAAAAATGATTTCCTTTTTCTCTGTATTGATAAAAAAGACTTAAAGGGAAACAGGGAAAATGTATTTTTTTTTTTTTAAACACATCAGTTAATAGTCCTGCTCCAGTTAGGGTTGCCACCTGGCCGGTATTTTACTGGCCTAGCCGGTAAAACACCCGCCAAGGCCGGGGCCGGTATTACAAATTTACCGGCGATGTAGCTGCCGGTAAATTTTTAATACCCTTAAAAAGACCCATCGGCCAGCCCCCAATCCCCTGTACACTTAACTTTTGTCCCCTTCTTGAAGGCTCGGCTTTGTGGCCACACCCCCAAAACGGCACACTCCAGTCCCTTTTTACATCACACACCTCCCCTTTTTGGCCCCGCCCCCCACCGGCCGGTAAAAAAATTAAGAAAGGTGGCAACCCTAGCTCCAGTAGACTTCTACACTGAAATCCATTTCTCAAAAGAGCAAACATATTTTTTTTATATTCAGTTTTGAAATCTGACATGGGGGTAGCCATTTTGTCAATTTCCCAGCTGCTCCTGGTCATGTGACTTGTGCCAGCACTTTAGGAGGAACTGCTTTCTGGCAGGCTGTTGTTTTTCCTTCTCAATGTAACTGAATAGAACGCAGTGGGACATGGGTTTTTACTATGGAGTGATGTTCTTAGATCTATCAGGCAGCTGTTATCTTGTTTTAGGGAGCTGTTATCTGGTTACCTTCCCATTGTTCTGTTCTTAGGCTGCTGGGTGGGGGTGGGGTGATATCACTCCAACTTGCAATACAGCAGTGATTGAAGTTTATCAGAGCACAAGTCACATGACTTGGGGCAGGTGGGAAATTGACAAAATGTCTAGCCCCATATCAGATTTCAAAATGAAATGTAAAAAAAATCTGTTTTGGATTTCAGTGCAGAATTCTTCTGTAACAGCACTATTAACTGCATTTTGAAAAAGTTTTTTTTCCCACGACAGGATACCTTTAAATGAGAATTCAACCCTCCATATAATAAAACCCACTACCCCCCTACCCTACATAGTCCCCCCTATCTGCTCCCACCCGCACAGGTGATAACTCCATTAATTGACCCATATCCAGTAATTACCCCTTGTTGCAAAATAAGCGCAGTGGAGCTCACGGATGCCCTCTTCCCCAATTTGTTGATCTTCAAAAGTAAGCAGCGTATCAGCGCATGCACAGTTGAAACAATCTACCTGTTCCAGAGAACTGCACATACGCAGAAGGCGACGGACGAGCCGAAGATCAATGAAGCATTGAAGATGGCACCCGAGAGCTCCACTGAGCTTACTGGGGTAATTACTGGATATGGGTCAATTAATGGAGTTATCACATGTGTGGGCGGGAACAGGGAGTGGGGATTATGTAGGGTAGGAGCCAGTAGGTTTTATTATATGGAGGTTGGGTTGAATTCTCTTTTAAGGTATGGTATACCAAATTATGAAAAGACCCCTTATGCAGAAAACCCCAGGTCCCAAGCATTAAGGAAAAGAGATCCCATGTACATACAATGAATTATTCAAGTAGTAGACGTATTCAAGAGGTGCTCCTATTGGTTGTACAGCAAGCATTTCCACTGAAGGTTCTCTTCCCAGAACATGATGCAAGGAAGATTACTTCCCCAAAGCTTCATATTTTCCCTTTGTAATGTCACATAATAGAATGTTAAATTATTCCCACGGTGTCTGAACATTTCCAAATATCATGAATGATGTCCAGCTCCTTTTAAAAGGGATGCTTGAGATGAAAATACCCCACTAGCGGAGAGCTGGATGCTTTCATCTACGGTACAAAGAAGCAGTAAAGGTCATTGTGGAACCTACTGTACATTTTCTATGAGATTCCACAGAGACCAGTGTTGGCTGCAGAAGTGTATGCCTTTGGTTTTATTGCAGACATCTGAACCTCTAAATCACTGCTGCAGTTACAGTCACAAGGGTGATTCTGCACTTTGTCACTGGCATGTTGTATATCAATATGCCTTCACAACTGCAACTCCCAGCACTTAGGCTTTGTGTTTTGACATTGTCGGCTTTAGCTGAAGATAGCCAACCAGCAGTCATATATCAATTTAACTACAGCTGCCAGGCTTTGTACCCATGGGCTGTATAACACTGCATTGGCTGGCAGCCTGTTGGTATTTGGAGGCTGTAGTATTTCTTGTAGTACAGATACAATTTTGAAATCCAGGAAAAAAAAATTGTATTTCTACCAGCTTGTTTAAGGCATTTCTTTGTTTAGTTTTAACATGTAATAAAAAAGGAAGAAGGAGAGGGAGTCAGGAGGATAGATACAGGGGTTTTTCACAGGCCCGGACTGGCAATCTGTGGGTTCTGGCAAATGCCAGAGGCCAGGTCCCATAGAAAGTCAGTATTTAGTGGGCTGGTGGGGACTGTTTGGGCCTCTATGTGGGCTGATTGGGCCTCTGTGTACTTGAAATGCAAGGGCCTATTTTAATTCTCAGTCCGGACCTGTTCACCTTTAAATTATCTTTAGTATGATGTAGAGAGTGATATTCTGAGACAATTTGCAATTGGCAGGGGCGATCCAGCCCATTTCACTGCCTGAGGCAATTTACTGCCCCCTCTCCCAACGGCACTCACTTTTTCAGCGCCAGACAGGGGTAGGGATGGTCCACGGCGCTCGTGCACGCTCTGCACTGGAATTTCTGGGTTGAAAACCGAATTTCTGGGCTGAAAAACGGAAATTTGGCTCTTAGTTACCAGGAGCGGCATTTTTGCCCATCAGATGTGGTGCCAGCTTCGCACTAGTGTGCTAGAGGTGCAAGAGGAGGCAAAATAAAAAGAAGACGTTGGGCAGAGAGGGGACCGGACTGGGGGTTAGGCGACAGAGGAGGTACGTGCCCCCCCAGCTTTCCACCCTGGGCACGTGCCTACTCTGCCTACCCCTTGGCCCAGCCCTGCCAATACTACAGTAGTGATGCACACTTTAGACATTGAGTCAGTGTTAGACAGGGATGCCAGGGTCCCACCATAAAACCTTAGACCGTGGGCCCACTTTACAAACTATTATTCCTCTTCTTCTCCCTTAAACTTTTTATTCTTCTAGTCTTTTATATCTACTTACTATTCTCTGTTCCTCCATTATTAAACCTCTTGTTTTCCCATAAAGAAATAGGTAATGTCCATGAAATAGGCCAAATGTTAGAAGCAAGAGGGCCCACTGACACCTGGGCCCACCCGGAGTTTTCCTGGTATCCCGGTGGGCCAGTCCGTCACTGGATTGAGTAACTGAAGGACCACATGGTTCTTGCAGCTGAAATCTGGAACACTTTTATTCACAGCTATTTTTGTTCTCATACGCTTCGTAAGTTTCCAGCCTTAGTTTATGCTGCTTTTTACTGGCAGTGTGTCCTACGGTGTGCCAACCCCTCTAAAAGACTTTAAGGAACCCAAGCTAATCAGTTAACTGTCTCTCTTTCATAGGATCTGCCTTACACTGGTTGACCTAGCACAGAATTGGCTCTTATCTCACCACTTATGAAGAGGTCAGTAACCTCAGGCCCCTGGCTTCAGGCCCGGACTGGCAATCTGTGGGTTAGGGCAAATGCCAGATGGGCTGCTATAATTTCCCATAGAAAGTCAGTATTTAGTGGGCTCGTGGGGACTGTTTGGGCCTCTATGTGGGCTGATTGGGCCTCTGTGTACCTGAAATGCCAGGGCCTATTTTGATTCTCAGTCCAGTCCTGCCTGGCTTCATACATTTTTCTCTGAACATTAGCCAAAGAGTATTGGGACAACTCTTGAGTTCCTTATATCGCCTTCCCTATACAATCCCCATACCCTGATTGACACTGGGGGACCACTTTCTCCTTGAACCTTCTATACCATGTGAATTCCATATCCTGCAATGCTATCTAGGGAACAATTACAGAAATTGCAATGAAAAATCTAGAAAAAAGGACCTGCTCTAAGATACTGGGCCTCTTAGTGAAAATGAAATGCAGGGTTGGACCACCGGCACACCAGGAAAAACATTGGTGGGCTCCAGTCCTTTTGGACCCCTGCAGCCACTAGACTGCTCACTACCCTACATCTTTGCCGGTGCTTGAAACCTCAGATCATGCACGTGTTTCCCGCAGCTATGGGCTGCTTCCTGGCCCTGGGGGTGGTAATGCTGCTATCCCAGCTTGCGCTCCAGTTGTGCGCTTTTCCACTGTGAGCCCCGTTGAGGTCACTCACTTCCATGTCAGGGCCTATGTTGAATCTCAGTCCACTCCTACTTATAATCATAAAACCTTTTGTGCTGTTAAACCTTTTCACACTCTCCACCATATGTAGCAATTCTCACACTGCTAACTTTTAAAAAAATGAACTTAAAATTAAAAATTACGTTAGTTGTTCCGACTGAATTATTTCCGAAGACACTCCAAATTTATAAAAGTCACACAGGGAACTATATATTAACCTGAAAGCCAAAGAAATATGACATTCACAAAATGGTAAGGAGGATTCTTTTTAATTTGTTTTTTTTTTTTCATTTTTAAGGGGACTTGTCACCCTAAAACATAATTCCAAATACTATTTTATGAGGTTAGCCAAGCAAAATAAACTTCATGTTCACTACATAAATTATATAAATCTTGTTTATTTGAATCTTGACAGGCAGGAGCCAATTTGTGGACACTGTTATTAAGGCAAACCTTGCATCACTCCAAAATCTTGTTTATGCATCAGAATGGGGTACCTGATACCCATGCCCAGACACTGGCCACACAATTAGATGGAGAGGAGGGAGAGGGTATGTGAGAAGTGCAGCGACATCTAGAAAGTGCAGAATGAAAAGCAAAAGCAATTAGCTGTCCCACATCCATGCCTAAGGGTTAGTCCATTCTGGGAGAATAGTCGCCTGCCGACTAATCGCCTCTTCTTTTGGGCAACTAATCTCCCTGAATCGCTTACCCTGCCTTGCGCTGGCTAAAATGGAAAGTCGCCTGTGGTAATTCATACGCAGCTGTGGGCCAGGCGACCAATCTCCCAAAATCGCCTTGTGTGGACTAACCCTTAAGGTGGCCATAAACAGAGAGATCCCCTCGTTTGGCAATGTTGCCAAACGAGCGGATCTCTCCTCGATATGCCCAACTAGGGCCCAACAATTGGATCAGAATGGAGGAGATACAGGCAGTCGAGTTGTGGGACCACTTCAACAAGCAGATGCGGACATAATCCAACGGGATTTTTAGTCTCAATCAACATTTGCCCGACTCTCAGCCAGATATCGATTGGGTAAGCCTGTCGGAGGGCCCCATACATGGGCCAATAAGCTGCCGGCTCGGTCTTTCTGCAACTTTTATCGGCCCGTGTGTGGCCACCTTAAGTCATAGAGGAGGGGCAGGCAATACATAATTGACAGCTAAGGCTTTTAAACATGTTTATAACAGATATGGGTGCTTTAAAGGAGAAATTTTCTATAACACTCATTTTCTAGTATAATATTCCCCCTTGCTTGTAACATGAAAAGATGCAGGAAAAAAACATTTTAAAAGCTTTTTACCTCCTATAATAATCATTATATCAGAGCTGCAGAGACATGCTTCTACTTCTGAGTCTAGGCTGAAATGAGGAATGGGAGTGTCTCTTCATTCACAGGAAGCGGTAGTAGCTTTTACTGATAGGCTGAACTCTGCATTAGCAGAGGAAACCCCTCCCCTCTTCCTCCCTGCGTATCCAAAATTTTGTATGAACATGGTTATTAGGGGGCCTACAAAACTGGGCATTGTAAAAAAAACTTTGCTGTGCTACACGCAACAAATCTTTTTGTCGATTTCCAAAATTTTTGGAGGGATGTTGTTAATATCTCGTTTCTGCACATTATTTATTTTAATCCCAAAAAAAAAGGAATTTTGGTTTCATGTGTAATTTGAAATGGACTTGCATTATACAGCATTTAATGTCTGGTGACAGGTGCCCTTTAACGTACTTATATTTTTTCCATTTTTACTTTACACAAGAAAATGATTATACTACCTTAGGAAACAACACAGTGTCTGGCTTTTAATGTGGAACTATCTGGAAATATTCAGCTGCTACAAGTTAATTATATAACATTTACAGATGCAATAAAGCTAAAATAAACTGTACTTGTAAGGGTGCCCCACAGTGAATTCAATTTAGGGCCCCAAAATATTGATAAGTTGGTTTATCCTACCAAGATATATCAAATTGCTCATTAATTAGTGCCTCACTGGGCCTCCTACAGTCCCCTGCAACCACAGGGTCTGATTCCTCTGTAGTTACACACCTGCAAACAAGCTTTTGTATTTGATTCTATTCATACAAGTGGGAACTACTGAGTTTGCTGCATGTAATCCATTTCCCTGATCCAACTACTTTATAAAGCCCCCCTAGCAGATCATCTTTTCTGTTCTATTGCTCTCTGGAAACTGAGGTGCAATTGGAGAACATTTAGGTGTTAGTAATAGCATGCCATACTCAGAAAATGTTACAGAAGGATATAAGATTGAGTTCTCATGTCTCTGCTATTTGTATCTGCCCCCATAATGCCCTTCACAAGGTGAACATGCTCTCCGTTGATGAGTCTCCTCAACTTTGACTAGGGGAAATAAATAACAGAAGAACTAATTTTCTCCTCTGTTGAAGAGCCCATTATTTTGTCTGGCCTAATGACTGTTTAGTGCACCCCCTCCTCATTCTCTTCACTTGTCAAACCATTTGTTCTCTGCTGATTCAGATCAAAGGGCTGTGAGCGCAAGTGCTCTAATTATTGGCTGGTGTTAAGTACCTGAACAGGATTCTCCTTGATCACTTCCCTACTAATTAATAACTTGTTCCGGCTACTGTTAAAGTGATAAGGGCCCACTTATATGCTCTAGCTCTCCCAGTGGCCTGAATTCCAGGCTTGAAGGTAAGTTTTGGTTACATAACCATCAGATGTACTGCCAAACAGAGCCTCCTGAAGGCTGCCAGTCCACACAGGGGCTACAAAATAGCCAGTAATTGCATCCACAGGAACTTTTCTCATGCTTGTGTTGCTCCCCAAATTTTTCTACATTTGAATGTGGCTCAAAGGCATTAGCAGTTGGACTCCCCCGCTCCAGCTGATGCACAATTAAAGGTGTTAAAATGTAAGCAGTAGATGAGATGTAGCCAGAGAAACTACTGAAACATCAAAGGGAAGAATCATCCAGAAGAAAACTGAGGCTTAATAATACACATGAATATCTAATTCAATTTAAGGTCATATGCCCTATAAGAAAAGTATGAAAACATAACGACTCATTAAAGGAAAAGTGTCCCTAAAAATGAACATGGCTAAAAATGCTTTATTTTATATACTGAATTTATTACACCAGCCTAAAGTTTCAGCTTGTCAATAGCAGTAATGATCCAGGACTTCAAACTTGTCACAGGGGGTCACCATCTTGGAAAGTGTCTGTGACATTCACATGCTCAGTGGGTTCTGAGCAGCTGTTGAAAAGCTAAGCTTAGGGGGTGTCACTAATTATCCAGCAGAAAATGAGGTTTGTCTGTGATATAAGCTGATGCTACAGGGCTGATTATTCAATTTTGATGCTAATTGCACTGGTTTCTCTGCTGCTACATGTTATTTATCCCCCCCCCCCATCCAGCTACTTTTTCATCCCACCTGGTAGAATAAAATTCCTGAGGAAGAACACTATCCATGCAAAACAACAGGGCAAATTGCATCCAGATTTGTATTTTATCTTGTTCCCAATGGCCTCAATTCAGGTTATTTTACAAAATGGGACCCCCCTCCAGGAACTTATTCTTCCCTCTAACTAAACTAACCGATCTAGTGATGGGCTAAATTTGACGTCCTCGTCAATTTTGACGCCCACAACAATTTTACGCATGCCTATTTTGTACATATGCAAGTCAATGGGCGTCCGAATAATTGTGGCGCAAGACAGTTTTATGCACGCAACTATTTTGACGCACATCCAAAATCTTTTTCACACAGAAAATTTTCACCACGGTTTCAAAAATTTATTTTGCAAGAAGCGAAACATGAAATTAAGTTGAAGCCAAAAAAACCCACAATCAAATAAAATCCATGGGAAAGAACTCAAATAGCAGAGAGACATGGAGGCAGGACTTAATTAGGCAGAGGGCTGAGAGCAGTGGGGATGGGAATTGGTCAGGCTAGAGCAGAGAGATGTGGGGAGGGACTTAATTAGACTAAAGCTGGCCATACACGCAAAGATCCAAATGGGAGGATCTTTCCCCGAAATGTCACTAACAGGCTGAATGATCGATTTGCGATGAGCGCAGTGGGCTCTGACGGGTCAATCAGGAGATACTGACACATGAAATTAAACTCTTTTTTAAATCTATTATAACATTGGCTTTGAAAACTACTTCTAACTTTGCCATAAAGTATTTGCATGAAGCTTTTACATTACCTGTCTGATCCCCCATGTCCCCCTGTATGAGGGGGCTGCCATATTTGTGCAGCAGGAGTCCGTTAGCATTAGAAACTCTAAGGCTAAGGCCAGACGGGGAGATTCGGGGGCATTTTGTCGCCTGGCGACTTCTCGCCGCGACTTGTAGCCCCCGAACCTCCCCGAATAGCGAAGTACCCAAGCGCACCAGCGTTGCTTGAAAACGCCGGCGCGTATTCACACGGAGCGATTTTTGAAATCGCTCCAAATTGCCTCGCCAGGCAATATGCGTTCCGTACAATTATTCCTTTCGTACGATAGGATCTTTGTGTCTATGGCCTGCTTAATCCAACCAGAAATTCAGCAGAGCAAGTGAAGAGGAGGTGCTGGAGATGATTTGGGTTTTTAGGGAGGGGGAGAAACTAGATTCAAAGCAGGCCTGGACTGGCTATCTGAGGCCATAGACTTCCTAATGTAAATGGGCCGGTGTCAGCATTAAAATGTTCCCTCGGGTTCCCTGCCGGGCTGGGGCCCAGTCGGCCGAACACCCTAGGCGACCTGGCTGACGATGTTGTCCCCTCCTCTTGCACGAGCGTGCGCACTGATTCCGCCAAACAATAACACTTTGTTCAGAAACAAATTTATTTATTATTGTCATAGAGGTTTAAAGGGGAATTATACTCGAGGATTAACACAAACAAATCCTGGGTGGTTTATCATAGTTTAGTGCAGGGTTGTCTCTCAAAAGCAAGTAACAATACTGCATAGTGTAGTTGTATATATACAGCGCTACGCAACAAGTTGGCGCTATAGAAATACATGTTAATAATATATATTGAAATCAGCAAGGTGTGATATATATATATTCTATTCATACAAGTGGGAACTACAGAGTTTGATGCATGTAATCCATTTCCCTGATCCAACTACTTTATAAAGCCCCCTAGCAGATCATCTTTTCTGTTCTATTGTTCTATTGATTTCTGTAAACTGAGGTGCAATTGGAGAACATTTAGGAGTTATAGCATGCGTGATGTTAGGATAGAAGATTGAGTTCTCATGTCTTTCCTATATGTCTCTGTTCCCATAATGTCCTTCAGAAAGTGAACATTCCAGACAGTCTCCATTTTTGAGTTCCCTTGACTTTGACTAGGGGAAATAAATACATTTTTCCTCTGTTGAAGAGCCCATTATTTTGTCTGTCCTAATGACTGTTTAGTGCACCCCCTCCTCATTCTCTTCACTTGTCACACCATTTGTTCTCTGCTGATTCAGATCAAGGGGCTGGGAGTGCAAGTGCCCTAATTAACTTGCACAAGATTCTCCTGGACCACTTTCCTTTCCTACTAATTAATAATGAGCTACTGTTACAGTGATAAGGACCCACTGAAATGCTCTAGCTTAATGATCCCCAACCAGTGGCTCATGCATAACATGTTGCTCACCAACACCTTGGCTGTTGCTCCTAGTGGCCTCAAAGCAGATGCTTATTTTTGAATTCCAGGCTTGGAGACAAGTTTTGGTTACGTAACCATCAGGTGTACTGCCAAGCAGAGCCTCCTGGAGGCTGCCATTCCACATAGGGGCTACAAAATAGCCAATCATTTCATACACAGGAACTTTTTTCATGCTTGTGTTGCTCCCCAACTTTTTTTACATTTGAATGTGGCTGAAAGGCATTATCTTGTTCCCAGTGACCTCGATGCAGGTTATTTTACATTTCAATGTGGCTCAAGAGTAGAAAAGAAGATCCCCCTCCCTATGAACTTATTCTTCCCTCTAGCTAACCTAACATATCTAGTGATGGGTCAAATTTGACACCCACGACTACTTTGACGCTCGACTTTTTTGACACCCACGACAATTTGACGCATGCCTATTTTGTATAACTGCATTAAAGTCAATGGGCGTCTGAATAAGTTTGACGCATGATAGTTTTTATGCGTGCAACTATTTTGAAGCGCATTTTGTGAAATGCGCAGTTCTAGCAAATTTCTGGGTTTTGACAACTGCACATGTGCCAAAACGCAGAGTCCATTCATGAGCAGTTTTAATTGTACAACGTTCTCTATTTCATGTTATTTTGACATCTTGGAGTCAGCACCAGTTTTGCTTGATGTGTACGAACTATGAGAATCTGGTGAGTAGGCAATTTCACCAGAGGTGGGCTGATTTAACATCCTTGGTCTAACTTACCTGAAGGGTCTACAGCACATGGCACTTTTAAAACAAGTTTTTTGTAATTAACACAGCACAGTGTGATGCACTTGGCACTTTAATATACACATTTAAGGGTACTGCACCATAGTATCCATTTTTGCGCTTCCCTACAGCGATTTGTTTTGTCACGAAGATTAAGAAGATGGCGGCTGTGTGCTCCGCTGCGCTTTTCTGGTCACTAGGGGAGAAGGGGAAGGATTCAGGGGACTTTGGAGGGGGGGGCAGGGAGGGGGGTCGAACGGAGGGGGGCAGATGAGCACTTAACTTCAAGGGGGGTTGAATTCTCCTTTAAGAAACGAACTATTGTTGATGCCAATCCACCAACCTAACCAATCACATTAAATAAAGTAGTAATCAGACAATGTTCTGCCCGTGACAGCAATCTTATGAAATGTATGTCCCAGTAGCTGAAATAAATCTTTTAAACATGGTGACCTTAGTGCTATACTAGTAATGGATAATACAAATAATGTCACTTTTTATGTCCTTTGTTCTTTCAAGAATATGTTCCCAGAACAAACAAATATTCACCCCCCAAATCATCCTAACTAGCCTTTGGGATGTCCATTGACTGATTTGTGCCTCCCCCCCGACTTAACCAGCCACACAATTAAAATTCTCTGTATAGGCATTGGATGCAATAGGTTCTGTAAATGGGGATCAGAGTCTAAATGATGTGCAGCAGATGTAAATATATTATTACTGGTGAAGTGCCAATGTTGTCTTTTCCCATTAACTTGATAATGGGTAGTTTTCTTTGTTTTTCTTTCTTTCTAATAAAACAGTGCTAAGCAAATAGTAAATAGAAGTGCCAATAAAAACATTTTCTATTTTGACCCAGGATGCTCTCCTTAGCTACCCTCTTTGTCTCCTAGAGCACCTACTGTAGCCTCAAGCCCCTACTCTGTATGGGACTCATTCAATCCTATTCCAGGGTTGTTAGTTGAAAAAGCTAAACTAACCCCACCCCAGCCCTTTATATTATCAGGGAAGTTAACTAAAGCTGGCAATACATGCAGAGATCTGGCAAGGCCACCTAACAAGTGGATCTTTCTCAAATATTGCCTTATTGAGGTGGAAAGCATTGGGTTAATCTGATCATTTGACCCTTGGACCAATGATTGGATCATAAGTGCTGCTAAGTAGGCAGTTGAGAATTCCAGATCAAATGTGCCCAATCGTTATCTTGTCAATTTTCCAACTAGATATTAGTTGGGCAGGCAACTGGGTCTGGAAGGACTACCTTTATCCACATTCAAAGTTCTATACACACAGCTGACATACAACCTTTTGGCAATAAATTCCATCTTGCTTACAATCTAGGGTCCTTGCCAAATTCTCATGGGCCAGGTTGATTAGGAGCCCGTACATACACATTTCTTGCAGGTGGTACCCAAGCTAGAATTGGACTCCAGCACTATAAGGCAGAAGTGCCACCACTGAGCCACCATGCTGCCCATGTCTCATTCAACCCTGATCATTATATTTTATTGGGTGATGCTAAAGCATCAAACATATTATCTATTTAAGGTCATTGTACTGATTTTATCTAATAAGAATGTTATCCTTTCAGATGATCCAGAACTCCCATCTGTAAGCAAGATTTTGGAGGGTATTGAGCAACATCATATGAAGGTCCCAATGTTCCTATTCCTTGCTATAAATTATATTTGATCATTAATTTCTAAACAATAACTGTTAAAATGTGTATATTTTAAATACTTGTGTAATAATTCCATCCTGTGGTGAAGATATAAATAAATATAAACCTTTGTTGTATGGGCTACTTTAGTGCCTCTGTGGCTCCGTCTGTGGCAATTGATCTGGCAGCTTTTACTTGGGGGTGAGGCAGATCATTTTGT
Source organism: Xenopus borealis (assembly GCA_024363595.1). Classification (NCBI taxonomy): domain Eukaryota; kingdom Metazoa; phylum Chordata; class Amphibia; order Anura; family Pipidae; genus Xenopus; species Xenopus borealis. The sequence goes on from CM044441.1 coordinate 26,564,629, forward strand.
TTCAATGGCTATCCATCAATCTGTAGCGTTTGACTGATTCATTTCTCAACTGCTGGTTGAGAGCTATGGATATCCACCATGTCTTTCTTCATTACAGCTGAGGTCATTCCTTTTGAGCATAAGCTGACCAGATGTCCTCAGATCCTATGCTAGCACAGACTTAACTATACCAAAGTTCTATGGGAATCCTATACGCAAACAATATGCCCTTTTCCCTAAGTCTCCCTATGTCTGTATATCACTGCTGTCCATATTTCCCCAGCTTGGACCGGCAACCATTCGGTCTCCAAATGTAGTAGAACTATAGTTTGCAGTATCCCACCAGTTTAGTTATTGGAGGTTTGTTTGGAATTGTTGTTTTGCAACATCTGGAGTGCTGACGTTTGGCTATTTGTGCTTTGAAAAATGCTTAAATACTTTGCACAGTACATTTGTTCAGGTGTTTACATCTCATTCAACATCCTCCGTTACCAGTCTGGGGCCACGAGTACTTGGACACTCACACCATGAGGCCATATACATGTTTGTTGTTGTATGTGATAGTTCCATTGCTCTGATTAATCCTGATACCCACTCCTGCACTGAAACTTCATACTCATGGGTGCAGCTAGAGCAGTGATTCCCAACCAGTGGATAGTGAGCATCAAGTTGGATACTAACACCTTGGTTGTTATCCCTATTGGCCTCAAAGTATTGTCTTATTTTTGAATTCTTGGCTTGGAGGTAAGTTTTGGTTGAATAAACTCAGATGTACTGCAAAACAGATCTTTCTTTAAACAAAATAGTCAATCATAGGCCTTATTTGGCATCTCCAGGAATGTTTTTCTTGCTCATGTTTCTCCCCAACTCTTTTTACAGGTGAATGTGGCTTAGTTAGAGATTCCACTGCTCTCAGTGCAAAATTCAGTGAATTAACCACTCCATCCATTTCTATGACACTAATGACCAACATTTTCTCTCATCTAGCCACATATAGTAAATAATTTATATATTTAGAGCGCCCAAAGACCCCTGCCCCCTGTAGCTACTCCTTTCCCAAACTGTGTGGCTAAATTGCCATCCTGCAGATAAAGATGCAAATTCAAGGTTAGAAGATGCACAACAATGGCTAAAAGCAACGTTTCAATAAAAAAACATACAGAATAAATAATATGTCAACACATGTCTAAAAGGGGTGAGATCTGGTTGGCTTGGCCTGTTATATCCCAAAGCAACTCTCCATCAATCAGTATGAGGGTTAAATCTTCCCCTGCGAATGAAGGCAACTATAAGCTAATCAATATGTTTTAAACAAACAGTGTTCTAATATTAGAATGTGATGAATGATGTATATAGAATAGAATGTCTTCATGCTTTGGGTAATTCAAGGAAACAAGCATCAGAAAGATTTGCACAGTTGCCTTCCAGAGAAAGGTCCAATTGCAGACTGTTTATGTTTGTGTCTAAGCCTTTATTAGCCAAGACATAATGTTTACAACTCAAACTGTTGGGGCTCCAAATGCCTTGTTAATCTGTGCATTCAGGGTCACAAAGTATTTATATAAAGGACCATTACAAATCCATGCCAAAGTACTGGCTAAGTACTGGCTATCAGGGGATTCTTGTACATGCAGTTCAGCAATAAAACATATTTAAGATTGCTGGAGATTGCATATTGAAGATTACTAGCATCAAATTCCTGGCACTTTGAGAAAATCAGGGACAATCTGATGTTTTCCATCTGCAAATGCCTAGACATGAACAACATACATTTGTCAGCTGTTTATTATGAGGTAAGTGAGATGCTGGACTGTGGGGGAGCAGTAGATGTGATCTATTTGTATTTTGCTTGATTGATTGATAATGTGCCTCACAAACTGCTTTTTAAACTAAGGTCTGTTGGGCTTAATGAAGTCGTTTGCACATGGATAGGGAACTGGCTACAGGATCGGGTACAGAGGGTGGTTGTTAATGGTACATTCTCTACTTGGAGTAAGGTTCTTAGTGGGGTCCCTCAGGGTTCTGTATTTGGCCCATTTTTATTTAACTTTTTCATTAATGGAATGAACCATCCCTTTAATGGCTATGGGGAGGGTGTTGTAAGTAATGTATCAGTGGTTGCAGGTGACTCAAAACAATCCAGCCCAATTAATTCCATCCAGGATGCAACATCCTGACAATCTGGGCAGCTAAGTGGCAAATGAGATTCAATATTGATAAATGTAAAGTCATGCACCTGGGATGTAAAAATATTCAAGCCACTTATACCCTTAATGGGACTGCACTAGGCAAATCCATTATGGAAAAAGACCTGATAATAAACGTGGATGCTGCAAGTAATACCAATCAGCAGCTGCAAGAGAAAAACAGATTTTGAGCTGTATTAAAAAGGGCATTCAAATTTTAGAGAGCACTGGTGAGCCCCCGTCTAGAATATGCCATACAGTTTTGGTTTGCTCAAAAGAGATATTTTTGTATTGGAGAGGATCCAGAGAAGGGCAACTAATCCGGTAAAGGGTATGGAAAGTCTTACCTATGAGGAAAGACTGCCAAGTGGGGGTTATTTATGCTGGAGAACAGGCACTTAAAGGGCAAGGAAAGGCAAAGAAATAAAATCCCATTTTTACTTTCTTTAATGAAAAAGAAATCTATCTCCAATATACTTTAATTTTAAAATGTGTACCGTTTTTATAAGAAACCCGACTGTATGCAGTGAAATTCTCCCTTCATTTAGTGCTTCTGGCAGGGAAACAATCACTTATGAACAGCAGGGGGAGCCCCTGCCTTACTTACCAGCCATGCAGAACTCAAGCAGACCATACTGAGCATGTGCAGTGCCAGTGTCAGACAAAGATGTATAACAAAGTTACAAGATGACAGCCCCCTGTGGCCAACTTTGAAAGCATAAATCATTTGTTTGATTAGGCTTGTGGTGCAGTAAGTTCATGTTTATGTTTAGTATACAAAATTCAGCAATTCTAGCCTTATTCTATTTTACACTTTCCTTGTCCTTTAAGGGGTGATATGATAACTATTTATAAACATATAATTGGGATTGTATAATAATCTCTCTAATGCTTTATTTACCAATAGGTCCTTCCACCTGACACAAGGGGACCTTGCCGGCTATAATGGAAATCACCAGTGGGATGGCACTCGGAGAGCTTTGTTTTCCAAAGTCACCTGAAGTTGCCTCACAAGGAAACTTCGGCAACTTCAGAAAACGAACCACTCTGATTGCCATCCTGCTGGCGATTTCCATTCTAGCCGTCTGGAAGGCAGTTTGGGGAGATTCAGAGTAGCCCTGAAGAAGAGGAGATTTGTCGCTGGGTGACTAATCTCCCCGAATCTGCTCGTGTATCTCTGCCCTTAGGCAAGTTATATATAGAAAAGGTTGAACTTGATGGCTGTGTCTTTTTTCAGTCTAACTTACTATGTTAGAAAACAAGGTTCATCTGTCAAAGAAGCTGATGACATAGGGCTCATTTATTTAAATCTAATGCAGAATGCACTGTTTCCTCTGCTGTCATGGGTCATGTAGCATTAATTCATTACTAATTATTTACTAATGGGTCCCTACGCTCAGGGAACTGACAGTAGCCCAGAGTATGTGCTGTTAATATGCAGAAAAGAAGATGGGGAGCTACTGAGGGATGTTCAGATGTGCAAATATTCACTGCTAAAGGGTTATTGTTGCCTTGGTGCAGCATTACTAGGCTAATTATTTTTTGAGCTATAGTTTTCCTTTAAATGGAGGTCTGGGCAGGAAACACGTCCTTTAAAGTGTCTGTTCTGTTCTTCTGCGTGACCTCCAACGTCCCTCCTAGTTATATGTGAGCTAGAAGTGCCGTCACTATTAGCCTTTAATCATTGCACATTGTCTCATTAATTACCATGCCCTTTCTGCATGGGGGCACCATTTATTATTTTAAATCCCCCCCTTCCCTGATGTGTCCGATAATTGTTTTCAGAATAAAAACACTGTGTGAACATGCTATTTATATTTGGCTTGGGTAGGCAAAAAGGTCCCAGCACGTAGTCAGTGAAATAATTTCTTTCAGGTGTAATGGGACTTCAAACGTCATTCTGGGTCTCGTTTCCCTCCCCAAACTAATGTGGGGGGAGGGCGGCGTAGGGAGCAAGGATAACAAATGCCAAGATATAATCGTTTTGACAAATCAGAGGCCTACAAAGGAGGAGACATCAAAGAGCAGCATGTTGGACCTTCTATCTGGAGAACAGATGCTGATCAGGTTTTTTTTGCAGAGGAAATGTATGGCATTCTACTATAATATTCCCATTTTTAAACACTTTCCATATAAAAGAAAAACTACGTTAAACCTTACATGGAATTTTTTGTTTAAAAATATTAACTTAAAAGTCAATTGCATTTGCCACTGATGATGCTTGATGTGCCCTAGTCTACATAAACTTTGATATTAAAATGCTAATACTAAATTTACAGGCATGGGATGTGGATCCGGAAACCTGTTATGCAGAAAGCTCAGAATTATGGGAAGGCTGTTTCACATAAATGCCATTTTCCCTTTTTCTCTGTAATAATAAAACAGTAGCTTGTACTTGATCCCAACTAAGATATAATTAATCCTTATTGGAAGCAAAACCAGCCTATTGGGTTTCATTGTTTAAATGATTTTTAGTAGACTTAGGGGGGAATGTAATTAAATTTGCAAAGAGCAAAAGAATACGCATCAATAAGATTAAAAATCCACATCTCGCAATGTAATATTGTTCCTTAAAATGTTGAAATTGAATTGTGAATTTTAATTGCGCATTGCGAATAGACTGAGATGGGACTGTTAGGCTGGCAAAGTAAGAGTGTCAGGGTGTCAGAGAGTCAGGCTTATGAAATCCAACTAACAATTATATACAAAAACAAACCTTTCAACAAAAAATGATCAACATGACCTATAGGTAACAATTAATGTACATTCATATGTTAAATTTAATTTTTTAGTGTCAGTATCACTTTAAGAAGTGCTTGAAGGTGTCGTAATCTTTTGTAGCAAACATAACAACTTTTTCAGTTTAATTACATTGACTGCACATTGGCCCAAGCTGTAAAATTCACAAACTCTCTTTCACTGTCGGAAGTGGTCGCTAAACAGTTTCCGGGTTCGCAAAAGCCAAATAAATTCACACAAAGCAAAAATTATTCGCACAGAGGCATAACTTTTCACAATGCCAATAGTTTTTTCGTTACCAACTTTTATTACATTCCCTCATTAAGGTTTTGTGATCCTAATTACAGAACAATCCCTTATCCGGTAAAACTCCAGGTCCTGATTATTTTGAATAACAGATCCCATACATATTAGTGAACTTTAATAATGAAACTTTAATAATGAAAGTCTAATTAAGAAATAAAGGGAAAATATCTTGTGTCGGTCACTCACAGGCTGGAGTTAGGGATGACTAATCAATCTGCTAGAAAGATATTAGCACAATATGTTGTCAGATTGTACCAATGCTACACTTAAAGGGGAAATAAATGTCAGAGAAAACTTGATTTTCTTTTATGTTTAGCTGGCCAGTCTACAACTGTTGCTAATTACAAAAAAAAGCTCCAAAAAAAGAAAACAACATACACAAATGCTGTAGTGTGGGACTGAATATTGAAAAGGCCTTAGATCCAATTTGACCCACTAAATCCAGCTCTGGGTGAATTGTGGCCTATGTATTTCCATCATGTGTTTAGAAGACACATTTATTTTAATTAAGTGCTGCTATGTTTATTTCCCTTTATAAAATAAATGCATCGCCGTGGGTAAAGATACTATGGGTATGACATCTCCTGAATAGATAGCTCAAATGTTTGTCTGATTGTTTCCAGGGAAGGTGGATCATTTTTGGTTTGGGGAAACTAAATAGAAGGCAGTCCATTGGAAAACGAAAACAGTCTCTTTTTAAGGAGACTAACCCTCCTTAAAGGAGAATTCAACCCCAACATTAAAAAACCCTACCCCCCATCCCCACCAAGACTTTCCTCCCCCCAAGTGTTACCCCGGCCAAATTCCCCAACGTTTTACTTACCCTACAGTGCAGATTCAGCCATCGGAGTTGAAGTCCTATGGCTCAATCTGCACCGAGCGATAAGTAAAACGTTTGGGGCATTTGCCCAGGGTAACGCTGAAGCTGGGGGGGAGGGGGGGTCTTGGCAGGGTGGCAGTAGGGTTAATTGTTGTATGTTAGGGTTGAATTCTCCTTTAAAGCAGAAAGAAAGGTCTTTTAACTCGGGGGTGCCAAAAATTAGGCACCCCTGAGTGATTGCACGTACTTGAAACCCGGGCCGGTGCTCCTATTACCAGAAAACTACACCAGTCTGGGGATTTTTTCAACGAGCACTACAGAGCAATCATCTCCCGACTTCTTCTGTCTTTCCCGGGGCAGATGCATTCGTAGTAGAGCAAAATTGCTGACTTAATTAAAGTTCCGCTTTTCACTCTACTCCGAATGAGCAGCCACGAGAAAAAAAGAAGAAGCCAGAAGATGATTTCTCCTTTAAATCTTCATTATCGTATAACAATTGTTTAAAAGATTTTCTAATAGACTTAAGGTATGAAGATCCAAATTACAGAAAGATCCATTATCCGGAAAACCCTATTCCCCCAGTATTCTGGATAACAGGTTCCATACCTGTACTGACTTATGTAATATACACAATTTTAGTGGGTTCAGCATTTTGTGCAGTTTGTGAAGTTACTCATGCATGTCACACAAGTAGTTTATTATATTAGAGACCGTACTGGACAGCTGTTTATAGGGAAACTACTGTGTTGTTTGTTTATTTGTGTAAGCAACTCACTGTATCAGGAAACAAACACACAACTGGAGAGATTTCTCCTAGAAGGAGGCTAAGCCACCAGCTATCCGTTGATAACAGGAGGTCTTTATCATTGTAATAAAAACTTTACAGGGGAAAAAAAAGTTTATTTATTTCAAGTTAAAAAAAAAAAAGAGGGAAAAGTTCACATGAATGCAGATGTCTGGCATTAAAAACAACTTTGTATTTTCCAAATAAATAAGTAGAAAGAGCGAGATTAATTTTATATAGGTCTGGGAATGTTATGTATTTGCATACTTTCCTCTTTTACAAAGAGCAGCAACGTGCAGAACTTGTGCAGATGTCTCCTGAATTCCACCACCGGGAAATGAAGTCACTGGGAAGCTTCTAACGGCTTCTTCTCCTCCTCCTTCATGTGTTATTGAATGCATTTGTACCAGGCAGATCCCCACCATTTAAAAGAACGAGAGGGAGGGGAAGGGTTTATGGCCATTAGCCCAAAGTTCTTTGAAATGTGCATCTTGCGTGTGGATTTATAACATGGAACACAAGTATAACCAATGTCATGGTTTATTTATTAGCGAGACCGGAGTGTTTATTTTTACGGCTATCAAACCACATGTTCAGATGCCATTCCTTGGACCTCTGTTTAGTGTGCTCCTCACAGAGATGTCAACTCATCCAATATCATCAGCCAGAAGATGAACCATATGGGGCATATTGAGGATTTATATTATTATGACCTAGGGTTAGTTGACATTTTTGTCCATTCCCCAGAGGGCAGTGAATTGTGACCCAAATAAAAAAACAGTTTCTAAGGCTGGTTACAGATTTTGTCCATAGAAACAGGTGGATCTGAGACTTGGCCCAGGAATTTACAGTTGAGATCACACAAGATAGGAAAGGAAGCTAAGCCCTTGTTGCTAGACAATACAACTTTTTTTAATGAATAGAAAAGTCCAATGAGGCAATAAATTGGTCTAGTTTATTATAGCCTTGATGCCAAGACAGTGTCAGACGGACCCACTGGGAAACCTGGAAAACTCCCAGTGAACCCAGGTGTCAATGGGCACTACCCATTGCCCATTTATGTGTAAGAACACAGAGGAGAAATTGAGGAAAGGATATATGATAATATGTAAGGAGAAGTGATTAAGAGAATAAAGAATGTGAGTGAAGAAAGAAGGAATAAAGTTTATTGGTGGGGCCCTGCTGCTCCAGTCCCACACTGTGCCAGGGGCATATGTAGTCATAAAATAAAAACTGGCATCTTGGGGCCCAGAAGGAATGCTTTGCATCAGTGGTCCAATTGCCAATGGAAAAATGCTTCTCAAACTATAGTGTTGGGGTTCAGAGCAGTGGTGGGGAGTGGGCTCAGCCTGAAGGCCAGTTAGGGTGAGAATTGGGGAGAATGGCCATTTGCTTTTCTAGATACACCTGAAAGTCCAACTTGAAGGTTAGTTAGGGTGAGATTTGGGTGAATATGTATTTGCTGTTCAAGATATTCTTGAATGACAGATAAACCATTATTTTCCTAAATCTATACTTAAAGGTTGAGCCTTTATGGGTGGTCCTGGTATAAGGCTGGAGTGTCAAGTGAGGCTACGTTTTGTGAATGTACAGTATATATTATTTTCACCGTCAATAACTTCACTTGCTTTTGATGTTCACTCCAAATAGCTGTATAAGAGATGACTCTGAGTCTAGATCAATGGAACACCTCATTTTGGGGATCAGAGCTCAAGTGAGGCGATTTAGGCCTCAGCTTGCATGTGCAAAGACACAGCAGAGATCAGCCCAAATACACAAAAGGAGCATCTCCCGATCAGAAGCAAATCAATGGAGCAGGGGCACGGAGCAGATCTGCTTCTCTCAGCCTGCAAAAATACACAAGATGAGAACAGCTGGAGCCTTCAGTCTGTGTGCCCTCAGCTTAAAGGTGTCCATAGACACACTGAAAATACTGTATGAAATGAATTTTTTTGGACTTGGAAGACTTGGATATTGGTCCAAAACGAGACGCCGGCAAAATTCAGGAATTCGCAGCTAGTTCACTGCAGTCGAATAAATTCGCCCATCACTACTCAATAAACCGATACTAATCATAATAATTTTAATAAAGAATACATAGAGAGTTTGTTGCTTACTGAGCATTCAGCTGCAACGAGTCTACTCAGAGATTACTACTGCCCATTCCACCTCTAATAAACTATGTGAAAACAAGGGATCCATCTAGTTTACAAGCAGCTGTTTATTTCTTCAGGAAAACGAATAATTAGCTAGTTAAAATGGATTACACTGTGAAAATAAACCCGGCCACCTGCTGATGTGGCTTTTGCCATTTGTTGATGTGCATCTAATTAAGTGCTAGGGTTACCACCTTGCCCCTATAACACCGGCCACTTCTTGCATCCGCCTTCTAAGGCTAATCAGTAATTCATTTAGGTGCATTGGCTTCTGCACAGTCACTACATTCACCGCTAATTAGCCATTCAGGTTTTTAATGATGTGTCAGTGTCAGAGTGAAGCAGAAACCCTATTAATAATGATATTCATTCATGGTGAATGAAGGGGTTTCATTGTCTTTGTCTTTACATGCAAGTCTTCATTTATTCATCTTCCAGTCTCACATTCAAATGACTGCCTGGTTGCTAGGGTTAGTGGGAACATAGCAATATGTTAATAGGTTCATTGAAACATCTAAGAGCTTTTGTGCCAAAAAGCTTAGTAACTCAAAGAAACAAGGGAAACTATGAAGAATTGCAAATTGTCTTTGAATTCCACTGCCTACATCAGTGATTCCCAACCAATGGCTCGCGAGAAATATGTTGCCCACCAACCCCTTGGATGTTACCCCCAGTGGCCTCGAAGCAGGTGCTTATTTTTGAATTCCTGGCTTGGAGGCAAGATTTGGTTTGGTTTAGTCCACATAGGGGCTAACAAATACCCAATCACAGGCTTTCTTTGGCACACCCAAGAACTTCTTTCCAGTGATGGACGAATCGTTTTGGATTCAGGCGTCCCTTTTTGGATGCCGGCGCCCATTGCCAGTGTCTAAAAACGCAGTTTTTTAGACGCCGGTAATGGATGCCAGCATCCAAAAAGGGACGCCTGCGTCCAAAACGAGACGCAGCACGATGTCTTTCTAAAAGCAACCAATAAGATGTTTGATATTAAACAGGTGACCAGTAAATGCTTTCTGCTGATTGGTTGATATGGGTTACTGCTCCTAGGCAAAGTTAGTGTCTTTTATTACATAACCCCATAAGTGTAATTGGGGTTTCTAATTTTTGTAACTTTTCTTACTGGCTGGGCTGCAGTGGTTGGGCAGATGGTGATGCAAGTTGGGGGGGGAGAGCAATGGCAAAATGAGTGGACTATGGGAAAATTCTAGCAACACCAGACTTCTGATTTTGCAAAAAGAAGAGTCACATAAGTAACAAGAAACATGCTCCACCATGCAAGTACAAAAATGAAGTGTACCAAGGGCTATTTTACACTATTACCATGCAGCTTCCCCCCATAATTCCAGCATTATATGGAGTGGCAGCTTCATCCCATAATTCCACCATAATGGGGATGGAGTAAAGGCTGCCAGACACAGGGAGATCCTCTCGTTTGGTAAATATTCGCTGTTTTGCGGATTTTTGATGAATCAAAACAGGTCAGATTCGCCCATCACTATCCAACCTTCGGGCCTTTTGAACACTGGTCAGATGTCCCGGATTTCAGGTAGAGTTTGATCATCTTTAGAAGGCTAGAGAAATGCTGACCATTGCCGAAGACTGAAGTTCAAATGAGTCCATGGACTGAGAGTGAATGTCCCCATTTAACTGAACTGAGACAGTGACATTTGAGAAGGATATATAAAGGACTTTGTGAAGGCCCAGATGAGCTGAGCAGCTGTGAAGGGACAGACGTGTGAAGGAAAGACTGAAGTGAGAGGTGAAAGGCAGAAGAACAAAGAATCATGTAACAGGCGACTTGGGAAAGAAGAAACTGAGCCTGGGATTTACAGCTGATTTACAGAGAGAAGCGTTTCTCTGGCCATGTTCCTAATTAAGTGACTGCTGTATGGAATCACAGTAGTTTTAACAAACCCAGGTAGTCATCTGAGTCCTTATAGGGCATGTTAAGGGCAATTTTACCTCTCCAGTAAATATCAGGGCTTTACTAATGACATGGTTAAAGCAGGGGTGATATCTCTGGATCTCTGACTTGTTGAGCCCTTAAAGGAGAAGGAAAGTCTTGGGGGTGCCAAATTTGCTTCTTCTTCGCGCGGCAGTGCATACGCATTGGTGCCAAAAACCGATATAATATAATAGTCGGCTTTTTCGTTCATCTGCTCATGTGTCCAGGGAAAGCCCAGTCTCGTTTGTGACTGTTCAGCAGAGGCAATAGCAGCTTCTGGGAGGATGGTGGTTTTTGAAAGACAGCAGACAGGATTCAGGATTACCGGGCCTAAAGGGCACTTGGCAGTGCCGAAAATGTGCCGCCTCTTTGAAAGTCCTGAACCACCAACAAGCCTAAGTCCCGAACTGCTGAATTCCCGAAGACGCAAAAAAGACCCGAATCACAAAAAGAGCCGAAGTCCTAAAGCCACGAGTTCAGTTCTACTTAAATGTGTGTTTTTTTTTAAAACTTTTAAAGACATAGCCACCAATGTATGGCTTTTTATAACTTGTGTGTGTGTGTGTGTGGGGGCAGGAGACACAAAAATATTGTTGTATGGGGCCTATGATTTCTAAATGTGGAACTGAACAAGAGCATTATGAAGTTCAGCTGAAGGTTGTATGTCAGTGTACTGAAATTACAGTGGCAGATGAGCAGATTCAGGGAGATTTAGCCGCCAGGCGAATAAACGCCTCCTCAGCCAGGCGACTCTCCCCGAGAGGAATCGCCTGCACTAATGCACTCATGGCGCTTCGATTTCCGAAGTCGTCCGAAGTTGCCTCACAAGGTATTTGCGCAGGCGATTGCTCATTCAAGCACAGGGAAGGCAGGAAGAAGCCAGTTCAGGGAGATTGTCGCCGGCTGAAGAGACGATTAGTTGCCTGGTCGACTAATTCTCCCACGAATCTGCCTGAGCCTTAAAGAACATGTGTTTTTAGATGGGGTCAGTGACCCCAATTTGAAAGCTGGAAAGAGTCAGAAGAAAGAAAAATAATTCAAAGAACTATACAACATAATTAATGCAGACCAATTGAAAAGTTCCTTAGACTTTTAGTCATTTTATAACATACTAAGGGCAAGACTACACGGACAATTTACCTCCGTTTTCCGTGGATGCGACGGTCGGTGCGAAAACGGATGCGACAGGGTCAGATGCGACAGGAACAAGGTAAGTAATATAAAAGTCATCACAGGGTTGATGCGACGCGATACGACTGTCAGATGAAAATGCTGCAAGTTGCGTCTTCATCTGTTGCATCCAACTCCTCACATCCATTTTCGCGCCAAAGTTAAAGATTAGTGATGGGTGTACAAATTCACAAAACATGAATTTGTGGCGCATTTGCGTTTTGGTTCCCGCGAATAAATTAGTGAAACTGCGGCAAAAATTTGCAAGCGAAAAATACGTTGCATTAAAAAAATTTGGGCATCAGGATCACGTGTACAAAAATTGTCGCCCATTGACTTCAATGCATTTTGCCAACTTTTAGCCGTTGTGGCAAAACGGGACAAATTCGGCCATCACTATAGGACATTATTGCATTAGAGAGGGCACAGAGAAGGGCAACTAAGCTGGTAAAAGGTATGGAAAATCTTAGCTATGAGGAAAGACTGGCCAAATTGGGGATGTTCACGCTGGCTTGATTCACAAGTAAAAAAGTTTGGGGACCCCTGGTCTAATGTTACATTACACTCCTACTTTAATGGCAGAAGACAATACCAGTTGTGGATTTTGTAGCAATATCGAAGCTACAAACAGTGGACATTGAGCTCGTTTATAAGGGATTCAGAGTCAACAGCGACAACTGCATGGACTATAAACTAGAACCAGCTCTGACCGGATTATGGGATCTTTCCTACTTTCTGACATTCATAAATACCGAGCAAAAAGTAATATAACATTTTCCAAATGATTTATACTGTGACTGTAGTGCTTACAGTGCCAGCAGCCTAATGACCAACACTTGTTTTGTTTGTCCATTTTCCTGCTCAGTTTCAGTTCTAGTCATATAAGGTCAGTTCACTGTAGCTTTCAATGATGGACTGGCAGGTCGGAGGGCCACTGGGCTTCCAACACAGGGGCGCCCGACCCCTCTCCAGGGATGCAACAAATCCACTATTTGGAAATCAAACAAATCCCCGAATCCTTTGTGAATTTGGACGAATACCGAACAGAATTCTAATTGGCATATGCAAATTAGGGGCAGGAAAGGAAACTGTTAAAAAATGTTTCACTTCCTTGTTTTGTGATGAAAAGTCACATGATTTCCCTCCTCGCCCTAATTTACATATGCAAATTAGGATTCAGTTCAGCCAGATACAAGGGGGAAAATTCACTAAGATCCAAAAATTCGCCAGCGTTGGCTTCGCTAGCGTTCGCCAGCGCTACGCAAATTCATTAAAGTACGAATTTACGCTCAGGTCGGCAAACGGTAGCATAGTTGCGCTAGTGTTGCTTCGTTAGGCAGAGCGCAGTTACGCTAGCAAAGCCTAATTTGCATACGACAGGAATTTTTACGTATAATATAAGTATATGTTACAGCCACTACATTACACTACACAAGCCCAGGAAACCTTTAATAAATAAAATAAAGTTGTCCTACATGTGCCCCCTGTATAGTTGTGTTGCCATATGTTAGGAGATGTAGGGGGGAAGGAGGGTAAACCCCCCTAAAAAAATCAATCTTTTTCAGACTATCACCCTCAAATGGTAAAACGCCAGCGTTTTTTGGGACTTAGAGAAATTTTTACATTTTTTTTTCAACCTCCTATCTATTGTATTGAACTTTGCCTGGTCTGACCAGGCGGAGTAAAGTCTAATAGCTTTTGATATTATGTCTGTCCAAAAAATCATCCAACCCCTCTTAAAAGCATCAACAGAATCAGCATCACAACATCACCCGGCAGTGCATTCCACAACCTCACTGTCCTGACTGTGAAGAACCACCTACGCTGCTTCAAATGAAAGTCCTTTTCTTCTAGTCTGAAGGGGTGGCCTCTGGTGATCCTCTTTATGGGTAAAAAGGTCCCCTGATATTTGTCTATAATGTCCTGGAATGATGAAGTCAATGACCCCCATTTGAAACCTGTAAGAGCCAAAGAATTCACAAACTATAACAAAGAATAAAGTGAAGACCAATGGAAAAGTTGCTTACAAATGTGCTTTGATTTCCAAAGTCGCCCATAGTTGCATCACGAGGAACCCTGCGCGGCTTCGGAAATCAAAGTGCCGCGAGTGCATTTGTGCAGGCGATTCTTCATTCAAACAGACGGAAGGCAGGAAGAAGGCAGTTTGGGGAGATTGTCGCCCCTAAGAAGAGGTGATTAGTCGCCAGGCAACTAAATCTCCCCAAATCTGCCCGTCTGCCCCTACCCCATTTAAAGGACGTCAACCCCAAAAATAATTTTTTGCCTAATAAAATAAAACATGATTCTAAGCAACTTTGCAATATATATTCATTACACATTTTCTATGGTTTTTAAGTTATTAGTACATGTATTGCTATTGAAAGCAGTGTTTGTCTGTCCCTTTCTATTCTCTGTACTGGTGGCTGTTGAAACAATAAGCCAACCGATTAACAGACCTGTCTTGCTGGAGGAGACTGGCTTTTACTGGCATTGTTTAAAATGGAACAACCAGGAATTATGCAAATGCTGCTCTCAATAGCAATTACATTTACAAATAACTTTTTAAGCACCAACAATTTTTAATACATTCATTTTGGAAAGTTTCTTATCATTGTGTTTTCTTTTATTAGGCAAAAAGTTATTTTTTGGGTTGACGTCCTTTAAATGCTAAATTGTATATCACTTAAAAAACAGACATGGCCAGCACTTGTGTAGATTACTTCTTATCTTCTCCAAGGAAACCATGGATATGAAATGATGATTAGGATGTAGACACATTTTTAAAGCAATCCATTGTTCCTGCCCCCTCCCCAATAATACTGGAGATCATGAAGGGTTTCTTATTCAATCCATCATCCTCATCATTTAAGAGTGTCACATGCATCAGTGGAATATGATTTAGGGGAACACTAGTCGTGTGTATGTGACAGAGGTATAATCGGATTGAGAAGAGAATGACTTGTCTAGACATTTTATAAAGAAATCTAGTGCATGAGTTCAATTACAATGCTACGTTTTATTATGAGAAATAGGGGTATTTTGTGAAGTTTGAATTTGGTAATTCAGTTGTGCAGAAGTACATTCTCATTATAGAAATATAATCTAGTAACACTATAAAGTAATTAAAGGTTAAATGTACTGGTGATTCTAATCCCTGACCTGCTACCCCAGTTCAGCTTTCTTCTAGGAGCTGAGCCACCATCTTTTTCTGGGTAGCCAGGCACCCCTTGTAACTACTGAAGCTGGGCTCTGGCACAGTCTAGAAACCGTTGAAGATGTTCAAATTAGAGGAGGTTTGTCGGCGGGAAGCTGATCTCCCCAAATCTGACCGCGTGTCTCTGCCCTTAAGGATCGGACCATTTGACCCATGGGCAAAATGACAGATAGGGGTTTATCAATCAGAGGTCGAGTCTTAGAGGCCTGTGAGTTTTTTTTATACTTTGAATAAACTCACAACTCAATAGTTTTTCTGATTTATGAAAAAACATGAAAGAGAAAAACTTGAATCAATGAATTCTCTAATACTTGAATCGATTGCTTGATTTAATTGGTGAGTTTCTCTCAAAATCTCAAAGAAAACTCAAACATCATGAAGGCTAATAACATCTTCAAATGGTTCCAGGGGCCTCTGCCATTGACTCCTACATGATCTTGACAGGTTTTAGCTGGGGTATTTTTGGATTTGAGAGATTTCCAGCTTTGGAGTGTAATAAATGTTGAAAAAGTTTATTTTTTTTTTTTTTCAATTTGAGGTTTTATTTTAACCCAGAAATGTGAGTTTTGCCTGAAAAATACCCTCGAAAAAACTCACAGCTGCAATCCACACAACAGCATTTTGGAAGTAAAAGCTTCTTATTATAACAAAGTAGAGAGGCAAAACAAAGATGTTGTGGTATGTGTCTGGGAAACGCGTGCAAGAGTATAACCAGTGCGGCTCCTGCCATGAAGGAAGCAAGAGGAGACCTTGCATCATGCGGCAGTGAGCAGACAGTTATCAGGGGCAGCAAAATTAATTTTGTAATGGGGAAACATGTTTTTCACAAAACGCAGTTAAAGGAAAACTATACCCCCGGAACAAAGTAGGTCTCTATAAACAGATATTGCATAAAACAACTCATATGTAAAACCCTGCTTCATGTAAATAAACCATTTTCATAATAGACTTTTTTAGTAGCATGTGCCATTGGGTAAACATAAATAGAAAATTTTAAGTTTTGAATGGACCGAGATGGCTGCCTACACACCAATATTACAACTAAAAAACACACTTGTTGGTTCAAGAATAAAGTTTTAAATGGTAGAATGAATTACGTGCAAATTACAATACCATAGAAATCACAAAGAGCTGAATGACATTGTTTAAAGTGCAAAATTGGCTCTTGTAGTGGAGAGAATGTAATAGTGTTCTCTGCACCAGTGTCCCCCCACCCCATGACCTGCTCTGATGCCAAAGAGGCAAATGCAGAGCAGGTGAAGGTGGCAGCAGCCCCAGAACTGCCCCTGAGTAAACCTCCAAAGTGTCTCAATAGGGAAAGTGCAACAGTAGCAGGAAGACAAGACTAGATGCCCCATATCACAAGGACTCAGGACTTGTGGGGCAGGCAGAAAGTAGACAATGAATAAATCTCTGAGATATTTTCATTAAAATAAAGCAATAGGCTAACTTTAGGCAACATTGTATTTTAGTGCAATTGTGCAAATCATATAGGCCCATATTTACTATTCTTATCCAAATATTTTTCCATGGGGGAGAAACAAGGAATGAACTGCACAAGATTAACACAACAGGTCACAGTTCAGAAAAGAGTTTGTTTATTTAAAGGCCAACAATTTGATCATAATAAATAATTTAACATACTCATGTGGTCACAGATGTTTCTCATGCTCTGAACACAGTGATAAACATAAGGAGGAGAAGGATTGAGGCTAATCTGCTGCTTATGAACAGGCAGAACAAGGGTATTTGGCAATAGCATGGATCGGAATACTTGAGAAGAAACCCATAGAGTAATGGCTCGGCTCTTTCCGGAGAGGCCTGGTCAATGCAAGGGAGGCACATGTAAAGTATTAAGTGTCCATTCACTGAGACAGAGATTAAGTTATCATCTGAAAATTTTAGATTACCCTGATAAAGCTTCTGCGCTTCTCCAAGTGCAACTTCCAGTTTAGGAACAGTAGCCTCGTATAAAAAAAGCATATTCCAATAGATCTATTTCTTTTATAACAGTGTTTTATATATATATATATATATATATATATATATATATATATAGGGCCTTTGGTTTAACTGGAAATCTCCTGATGCAGGTGAGTGTGAAATTATACTAAATTAAACTATAACGGGTCTAGGAAAGACCCTGGCCCGGTGTGGTTTTCTGCTGATATAGCACCGATACGGGGGTTTCAGGTAAGTCCGGGGTGTCCAACCTTGTGGCTTCCCTGGGTCACATTGGAGAAAGAAAAATTGTCAGGGGCCACACATGAAATACACAAACACTTTTGATTTGTAAAAGTAAAGAAAATGCACAGAAAGGAACTACAATACCAGATGGATAACCAGATGGAGCTATATGCTATAACCCCATTCCTGCCTACGCCTATATCCTTTGCAATATAAGGTTTCCTCTGGAACCAAGCCTTTCAAGCTGGGCCACATTCATATCCATCCTGGGCGACATATTGGAAACCCCTGAGGTAAGTCAATACAATCACTAGGGGGTGCCTAACATTTGCCCAAGTGCACAAAGCCTTTCCTTCTCCTTTAATCCAAGTTCTAAAGTGAGTGCAACATAAGCGGGAGAGAGTAAATGCTAGCACCCATACACTCACCTCTCAACTTAGATTATCAGTTTAGGCAGATTGACTGATCCAAAGGGATCACAGAAACTGCCTTCCGACCCAGAGACAGCAAGGCTGTAAAGCAAACTTTTTGGTTTAAGAGCGCCAACATTTGGGCAAGGCCCCCGATGTAAACATCACTGTATCTTGACAATAATAGGAGTATCTAGGACAGCAATTAAATGTTCCCCTCACCATAGTTAACAATTTCATTTAAACTGGGGGTTCGAAATTATTCTGAGGAAGAAACCAGGCAAAATTCTTTCCAAAATTCTCCTTATCAGCCTTTACCATGCACCCCTGCCCCGGGTGGTATGGTTTGTCCTAACTTAGGGGAAGCCCAGCCAAAAGAAGTGCCAAAAACATCCCCCATGTTAGCTTGTACAATAAAATCATGCCAGCATAGGTCATTCCCTACACAAAGTCAGCAGAGGAACTGTAATGAATAAACTTGGCTCCCATGGTGGAGGCTCATCAGACCTGACCTGAATGTCAGTTAAAATGAATGGAATAACAGCAGGACTGATATTAATATAGTAATATATAATAATATAGTATTTGAAAACCTTTTATGAGGTAATGGCGGAGGCTGACCATCTGTTAGACCCTAAATGGACTCTAGAATGGTATTTTATAAAGATGTGCAAAACAGTTTAGAAAAGGTGAATGTGTCCAGTCACTGTTCCTATTTCTAAATGGTCTGACACACAGACAGCGTTGACAGAGGGACATCCAAATCCTTTTTGCACATTCCAGTGAATAATATCAGAAATGGTGACATGGGACAGTGGAAATCTGTTATTAGTGGGATGTGATACCGTTGTTCTCTGTTGTATATACAAGAAAATAAGAGGAATATGCAGTATTCGTTGCTTATGGGAATGTTTGTCCATTAAAGAGATTTGCTGCAATTAATTACTTATGAAAGATGATTTGCAGTTATTAATATGTGGATTCCAATAATAGGTTGCAGCGTTCCATTAATTTAACGAAGGTGGCCTGTCTGTGGACCAGAGAAGTTCTACAAATGGCCATTTGGTCTGTAGACAGTGTTTGACAGGAGTATCATCCGTCTGTAATATTGGGTCTTCAAAACCCATCACTGCTGTTCCTTCAGTGTAAGCGACCTGCCACGAGAGAATATAGGAGTGATTAATTAGTTCCGGATAAAGGCAGGACAAGTGAGGAGTAACCCTATACATGGAAATGTTCAGTATAAATGAATAGGTTCAGTATAAATCAGCTTTGCTCATCTGCCTTGTGTGTCCTACTCCTGCCATTAATAAAAACAGCCTAAAAGAAGTTGTTTACCTTTAAAGGACAAGAAAAGTGAAACTAAAGAAGTAGGTAGAAATGTTGTACATTATGTTTTGTGCTTGTGTACCACAGCCCTTTAGCAGTAAAGATCTGTGTCTCCCCAGTAGATGCCCCAGTAGCTCCCCATCTTCTTTTCTGCTGATTCACTGATTCACATGCTCTGTGCTGCTGTCACTTACTGAGCTTAGGGACCCACTCACAATATACAGTACACAAAGAATAGAAATATAGTCACAAATACTTGTCCTTTAAGGAGACACATTTAAAGGCCCACTAGATATAGTTATTATAGGACAGGTTTCAGGAGCTGATGTTCACCCTTCAGGCATTTTTACAAGAAGAAAGAATACTATTTTCTTCTGATGAAGCACCCACTGGTGCAAAACTTGTCAGGAGGGTGTGGCCTGTGTGGGGTATGGACACTAAGTAGTATGTAAGAATTGAACAATTTATATTGTTTGAATTGATTTGGGTGATTTTGCACAAATAAATGTTTGAAGTGGTTTTATTATTGCATATTGCTATTAAATCT
Source organism: Xenopus borealis (assembly GCA_024363595.1). Classification (NCBI taxonomy): domain Eukaryota; kingdom Metazoa; phylum Chordata; class Amphibia; order Anura; family Pipidae; genus Xenopus; species Xenopus borealis. The sequence goes on from CM044441.1 coordinate 26,584,401, forward strand.
AAGCATGAGACTCACTTCCTGATAGCATTTAACCATATTACATTTAATATAAAGAAGAAAGAATACAGAGTATGGTGAGCTGGGGTAGAAGTGTTCTAGATGTCAGCACTATGGGATGCGCTCTTGAACCCCTTTTTGAATGTTTGCTCCTAGACTATGTAAATAAACCGTTATATCCCCTGTATCTTGTCTCTTTTTTATACCCATAAACCTCTTTCAACTGTTTCTCAATACCCTTTTACACCCCTAAAAATGGAACAGCAGTCAAAACTGGGACTAAACTGTTGAAAAATGTCATCCTATAGGATTGGAGCAGTTCAAGAGTTTGTTTCCATTTACTGAGAAACGTCAACAACTGGTATGTAAGAAATGTTAACTATGCAACGTGTTGTTTCGCAGATACATTTTCATTGGTTTTTGTTTATTTGAACGCTGCCATGGTTATCCCGCACATCATTATGGAGCAATGAACAAGAGGGAAAGCAGGGCTGCATCTGTACATACTTAGCCCTTATGTGCCTATTCCTTCTGAAAATTAAAATAGAACATATTGATAGAATAGCCTCAATCTTTTTGTTCAGTTAAAAGGGAAATTTTTAACAGCAGAAATGAGCCAATTTCCCAAGATGAATGATGAAAATGACTAGATGCTCCATGATTTTTTCTATCTCCCAAATTGTAGAGGAAATGCAATACAAGTCTGTGTTTCAAAACAGATTATTTGATTAAAGACTTTGCCATGTAATGATGATGCTTAACGTCCATTAAGTAAACAGTTAATAACAAAGTAAACCTTCCAAAAAGCAAATTATCAAGTGTCTTCATTTAAGAATCAAGCAATGCAACTTGTGCTAAGTAAACTTGTTTTGGTTTTATCCCAATAGACAGGGTTTATTTTGAAGCAAAGAACAATGTAAGGGAATAATGATTTAACTGGGTCTCATGGAGACTGCAGGATCCACAACAGGTGGACATTTACCTCTAAATATTGTCGGTTGTTGACTTTTATATTAACTTTTATTATGATATAGAGAGTGATATTCCGAGACAATCTCCAATTCTTCTTCATTTATTATTATTTGGGGTTTTTAAGCTATTTAGCTTTTTTTTTCAGCAGCTCTCCTGTTTGCAATTGCAGCAATCTGGTAGCAAGGGTCCAAATTACATTAGCAACAATGGATTTGAATAAGAGACTGGAATATGAATAGGAGAAGGCCGAACAGAAAGATGAGTAATAAAAAATAGCAATAACAACAGATGTGTAGCCTTATAGATCATTTGTTTTTTAGATGGGGTCAGCAACCCCCATTAAAAAGCTGGAAAGAGTCAGAAGAAGAAGGCAATAATTTAAAAACTATGTAAAATAAAATATGCAGACCTTAATTCCTAATTCCCCTAGCAACCCTGCATTGATTTCAATAAGAGAATGAAATATGAATAGGAGAGGCCTGATTAGAAAGAGGAGTAATAAAAAGTAGCAATAACAATACATTGGTAGCCTTACAGAGCATTTGGTTTTAGATGGTGTCAGTGACCTCCACTAATAAATTCCAGTTATTATAGAGGTATGGGACCTGTTATCCAGAATGCTTGGGATCTGGGGTTTAATTTGAATCTTCATACCTTGGTCTACTTGAAACAGGAGCACTCCGCCAATGAGGCGGGTTGAGGCACTCACCAGCGCCCTTCTGGTTACCAGGGGCAGCAAAAATGCCGCTCCTGGTAACTAAGAGATGAATTTCCGGTTTTCAACTCGGAAATTCAGCTCTTCTAGTGCAGAGCGTGCACACCCCCCCCTACTAAAAATATACCAGCCTTCTTATATATTTATCTGTACAACTTATAAGGAATTTGCATTTTCCATGTAGTGGGTTTCCTCTGGTTGATCCAGTTTCTATCCACAACCCAAAATCATTGACCCAAAAACAATTGACCCTACAGTGTGTGTATGTGAAAGGAGATCAGCGATTGGCTGAAAAGATATCCACGAACATACATCACAGTTCTATATCTAGCTTCCGACACGATTTTCAATCTATTCAAAGGCAACGCTCGTTATTGGGACGGGGCAGCAAACAAACCGGGCCTTCATGTAGTGTCTGCAGATAAGGAGCCCAGTGATTACTAAGGGAACTGACATTAAGAGGGATATACAGTGGTATCACTAGGCGATGAACTCTGGTTGTACAGGAAATTGAGTTTTTGGGAAATGGCTCCCTTTATCTTAGGAGATTCCGATAAATGGGAACAGCCAGTATAAATGATTTGACAAAATGAAGAAATGAAACATACCTTCTCGTTATGGTTAGACTGCCTTAATCCATTGTAATGATAAACCGTAAAAGATTCTGGAACTTTTGAACTCTTAAAGCAAACAAAAAGAGAAGAGGTGAAAGCTCTTACATGGAGGAAGAATTTAATGTTATACGGATACATTTGTATAATATTTGATAATATTCACAGCCCCAACCATCTTTGTTAACTACTGCTAACTATTCATGAAGGATAAGGATTATAATATGTGTCAGCTTTCAAACTGTTGGGGTGCAATCCTCTGCCTGGGTGACAATTCCTTATGTGAAAAGGACTTAAAGGGGAACTAAAGTCTAAAATAGAATAATGTTAGAAATACAGTATTTTGTATACTAAATATAGACATGAGCTTACTGCACCAGAAGCCTAATAAATCAAATGATTTATGATTTCAAAGTTGGCGCAGGGTGCGAAGTTGCGCTAGTCTATCTACTTCGGTGTTAGTAAATTAGCAAAGTTACGAAATGACGTCAATCTGTCCAAATAAAAAAGTACTCCAACTCAGACCTGTTGAGTTCATGTAGAAGTCAATGGGAGAAGTCCTGAAGATATCCTGATCTGCAGACTAACCTTATTTTCTGCTTGATATTTTGTGACGACCCCTAAGCTTAGCTTCTTAACAGCCGCTCAGAGCCCACTGAGCATGTGAGCTTGTGAGCATTTCCCAGATGGTGACCTCCTGTGACAAGTTTGAAGTCTTGGATCATTGCTGCTATTGACAAGCTGAAACTTTAGGCTGGTGCAATAAGGACATTATATAAAATATGGCAATTTTAGCCACATTCATTTTTAGTTTTTAGTTCTCCTTTAATAAAACACTATACATAAGATCTATTTCATCGCTGCTTTAGCATGGCTTCCGGCCTGGCCAACATCTCAGGAGAAATTCTTATGACTAAAATCTGCCTTATATGACGGCACTGACATTCTGGCACCTCGAATGTTTGGAACAAAATGAAGCACATGCCGCTCTGACATGGGAGTCTGTCAGAATGTTTAGCCCTGAGATATTATGTGATTGTTTTGCTTCTCAAATTAGCCTCAGCACCACGCAAATGCAAATCAGAAAGAAAAGAGTGCTGAGTGACAAGCAGATAGGCATTAGCACACAGCAACACTGCATTTCCAGAAAGGATACTCCGTACCTGCTCCGGGAAAAATTCCAGCAGAAAAGGTCCCAGTAAAATAATTCCTAGTGCTTCTGGGTCTAATTTAGTCTTCATGAGGATTACGCTAGAAAACAATGTAGAAAAAACAATAAGCAGAGGAATAATTTGCTGTTCCGCGTTCCTAAGATATTGGACAGCACAATGTGTTTCTGCCAAGAAAACACAGGCTAGAGCTTTCGTGACACATCCATCAGAATGCCATCTCCCTTGCCAAATAGTTATTTTAAGACTACATAATTTCATGATTAAAACCAAAACACTGATGATAATTCTCCAAGACAAACCCATATTTGGAAAAAAATGCTTTCAGGCTTTTTGACAAGTACGTTTTTGCTTAAAAACAAGGTGGAATGGTCCAGTATTCATGGCAATACTCCTGCAATTAAACATTGAAGGGGAACTATCATGAAAATGTAATATAAGCTTCATCACACTGAAATAAAACGTTTTCTAAATACAATCCATTAGAAATTCTGAAATGATCAGGTTTATGTTCACTATTCCTCTCTCAGCATCTGTTTCTCTTCATACTGTCTTAATGCAGGAGTTGGGGGTCAGATAATCATTGACAGTAAGATCCAATATATTTAATAGGGGGGCTCCTTTTGCCTAGAAGATGTACATATTAGAGCTCACTCTATTAAAATCACCAGACATCATGTCTCTCTACATGCGGAATTTGTGCAAATAGTGAATATAAGCTTGATTATTTCAGAAACTGTACAGAATTTTTAATTGAGTGTATTTAGAAAGTCTCTTATTTCTGTATGATGAAGCTTAAATTAAATGTTTCGCAATAGTTTCCCTTTAAAGACACGTTGGGCACACACTGACAACGTGGACTTTATAAATATTGTCATCATTTAGTAGAAAGTGAGATGTCTGTCTGAGCATATTCAACTGCCAAAAATGTAAATTCAAGAGGCTGGGTGCTGCTGTATAGACATCAGGTAGGCAAAATGTGTGGGGCTGGGCAAGATCAGGAGAGATATAGTACGGAGCACTTGGCAGGCGGCAACAGTCTTTAGTGAATTATGAAAGTCTACTAGCTAGATGAGGATGTCCGAAGGCTGAAAGCCAGTGCACCCAAATGTATAAGGATAATATTACCCCTATACAAATCAAAGCAAAATAAAACATTTCACAAAACAATACAGAAAGAAAGGGATAACCACTGTGGAAGGGGTAAGTGTGTGCCAAATGTAAGGCACCATCCCAGTCATTATAAACACCCCAGGCCAGTACTCCTCTTTGCTAAAAACCAAACCTGTATCTGCAAGTAGAGTAAAAAGCTGGCTTTTTAATTTATTACCCATGAACAACAAGCCTGGGCCACAGAGATGGACCCACAAAAGAAAAAAAAAAAAGAGAGGATGACGTTGACATGATGCTTCTTCAGCAGAACCCCAGGTTGGTGAAGTTTTCAGTGAACAGGAGCACCAGCCTGGGGTTTCAGATAACACAGTTGTTTAGAACAGTTAAAGAAAACTGGTCACTAGTTGCTACAAAAGCACCGACTTGCTTTAATGCATCTCTAGCCTTGTTAAAAAAACAAAAGTGGACCTGGTCAAATGTTGGGTCTCCGAGGGGGCTTGAACTGGATAACTCTGGAGACTACTGCTATAGAGAGAGAGGTTCCCTTCTTAATGCAGTGGGGTTCCAGTTGTTCATAACAGGAAAATAATGTCTATCAACAATGCTGGAATTCCGATGAGCCAAATCCCATTACTCTCTAGGCAAAATGATAATCACATCCATGTGTCGCAAGCCCAAAGACTTAGGTAGAATGGGAAGCAGCTCCTGGGAATTCCATTTAAATTCATTATCCAAATTTCACGTAAGAAAATGTCAGGGAGCAAGATGCTATTTTTGCCACTGGGATAAAACTGGCAAATCTACTAATATACACACAGATGTATGTAGCTGTTTTCAATGGTGAACTCTTTAATTAGATGTGATGCTGTGACACAATATTCTGTGTTAAGTGGGACAAATGGGAAATCTGTGTTTAGTTATTCTGTGTAAACATGTAGTGCTTTGTAATTAAACTTATATGTACATGCATGGATGGAGTTAATAGTTTGAGACCTTCTTGGGCAGAAGCCACACTATGAAATAGGCTGCACAATGTGGTCTAGTCATTGTAGCTTGTTCTTGTAAGTTGCCTATCATTCTATCCATGGGTTGGCATCCCTACTACGAAACTGCAATGCTGGGCAAAGTACTGAGGAATTGCCAATGCTCATTTAAATGATGTACATCTCTGGCCTTATGCTGCCAGTATACATCAACATACAACATATCCCAAGCACAACTGGTTCCCAGCAAGTGTTTCTGTTTATTTCCACCGCATTGGCTGGAATTTAAATATTCATTAGGAAAGATTCTAAAAACAAGGAGCAACTTTTTGACACTTCCTAAAAGAAAAGTCTTTAAAGGGGTTGTTCACTTTACAAAACATTTTTTCAGTTCAGCTGGTTTCAGATAGTTTACCAGAAATAAAGACTTTTTTTCAGTTCCTTATATTATTTTCTATTTGTGACTGTTCTAACATTGAACTGTAAAAATTTAATTTCTCCCCTTCTTGCAGCTCTGGGAGGGGTGGTTGCCAACCCTGTAACTGTTCTAAATTTCTACATTTAGTTGAGGCATTTCTTATCTGAGCAGAATCCCTGCGATTCGTTTAAGGTCGCTGTTAGAAATGATGCAATAGTTGTTAATATTCCACAGATCCTGCTGAAATCCTATCAACAAATATTGCAAATAGTAACAGATTAGAATCTGTACCTAGATCACCGAGCTGCCAGACTGAAACATCAGAGACAGGAACTATCACAAAAATGAAAATGAAATAAGTAAGTCACTTTCTAAATACAATCAATTAAAAATTCTGTTTCTGAAATAATCAAGTTTATTTTCACTATTCCTCTCTCAGCATCTGTTTTTCTTCATTCAGGAGCTGTGTGTCAGATGAATAACCCAATATATCTTATAGGGGGGCTCCTTTTGCCTAGAAAATGTATTACAGCTCACTCTATTAAAATCACCTGACATGTCTCTCTACGTGCAGAATTTGTGCAAAAATCTGTTATTTTGTTAGATTTTTTTTGTACTGGAAGCAGATATTTGAGTGAGATCTAATACATCTGCTAGGAAAGGAAGATACATTGGACCAGTCATCTGACACCAAACTGCTGCATTAAGACAGAATGAAGAGAAACAGATGCCGAGAGAGGAATAGTGAATATAAACTTGATTACGTCAGAAACAATGCAGAATTTTTAACCAATTGTATTTAGAAAGTTTCTTACTTCAGTATGAGGAATCTTATATAAAACTTTCATTTTCGCGATAGTTCCACTTCAAACTTAGATTTTGGAAAATATGGGAAAAAAAGAAAACATGGAAAAAGTTCTGGTGAACAATCTGAAAACAACTGATCTGAAAAAAAAAAAAAGCATTTGGAAGGTGAACAACCCCCTTTAATTGCAGCCCCCTAACACTAGCTGGCAGTCATGCAATCAATTCATAGTAACTTTTGCTAACAGTTTTCAGTATCTCTGCATATTTTTAGAAGTGTTGCTCATATTGTGACCATGGCATAGACCAGATAAAAATCTCCAGTTATGGTGGAACGTGTGGTGTCTGTGCTCTGCATATAAGGCAGTCCCACAAGCCGCCAATAATGGAAATGCATGAAGACTCCTCCACATGGGACAGTCCATATGTGCTGATAGAATATGAAATATACTTACTACTCTGTATCTGAAAAAAGATCCAAAGCTTTCATGACATCCTCTAGCAAGGCATCAGGAATGAATCCATTATCTGTTTAAAAAAGGAAAAAAACATTGAGATTTATGCCCTCAAATATCAAAGACTGTACATGAATGCATTTAAAAGAAGGAAACCTTTGCCTAGCAGAGTTCAAGCACTCCCTTAGGGTTACAAGTGCTAATTACTCTGGAAATGCTATTAGCACACAAGTACATTAGAAGAAAGCACACATTTGTACCCTAGATAACCCTTTAACCTTTAATAATGTAAGTCTTTATGATCATGATGCACTCAGTGGAACGGCAAGACCATTTCTCATATTTTATTCCATTAAGCAGGAAGCACAGCCATTGTTAAAGCTAAAGAACCTTCTGTTGGCTTGGCCTGAAAAGAGCAGGGTGGTCCGGTTCCTGTCTCGCTGGTAAGACTGGCTCCTGAATGAACCTGGCACGTTGAGAACATATTCAAAACTCCTAATTTAGGAAACACTTCTTGTGACTTTGGGCTGTTGTCTTCCATACATGGGGGAATTAACAATACCTATGACTGTCATTCAGTGGGAATCTATGAAAACAAACAGCGATTGTTAAAAACAGTTACGAATTGGGGCACTTCAAGTTTTCCTTCCCTCGTTCATTTAACTCTGGAGAATTACATTGCTGCGATAAGGCAAATGCTATGTCATATGGAGAGCTATTAGTCCAAGCAAGGTTTATGAAGGAGTGTCTGACTGTGAGCAGTGCCAGATGTTTTGATCACAGTGCTAGCCATCATTTGTATTACACTAAAAGCTTTGAACAGTACTTGTCGTTTTAACAGAACTCTCTGGCCAAAGTGATTAGATCCGCTGATAAGCGGTTTCTGTAAATCACCAAAAAAAATTCACATTTCATTTCAGATTTAAATGCCCAGCAGATGTTCTGTGTCTGTATTTGGAAGCTTAACGGTGCTTTTATTATGTATTAACCATTAAATGATGACATTCTTCAGAACTATTAGGGCTGAGAGTGTACAGTGCCTTGCAAAAGTATTCACCCCCTTGGCATTTTTAATGTTTTGTTGCCTCACAACCTGGAATTAAAATGGATTGTTTGAGAGTTTACACCATGTCATTTTAAGAACATGCCTACAACTTTGAAGATGTTTTTTTGTATTGTGAAGCAAACAACAAATAGGACAACATAACATAAATCTTCAGAGTGCATAACTGTTCACCCCCCCCTGAAGTGAGTACTTTGTAGAGCCACCTTTTGCGGCAACAACAGCTGCAAGTTGCTTTGGATAAGTCTCTATGAGCTTGCCACATCTTGCCACTCTTGCCCATTCCTCAAGGCAAAACTGCTCCAGCTCCTTCACGTTGGATGGTTTTTGCTTGTGATCAGAAATCTTCCCTGCAGAATATACCTGTATTTAGCACCATCCATCTTTCCCTCTGCTGCTGAAAAACATCCCCAAAGCATGATGCTGCCACCACCAAGCTTCACTGTGGCGATGGTGTTGTGTTGGTCTTGCGCCAGACATAGCATTTTCCTCGGTGGCTGAAAAGTTCATTCTTAGTCTCATCTGACCAGGGAACCTTCGTCCATACATTTGTGGGAGTCACCCACGTGCCTTCTTATTTTTAATTTTAAGTAATGGCTTTTTTCTGGCCACTCTTCCATAAAGCCCAGGTCTATGGAGTGTATGGCTTATTGTGGTCCTATGGACATATACTCCACTCTCTGCTGTGGAACTCTGCAACTCCTTCAGGGTTACCTTTTGTCTCTGTGCTGCTTCTCTGATTAATGCCCTCCTTGCCCCGTCTGTGAGTTTTGGTGGGTGGCCCTCTCTTGGCAGGTTTGTTTTGGTACCAGTTCTTTCCATTTGAAGATGATGGATTTGATGGTGCTCTGGGGGAACATCAAAGATTTGGATGCTTTTTTATAACCCAACCCTGACTTGTACTTCTCAAAAACTTAGTCCCTGACTTGTCTGGAGAGCTCCTTGGTCTTCCTGGTGTGATGTCTCTTGCATAGTGGTGTTGTAGCCTCTGGGGCCTTTCAGAAAAGGTGTATTTATACGGACAGATCACGTGACAATAAGATTGCACACAGGTGGACACAGGTCCACACAGGTGGACTTCATTTCACTAATTACGTGACTTCTGAAGGTAACTGGTTGCACCAGGATTTTTTAGAGGCTTCATGGCAAAGGGCCAAATACAAATGTACATTTTTTAAATTCTTTTTTTATACATATTTTTCTCATTTCACTTTACCAACTTAAGAATTTTGCGCAGATACATCACATAATATAAGATTAATAAACAGTTAAATTACAGGTTGGAATGTAATGAAATAGATACACTAAAAAGCCAAGGAGGTGAATACTGTCGCGATGGAACTGTATTTGTTGTACAGGTACGTAATGGAAAACCCATTATCCAGAAAGTGCCAAATTATGGGAAGGCCATATCCCATAGACACCATTTCGTCCAAATTATAATTTAAAAAAAAAATGATTCTCTTTCTTTAAAATAATACAACAGGACCTTGTACTTGATCCAAATAAATATATAATTAATCCTTATTGGAATAGAAAACCAGCCTATTGGGCTTAGTTAATGTTTACATAGCTTAACTGCTATATCTAACACAAGTAACTCAAAACAACTGGAGTTGCTGAGAAATTTTAATGAAGACGTTTCACTGCTCATTCAAGCAGCTTCTTCAGTTCAACTGACTAGTGTAGGAGAGTTCTCAGCATATAAACTCTTCCAATAATCCAATCACAACGGCACATTGTAATTCTTCAGAGAGGTGACATCTTAAATTCACAGAGGTTTTGATGCTGTGTAGTTACTATGATTGAATTACCAATGTCATGCAACTCCTAGACACAGGTGTTGCATGAATGGATGTGTGAATAATTCGTAAACTGCCGGGGTACAGATGTTAGAACAGCATTGTATGTAGCAGACAGGTGGTGTCGAAGGCCCCCGCCTCTGTTCAGGGATGGTTTCTCCACCTGAACATAAATCACCTCTTTCACACTTCTTTTAAGAAGAAGAAGATTTGGACTTTGCCATCTTCAAATGAGTGCCTGGTCTTTTAGGTGTAGAAAGATAGCAGAGTCTTGTCCTGTAGAGTTCACCCTCCTATGCTAATCGAATTGCTTAGTGAGCAGTTGTTTTGTCTCCCTGATGTATAGATCAGTGCACTCATCAATACACTGGACTGTGTATAACACATTACTTTGTTTTCCTTTAGGAGTTAGATTCTTTGGGTGTACCAGTTTTTGTCTCAGTGTGTTGCTAGGTTTGAAAAACACAGGGATGTGGTGTTTGTTGAAAATCCTCCTGAGTTTCTCCGACAGTCCAGCTTCACATGGAATGACTATGTTTCACCTACTATGGGGGAAATTCAATAAAGAGCGAAGCGTCTAACGCTTGCGCTAATTCGCCAGCGTGACGTCATTTTGCAACTTCGCAAATTCACTAACACCGACTCTGGCGAAGTAGATAGACCGATCTCAGTGAATTTGCGTAACTACGATCTTTTGTCAGTGCGCAACTTTGCCTGCGAAGTTGCGCACTGGCAAAGGTTCGTAATTACGCTAATTCACTAAGATCAACATTTTCGTGAACGTTATCACTTACGCTAGACTTTACTTCGCCTGGTCAGATCTGGCGAAGTTCAATACAATAGATAGGACTTTTTCTAAGTCCCAAAAAAATGCTGGCATGTTTTACCATTCTGGGGTGATAGTCTGAAAAAGATCGTTTTTTTTGGGGGGTTACCCTCCTTCACCCCTACAATTACTAACATATGGCAACTCAACTATACAGGGGGCACATGTAGGGCAATAGGACAACTTTATTTTATTTATTAAAGGTTTCCTGGGCTTGTGTAGTGGAATGTAGCGGCTGTAGCATATACGCTTAAGTTCCCGCCGTATGCGTAGCGTAACTGCGATTTGCTTGGCGAACTAACGGTAGCGCCACTTCGCTAACATACGCCGCCCTGAGAGCAAATTCGCATCTTAGTGAATTTGCGTAGTGCTGGCGAAAATTCGCCTGGCGAAGTGTGGCGAACGTTAGCGAAGCCAACACTAGCAAATTTTGCAGCTTAGTGAATTTCCCCCTATGTGTCTACAGGTGGTTATTTCTTTTGATGTTCCTGTTGGGCTTGGTTTCTGCTGTTTTGACAAATAGCCACATGCTTTAAAAGCTCCTCTGAGATGTTTATGCTGCATGTCCTTTGACTCTGTATCAGTTGCCACATATTCTGCCCTGTAGTGCAGAGTTCTAATGACGCCCAGTTTGCGTTGCAGCAGATGGTGGAATTGAACAACAGATATTGATCCGTATGAGTGGGTTTCCTGTATACCTCCATTTTTAATAGTGATATTTGGGTCCTTACTCAAAGAACGGAGAGCTCTCCTCTCTTGTGTAGTAAGATTAGAGGGAGGTGTTCTGGCACTTGACAAGGCAGCTGACACTTTTATTCTTGATAGCAGATTCTGTGGCTGTGATGAGTTCAACTACTGGGATGTGTTGTTTTACCAGACTCTGTTTTCAGATGTTCATTGTCCTGCTTAAGGGCCTCAATGGTAAAATTGATCTGTCTGACCCATTCAGTAGATGTTTTTGGGCTTTTTGTAAAATCTTGTTGGCTCTATGACCTTTTACAGTGGAACCCAGGCGAAGGCTACAAGGGGTGATTCCCTGATGTTGGCCTAACTGCTAGTTGATCCAGAGGAAGGTAAAAAAAAACCCCATCTGAAGCCTCTCCAAGTAGTCTCAGAGGGGGGGGGGGAGAAATCCTTTCTGACTCCAAAATGGCGGAGTCCCTGGATCAACTTGTACTATGAGATATCTTTCATAAACCTGTATTCCCTCACTTGCTAATAATCCAACCCCTTTATAAAGCTATCTAATGTATCAGCCTGTACGACTGGTTCAGGGAGAGAATTCCACATCTTCACAGCGATCACTGTAAAAAACCTTAGCTTAATATTTAGGTGGAACTTCTTTTCCTCAAGGAATGACCTTGTGGAAAGATCTACTGGTAAATAAAGCATTAGAGAGATTATTATATCCCCTTATATATATATATTTATACATAGTTATCATAGTAGCCCTTAAGCACCTCTTCTCCAGCGTGAACATCCTTTATTTGCCAGTTTTTCCTCATAGCTAAGATTTTCCATACCTTTTACCAGCTTTGTTGCCCTTCTCTGTATCCTCTCTGATACAAAAATGTCCTGAGCAATGGAGACCAAAATTGTACGGCATATTCTTGATGGGGCCTTACAAGTGCTCTATAAAGTGGAAGAATGACCCCTTCACCCGTGACTCTATGCCCCTTTTAATACAGCTCAAACCCTTATTTGCCCTTGATGCTGCTAACTGGCACTGCTTGCTACAGCCAAGTTTATCATCTACAAGGACTCCAAGGTCCTTTTCCATGATGGATTTGCCTAGTGCAGTCCCATTAAAGGTATAGGTTGCTTGGATATTTTTACATCCCAGGGGCATGACTTTACATTTATCAACATAGAATCTCATTTGCCCAGATTGCCAGTTTGTCAAGATCCTGTTGCAAGGATGCCACGTCCTGGATGGAATTAATTGGTCTGGATAGTTTTGTGTCATCTGCAAACACTTTACTTACAACACCCTCCCCTAAGTCATTAATGAACAAGTTAAATAAAAGTGGACCCAATACCGAGCCCTGAGGGACCCCACTAAGAACCTTACTCCAAGTAGAGAATGTACCATTAACAACCACCCTCTGTACCCGATCCTGTAGCCAGTTTCCTATCCATGTGCAAACCTCATTAAACCCAACAGACCAACATGATTTTCTAGACTTAAGGTATGAAGATCCAAATTATGGAAAGATCTGTTATCCAGAAAACCCCAGGTCCAGAGAATTCCGAATAACAGTCCTGGTTGCAGAATGATCAGTGATGGCTTCAACCCCCCAAAGCTGATTTTGTAAGCCCTAGTCATAATAGTACAGTATGACTAAAAGCCTGTTTCACCATTGTATGGTCTTTGTATGGCTAAGATTATGATATTGTCCCTCTTGCATTGACACAAGCCTCCAGAACAGAAATAGCTTTGGGCTTAAAGTTTGAACCATTACAGTAAAAGGTGTGGGAATAGAACTTTTATGGAACAACTATGTTGTACATTGCAAAGCTGTGGCCTTACATGGTGTTGAGGAACAGACATAGCTTAGCACTTTGCATTACTGTACACATTGTTAGGATTATGTTTGGATTCACAGTAACTATATAAGGCCCAAATGATGTGTTTGATACAGCAGACATAACACACTGAAAGAAGAAGTGATAAAATGCATGTCCCTCTGTCAAAAAAGATCTGTTACAATAAAAGGGAGCTGGCATGAAAATTTCATAGCTATAAGAAATCTAAAATATACAGACTAAATAAGAACAATTTTCAAAGTAAAAAAAAAAATCTACACACTCCCATTTGGCCTAGAAATGTAAAAGCAGCACTTACTCAAATTTGTAAGAAATGTCTGTTTAAAGGGAGACAATATTATATATATTATAATATATATTATATTCCCTAATAACCTGCAATTGGACAGATTTTGGACTGCTTGATGCTTAAGACTTTTAGTAGATCATGAAGTGGGTTACCGTTTTTTTTTGTTACTTACACCCAACTGCCTAGAAATGCTTATGCAGGTGTAAAAAGGTGTGAAAGTGTAAGTCATTGTTTATAAGTACCAGACACTCTAGTTTAAAGCAATGGTACAATTACATTCAGACGACTTTTGTTTTGGTGAATTGGGGGGAGGGGGCATGCCTAAATGCAGAAACCACAATATACACCAGAATGATCAGAAATGCACCTATTACACCAATTTAGGGTGCTCCACTTTACAAAAGAAACTTCACTCATTATTTTGCCATTACACCAGAACTGGCCAGAGTGCTGTTTATGGCAATTAACCTCACTATTTCAAAGATTCATATTATTATTTATGTGCTGTTGCTTTTTTTGCGAGTAGCTGTGATTAGTGCTTTGTTTCAATCTGATGCTTATGAAATAAGAAGCCATTAACACAATAAAATAGGGATGGACAGAATCCAGTATTCGGTTTGGTATTCGGCCAGGATTCGTCATTTTCAGCAGGATTCGGTTTCAGGCGAATCCTCGTGCCTGGCCAAACCGAATCTAAATCCTTAAAATCATGTGACTTTTCGTCACAAAACAAGGAAGTAAAAAATTTTTCAGCCGTGCATTAGTGTAAGCGGCTCTCTTTTACCCTCCACCTTGCTAATGTGCATATGCAAATAAGGGTTCAGATTCAGTTCAGTATTCGGCGAATCTTTCGCAACGGTACAGCCGAATCCAAAGTAGTGGATTCTGTGCATCCCTACAATGAAACATTTATTGGGTAGGGGTAGCTAGCTCCACTTAAGAAAATACTTTGCCACATCTAGATTAACATGGGCCACAAATCTGCGGTAGCCAAAATAAACTTGGGGGGTTCTTATGAAAGGTCTAGTCATATTATTTCTTTCCTTGAATGAACTTGAATGTCCTCGAAAATCATTCTAGAAACTCGAATGGTATCTTATTTAAGAAAGAACTAGAAAGTTTAAAATTCAAATAAACTTTACTGACCCGAGAACTCGAATTGACTTTAAATCGAATATGAACGGAACTTGATTCGAGTTTTTTCTCTGAAAGAAACTTGAATGTCAGGAAGGCTTTTATCATCTTCAGATGGGTCAGTGGACCTTTGCCATTGACTTCTACATGAACTCGGTGGTGACCTATTGAATTTGAATTACTTCCAGCGTCGAGGTATGATAAATCTCTAATTCAAATTTTTCCTAACTCGAATTTGTGAGTTTTGAAAATTCAACTCGAAAATTTGAATTTACTATTTGTACCTTAATTAATCTGCCCCTTAATATATACTTGAAGAGGTTCTGATATAAAGCTTAAGGAACAATGAGATATAGAAGGTTCATTGTACGACTTTCAAGTCAAGTTTTTCTATTTAATTCAGTCACCAGCTGTGTTTCATATACACACATTCATGTCTCTCTTAGCAACTGCGATAGGATCTTAAGGTCTCTGAATTCTTGTCAGTGTTTGGAACTGTAGAATTGTAAGACTGAGTTTCATGACCCTTTATAGCTATAAAACATTTTAGTAAGGGGTCTGTGATCCAGAGGATATTTATTTACATTTCCCAAATGCTACAACAACTATAAGTTGTATGTATTCAAGCACATTAGGTGACACATCAATAACTGAAGATGTCCCTACTTTGAGATACATCATTGTTCTGCCAGGGGGAGGAAAGCAAACCAAACATTAGACCAAAAATACAAACATCCACTAGAAGTGCTGACTCAGAGCCTGTGTGAGGGACAATTCTCTTCTTCCCATATGTTCTTCATTACTGGGACTTTCTTTGCCCTACCATTGTATCAGTATTTTCTTTTATGTTGCGTGTGCTGGCATCCTTAACATCCTGTAGCCCTACATCACTTCTTCCCTCCACAATTGAAAACAACTATAAAATGTAGTTGTTAAAATTAACATATAGACCTCAAAGATGAGCTTATTTACATATTTTGACTTGTTTCTGGGTATCTGAGTAAAGAGGCATAATCTAATGGTGGGAAGAACAAAAAATAAAGTGCAAAGAACCACAGGGGCCTATTTATCATTCTGTATTTAATTGCCTCGCTTTTATACACTTTGAAAAATAGAACCCATAGTGTGTATTTTAAATTTATTAAAGACAATTTTGCTCAAAATATACATTTGAGTCTGAAACACACATGTCTGCATTAAAAACCATATAAAAAGAAATGCATACTTAGTTTACAGATTGCTGTGTCATTTATCTGTTCAAATCAATGAACCTTACCTTCTGGATCATAGGTTTGAAATACTCTCCTTGCTCGTTCAGAAGGAGTCTCGGGGGCAACAAGAGCCATTTCCTTTAAAAACAGCAAACAATGATGTTAATATGACAAAAAAAACACTACACAAAGCATAAGGAAATGAGAAAGTGCAGACTTGCGCTGGAGCTTTTCCAGTTATATATCGGTAATTGCCACAACAGGGCTTTCTAAAGATAGTTGCCTGTATTCCTCTATCCACTGGCATCAACTTTATGTCCAAAAATTCAATAGTGTTTTGCTTATATTCACATGTAAATCTCAGATTTTATTTATTCTGGTTTAACTCCTGAACAAAGGTCGCAAAACTCTCTTCACCTCCATGCTAGACACATAAGATGTCATCTATATAACGTGTGTACAATTTCAGAATTTCTCATATCTGCAGAGATGTGGGTCTCCTCCCACCAACCCATATATAGGTTGGTGTAGGAGGGGGCAAACTTTGCCCCCATAGCTGTCCCACATCTCTGCAGATAATACACTGAATTGAAGACAAAATAATTATGCTCAAGCAAGAATCTAATAGATGTCAATAGAAACTCCCTCAAGTCCACTGAATAGTCACTGTATTTTTCCAAGTGATATTGTAGTGCTTCTAAACCTAGTTCATGTGGTATCAAAGAATACAGTGAGGCAACATCCATATCCCACCTAAATTCACTCCGTTTATTTAATACGCGTGGTATCTCTAGTATAGTTGTCCAGCCGTTTAACCAATGACTGTAAATGCTCATTGAGGGATCATATACCTGAAATTGTTGGTCTACCACGTGGTGGTATCTCCTCATTATGGACTTTTGGCAGATGGTAAAAGGTTGGTAAAGTCACATTTTTGGGGACCAAATAGTCCCTCACCACTGTATCTATTAAACCAACCGCCAACACTCCATCTACACATGAACGGGGCAGCTGGGAAATTGACAAATTGACATGGGCTAGCCCCATGTCAGAATTCAAAACTGAATATAAAAAGATCTCTTTGATCTTTTGAGAAATGGGTTTCAGTGCAGAAGTCTACTGGAGCAGCACTATTAACTGATGCGTTTTAAAAAAACATGTTTTCCCATGATAGTTTCCCTTTAATGACAGGGCTTTTGTCTTTCCTAAGGTTCCATAATACTCAAATTCCCATATTTATTGCTCTTAGTTGCTGTTTTTTCCTTAAATCTGTTTCTACTCTCCTCTGGAATTGTTCCACCAAAGGACCTCTAAACTGAAACGGATAAAAATTACTAAACATGCATCTATCCAAGGGCTTCTCAATGTTAGTTACATCAATAGTTCGAACCTCATTTAAGTTCTTACCAACCATAGGTTCTCGTGCACTTTATAGGAAAAACATTTTTTCAGATATGTTTTGTTGATAAAATACATTGTAAATGGGTATAATAAAAGTCAAGACCTAATTGAATGTGTATGTGTTGCAACATGTTATTGGTCTTAAATTTCGAGGGAGGGATCTCCTGGGGTTTAGATACTGTGGCCGAATGGAACAATGTTAGTTTCTATGAATAAGTACCAGTGGGTATGAAACACATAAGGCGGAACATCAATTGGTCTGTATGCCTATTTTTTTAATAGAACTATGTTAAATAAAAATAGATTTTTAACTTAAATTGAAAGTTTTTTGTTTTGGAATATTTACTTTTGGAATTTATATTTGTGCCTTTGAACTGGGGCTATATTCCAAGATTTTGGCCCTGTGGAGAGGCCGCACAAGACTGTAGCTTCCAAACATTATTATAATATTGTAAAAGTCAAACAGAAGACTTTCAAATTTCCACCATGTGGATGCCCACTAGAAAAAACAACCTCTTGATGCTTTCATCACAACACCATTGATCATAAAAAGATTTCCTCATCCTGAGCCTAGAAAGCCTAAGCCACTAGCAGTATGTTAGTACCCTCTTTTTCTTACAAGACATTAGATCTGAGTAAAAGGCTCTCCTTCTCCTCTAATACTATACAAGTTGTTAAGGAAACTGAAACACAATACACGTGATGGGCCATATCTGGCAGATGTTATTTGTTTATTTGGCCCCATGTGTCAATGATCAAATCAAGTAAGGACCATAAAGACTAACTGAGAGAGGACTGCATCCATGGCCTGAGATGACCCATAGAATAACAGAAGCAAAGTTTTAAGAAAATCTTAGGCTAACGGGGTCATTCAACCACTCTCTTACCTTGTTCTATTGTGAAGTGATTCTGGGACTTGAAATTGCTGCAATTGACAGCTGGTGGTACATAGATTCTCCAGAACATAGAGTGACTTTGAATGCAAGAATACATGTTCACAATGGAACAAGGTATGAAAGGGATACAATGACCTGGTGAGCAGAAGAATATTAGGAGATGAGCTATCACCAGCGACAAATCTCCTAAAAATGCTTTTCCTATTACGAACATGTGGATCACTGCATGATCTGAATTTTTCGGCAATAGCATCAGGTCGCAACATGTAAAGTGTTTTACATGTGGCAATCCACTTTAGTAAAGGGAAAGGCATTATTGGGAAAATTGTTCCAAGCAGGTAGGGCAGATTTCACATGTACTTCAAACCTTCCCATGTTCCATAGCCCTAAAGGGGTGGCTCGTAGTATGTCTCCTTTGCCATTAAATGGTAAAAGCATGTTTTATAGGGCTTGTCCTCACAAAAATGGAACATATGTTTTACTTCTAAACTAAATTAACGTTTTCAACTGCTTCTCTGTTATAGTAGAGACAAATAGCAATCATTAGCAGATCTCATAAAAGAATTTTAGTAACATACACACAGAACACAATAAATTCCTAGACAAATATTTCTTTCCCCCTTAGGTGTCTGCACCAAATAGTGCCAAATGCAGAATGGTTTTCCTTCCCACTCCATAATGGCTCTGTTATTTGTATCATATAAATCATGTTGATGCATTAACAGTGGTTTGGAATATTTGGATAATGAATGCATGGTTAAAAGTACTGCTTAGCTTTAGAAACTAAGATCATCCTGGTTTCTGCGGGACAAACATCTAAATAAATTCAGGCACCTGCAATTAGCGTACTTACTCTACTAGTTATGTTCAAGTAATTTACAGCAAACGATGTTTTAATGTATTTCAATGAATTAAAAAGAAATTCACAATTTACTAATTAGCAAAGCAGACTTTGGAATGGGCAGTTTTCTCTTAAAAATAAATAATGCCTAATTTTACAATCCTCTTAGCTGGAAGTATCAAATGATCCTGGAGCAGTAATAATCCTGCTGCAGTTACATTTTAAGACTGCTGATTACTCTACGCATACAGTATAACAGACTTAATAATTCTGCTGCAGTTACATTTTTAGACTGCTGATTACTCTACGCATACAGTATAACAGACTTTACATTTAAAGAAGAACTAAACCCTAAAAATAAATATGGTTTAAAATGCCATATTTTATGGACTCCAAACTTGTCACAGGGGGTCACCACCTTGGAAAGTGTCTGTGATACTCATATGCTCAGTGGGCTCTGAGCATCTGTTGATAAGCTAAGCTTAGGGGTCCTCACTAATTATCCAGCAGAAAATGAGTTTGGCCTGTAATATAAGCTGATACTACAGGACTGATTATTAAATTCTGATGCTAGTTGCAGTGGTTTCTGTGCTGCCATGTAGTAATTATCTGTATTAATTACTAATCAGTCTTATTTTGTGACATTTCTATTCTATGTGTACTGTATATTGTGAGTGGGTCCCTAAGTTCAGTAAGTGACAGCAGCACAGAGCATGTGAATCAGTGAATCAGCAGAAAAGAAGATGGGGAACTACTGGGGCATCTTTGGAGACACAGATCTTTACTGCTAAAGGGGCTGTGGTTGCCTTGGGCTGGTACAGAAGCACAAAACATAATTTACAACATTTCTACCTACTTCTTTAGTTAAACTTACCAAGTCCTTTAAATAGAAAATGCAGAGATATTTTATAGGAATGTGGGAAAGGACAGCAGAGGTTTGAAAAACAAATGCTATGTCCATTTCATATTGTGGCTTCTCTAGGAGCAGATGTGCATCATTTTATATACATAAAATTTTTTGACTTCCAGGGATAGTTTTAGGCTAAGGCAGATAGGGCACTTTGTCGAGAGTGATGAGAATCAGCTTAGTAGTCAAATAACAGACAGTAGATAACCTAACATGGAGAGTGTGGGTGGTTGGATAAATCAGTGTATAGAAAGGTCATTTGTTTTTGAATTGGTAATCAGGCGAACTGACTCCAAACTATTACCGCAACTACTGTGATAAGAAAGTTCTCATGAACCTGCAACAATATGGGATTGTTCAGGCTAACCAATGTAGAGTTGTAAGAAAATCTACTGTCAACATTTTTTTTTTACTGTAGACATTTTCTTAGTAGCGGTATATAGACCACAAGCTTTAACATAAAAAGTTCAACACATGCCTTTTCATTTTAGAACACATTTAATGTGGTTATTGATATATGATGCAACTCTTCCTTTCTTTCCATGTATGTATTTTATTTACGTTGGCCCTACTTGGTTCCCTGAACTAATTCCGTGCAGTGCACAAAGTCTGAAGATCCGGGTAGAAGTGCAGAACCAATGGACTGCAATTTGAAGGGTTCCTGCATAGTTGACAGAGTAGCCATTGATCTAACGGGAGCATTCATGTACCATGGATGGGTAAGTTGCATTAATCCATAACTAGATGCATGTGTGACACCATACAGTTTCTGGAGGAATGATCTTACAGTAAGATCTAAAATGGAAAGAGTTGGCAGGTTAAGAAACCCAATAAAGGAAAACCAGACTAGTATGTACATATCTCAAATATTAAAAATACATGATCTTTAAGGTAACCTTTAAAGAAGAAGGAAAGGCTACAATTAAGTAAGCTTTATTATAAAGGTCTATATAAACACATCATGTAAAAACATGAGTAAAGCCTCAAAGTAATGCTGCTCCGAGTCCTCTGTCAAAAGAAACACAGCATTTCTTTCCTTCTATTGTGTATAACTAGGCTTCTGTATCAGACGTCCAGGTTTTAAGCATAAACCTCAAGGTTTTGTATCCCCCTGTGCTCCTCAGCAGGCTTGTTATTGGAGCTTACCTATCTCAAATGCCTGGTTATTTAAAGCATTGATAGGAAGCAATTATTCTTGAACAGGAATGTAATACAGTTGTTTGTGCCATTTTTAGAGTAACTGGTCAACACTGATAAAAATTAGGATACAGAGTTTCATCTATGAATCTTGCACATGTAACAACTTCTTGAATGATGCCAAACAATTTCAAGTTACATATCCAGTTACAAAATGTGCTTTGCCTGCCCAAAAAAAAATTTCCACATTTTCTGCCAAAATGTAAAAACAAACTAATTCTTTAGCCTTTGACTATTTTACAACAACACCATGAAATTTCCTTACAAGGAAATAACACCAGTTTAGTGTATCTTTTGTTTTCATCCCCGAATTAGCATGAACTGTCTGAAAGACAATACTAATTCATCGAATAGAAAGGAAAGCATAGGTTTAATTTACGTTCATGGTCTATAAACACACATTGTTAAACACATTAAAAAATGTAGTCTGCAGTGATTATCAGTTATTTTAGGACTTTTATGTTTACCCTTGGAGGCACAATGTCATGCTGCTAGTGAGTTCCAGTGAAAACATTCCTGAAGTTTGATCCTTACAATCAAAAACAGATATAGAGCCCAAAGAACTTGTTAGCTTGCTGGCTTCTTGCACAGGTCTAGTCTTTTGTGCACATACAGATGCAGTCACTTTGGATTGTGTGTTTAATGCGTCGTGACTTAACTCATCTGTCTCATTGATCCCACTTAGCACAGAATATTGTGTCACAGCATCCCATCCAATTAAAGAGTTCACCATTGAAAACAATGGTGCTTTGGTATGCTAATGAAAAGGTTAAATGCATTAAATGAGTTAAGATAACTTTGGATAACACAGTTTCTTCAATTATCCCTGAGTCACGACGCATTTAGGGCTAGAGCAGACAGGGAGATTCGACAAAATGCCCCCGAATCTCCCCGTCTGCTCTAGCCCTTAACTTACAAATCCAAGTGACTTTATCTGTATCACGAACATAAGCAAAACAAATCATCTGTTTATTGGGAAACCCTCTCAAACCCTTAATAAGCTGTTCCATATTATAAAGCCGAACATTCTGCATCTGGGAGGAGGGAGGGGTTTGAATATATAGGAGCAAATTCACTAAAGCCCAAAGCTTCTAACGCTAGCGCTAATTCGCCAGCGTGACGTCATTTCGCAACTTTGCCAATTTACCAACAGTGTCCCTGGCGAATATTCGCTAGCGATGTAGATAGACTAGCGCAACTTCGCTCCCTTACTCAAGGCGAAGTTGTGCACTAAGGGGCAAATGCACCAACCTGTGAAGTTGCGCTAGCGAGGGCTCCGCTAGTGTTCACCGCACTTCGCCAGGCGTAGTTTCGCCAGTGCTACCATTACTTCGCCAGGTAAAGTGTATTTATGCGATGCCTAAGTTGCATACAGCGCGAAGTTGAAACTATAATAGAAGTATAAGTTACAGCCACTACATTAAACTACACAAGCCCAGGAAACCTTTAATAAATAAAATAAAGTTCTATTGCCCTAAACATGTGCCCCCTGTATAGTTGAGTTGCCATATGTTAGGAAATGTAGGGGGGAAGGAGGGTAACCCCCCAAAAAAATTTTCAGACTATCACCCTAAAAAAAGTAAAATACGCCAGCGTTTTTTTGGGACTTAAAACTCCTATCTATTTTATTGAACTTCACCAGGTCTGACCTGGCGAAGTAAAGTCTAGCGCAAGATAAATGGCCATCTTAGTGAATTAGCATAGTTACGTCACTTCATCAGTGTGCAACTTCGCCTGGATTAAGGGTGCGAAGTTGCGCTAGTCTATCTACTTCGCTAGTGAATTTTAATCAGGGACACTTAGTAAAGTTGCAAATGATGTCATGCTGGCCAATTAGCACTAGCTTTAGATGCTTCGCACTTTTAGTTTTAAAAAAAACTTGAAATGTTTTCTAAGTCCCCAAAAAATGCTGGCATCTTTTACTTTTTTAGGGAGATAGTCTGAAAAATAGCATAATTAGACATCGCTAGTGTAAATACGCTTTGCCTGGCGAAGTAACGGTAGTGCAACATCGCTAACGTTCGCCACCCTGAGCGCAAATTCGCATTTTAGTGAATTTGCGCAGCGCTGGCGGAACTATGCCTGGCGAAGTGCGGTGAACACGAACGAGGCCCTCACTAGCGCAACTTCACAGGTTTGTGAATTTGCCCCATATAGTGCTTCTCAGTGAACTGCTTATTTAGTTTTATTGTGCTTGTAATAACCAGGAAATAGAATTTTACTTTCAGATTTGATCATTTAATGTAAGAAATAGCAAAACCCCATATCTACCTCCTAATTAAAGAAAAACTATACCCCCAGAACAATGTAGGTCTCTATAAACAGATATTGCATAAAACAATTCATATGTAAAACCCTGCTTCATGTAAATAAACCATTTTCATAATAATACACTTTTTTAGTAGCATGTGCCATTGGGTAATCATAAATAGAAAATAGCCATTTTAAAAAATAAGGACAGCCTCCTGGGATCCTAGGATCCAACGGTGTACTCAAACATACCAAACAAACTATAAAGTTAGGTCACACGAGCCAATTAACAGACAGAGTTCTGTCTTTTGCTTCCACACTTCTTCCTGTTACAGTTAGAGTTGAAATATTTCTGGTCAGGTGATCTCTGAGGCAGCACACAGACCATCACGAAAATATTTACTTAAATATATATACCAGGTAGGTAAGATTCTTTAATATGCCACTTGATTTGATATAAACTATCTGTTGCTCAAAAATTAATTTTCGGGGTATAGTTTTCCTTTAAAGCAACAAGTAAAAAGAATGTTCAGCACGTCATCTTCATTAAACTAATGTTGAACAATGACAAAACACTCCTTTTTGTGCTTTTTTTTTTTTACATAGCATGCTACATTATGGAACACCAGGTCCCATACATTTTCATATCTGTATTTGATAAATTATAGGCTTCATGTACTTTGCACCATCTACCTTGCTACCATCTTCTACCTTGCCCTTCATCCCCAAATGTCCTTGTCTGTTTCTTATTGCTGCATGCTAACATTTTGTTCTTTATGTCCCTTCTACTTATTTATTTAAAATATTTTATAAAATACTGACATTCTCTGTCTATATTCTCAGGACAGACTTTTTTTTAATTCCAATTTTCTAAGCTATATGGAAAAATGAGAAGGCAAGTAGGTTAAAAAATTCTAAATTAACATTTTTTGGAACCTTGGGAGTATAACTGTTTCTACTTAGAAAGTACATTATTTCATTTCATGTAATCAAATGAGTAGTCCTGTGTAACAACAGACCCTTGCGAGCTTATCTGTAGATTCATAAATCGAGATCGAATGTAAAACGAGCCATTCTTAGCACTAGTCAGAATGACATGTTGAACTTTAAGTGACAATGCTATTAATGCAAACTCACAAAGCCTATCTAATATAGATGTGAGCAAAATACAGACAAACATGAGACCGTTCTTTTTATCCTTGAAATAGTGCATGGAAAGTAGACAAAAGTAATACAAGAGTCATGTGTCCCATTAACAAATGAAGAATGAAATGGTCCCTTTACAACAGAGCTTTTTCAGACTGTTTGGTTCAAGTCTCCTTTTGTGGTCCAACATTTAGTTAAGCCATCCTTACTGCATAACAAAGGATAGCTGAAAAATATGGTCCATTCATCCATCCAACTATAGTTAAAAGAAACTCTGAAACATCTGAAAACTCTTAGCTTATGATCATCTTAAAGGGTACTAAAACAATGGCACAGGAAAAAGTGGAGTACATTTCATTTGAGTTCTTAAGGAAATGACAAGTATTATCACCCACGTGGAGTTTCTTTTCATGCGGGCAACAAAATGCGGAATTGCAGAATATGGGAATGCACATGTTTAAAGCAGTCCACATAATGTGATTCTGCTGCAGGAAAATACTGAATTTATGGATGGATTCTTGGACTTGAAGTTCCTCTGCTTTGTTGAAAAATCAAGTGCACCACCCACCATGGAAAGCACAGGAACCGCAAGTTCTAAAATCCATCTCTTCGACATGGTGAGACCAAATTAAATTACTCTTCTAACCCAATGGTTGTGTGTGTGTTCAGTTGTGGGCACTGTGGTTTGGAATCATGGACAATGTCCTAAAGTAGTCATTTTGGTCTAGAATCTGTCATTTATTTTAAAAACGCTAACCATGCAAGTGTTGGTAGTAGACTTATCTACACACAAATAGAATAGCGCTATTTAGAAACCTATGTTTGGAAATGAGCCTTCGTGTATTTTACTCAGGTGTTCAATTTGCAAGGAATCCCACGTCCATCTCCAAAGGCATGCCAATAATAATTTCATATACTACCCATACTCTAACACACCAGCTTGTAGTTCAAACTGCCTTCATTAAGTTGTTGCATTGTTGGCCTAATATGTGGTAATCATACATGGCACAAATGTCTCAACCATTGACATTTAGCTGTATATTTCACAATTACATCATGTACAGATGTATCTATTGCTATCTCAGAGTATCTCAACCAATTCCAGACACATAGATAATCTAAGATAGTAAAGATGGAAGTAACACACTGTTTTAATGGTTTTACAGTAACCTGCTTAAAACATCTAAAACACTTGGGAACGGGCCATTACTTTTACTTACAGACCAGTGCATTTAGGATATGAATCATCTAGTTAATTTTTCAAAAACACATGTAGATAAATACAAATCAGCAGGTATAAAAAAACGCTACACAATATGTTGGCGCTATAGAAATACATGTTGATAATAAAATATAAAACTCACATCCAAATGCACATAAAAAAACTGTAGATAAGCTATATGCAGCAAACAAACAAAATAAATGAAAAACATTTGCCTAAATGTATCTCTGATAATTGGGTTTTATTTGGTTGCCATTAGTTTTGTTGAGTAGACAAAGTGTAGGGAGGCTGGGAAGTTGTAAAAAGAGCACAATTAGATTTTATCTTCATAATAAAGTGGGCAATAGACCATAAGCTTCTTGGCCATTTAGGCAAGGTCTCGGAGGCTAATGTTTCTAATCAACATTCCTCCCATTCAATCAATGTCATCCAGGCTTTCAAACAGTTGTATTACTTTAATGCTCTCTTTCCCTTTGCCTTATTTGAGAAAATATTCCTGTTATTGTGTCTAGTGCTGGTGACATGCAGACATCTGGTGTCAAGCCTCTTTCACTGAGAACAAGGACCAAAGGAAAGGAAGGAGATTTGATTTGCAGTGTTCAATGAACTTATACAGGAAACAGAGCCAGTCCCTATATGCAACAGTATCCAAGCAGCATTGTGTATAAGAAAAAGAGTAGGAACTAGAAATTGTTCATTTTTCATATTTTCTGAGTACAAGATTATAGTGATCACAACATAACCCTTTTTTTTTTTTAAACTATTTCTATTTCTGCATGTGTATTCTACCATGACCGATGCCCATAAATTACATTGGAATCGTATTTAGAAATGTTGTGACCAAGCAATTTTCTCAATGGAAACAAATTTCCCACCAGATATTACCCTAACGTGTAGAAGGAAAGACATTTTATACTTGGAGGTGAGAAATGTTTGGCACCCCCAAGTGATTTTATTAACTCAATATATTTATGTGTTACCACATAGACATGCCTATGATTACATGTGGTAACACGCGAAACGCGTCAGGAGAAATGTTGGGGAAATAAAGTCTTCTTTTTATCCACCGCTGGTCTCTGGTTTGTGAAAGTACACGCCACACTTTGAAGTATTATTGTATTAACTTACCTTACACCCCAGCGAACACCACAAAGTGATCGTCTTCCTGATTCTTCTTGTGGCTGCGCATACATAGTAGAGCAAACAGTCGAACTTTAACAAATAAGATGACTATTTGGTTCTGCTGCTCATGCGTCTGTCCAGGAAATTTGAAGAAAGAAGAAGCAAGAAGACTATCGCTCTGTGGTTCTCACTGGAATAACCCGTCTTCCAGTGAGCACCACGGAGTGATCGTCTTCCTGCTTCTTCTTTCTTCAAATTTCCCAGGGCAGGTGCATGCACAGTAGAACCTCATAAGCGGCTTTTTCGTGAAAATTTGGTTTTTCACTCTACTGCGTAAGAGCAGCTGCAAAGCAGGAAGAGACTTGCTCCGACAGTGCAATTTTTTCCTGATAGGAACATCTGCCCGGAGTGTAAGGTGCCGAATTATTGGCATCCCTAAGTATAAAATGCCTTTCCTTCTTCTTTAAGCCTGATAGCAAGCAACAAATAAGCCGGTACCAGTAATTTAGGTCCTGTCACATTTGATTCTCCAGGAACATACTTCTCCATTTGTGAAAAAAAAGTTATAGAGTATCTTTGATTTACCTCCAAACATAGCATTGGGTTAATTAACAAGACTGATGTGTTCTAAATCTTCACCTTTAAAGGTGGGTTGAGATATTCTGACCACACTTTTCCGATGGCATAAACTCTAATCAGATGCCATTAATCCAGCCTGCAGTCACACATTTTTGCATTGAGACAGCTGTCCCTAAAACCATTTCAATATGTGCATGAATGGGAGAGATTAAGATGGAAGTGAAAGATGTGGAAGAGAGCGTGGGGATATGAGCGTGAGTCAAATGAGGACCAAGTTAAAGGCTAAGGGGGATTAGGAACAATAGAGTCATGCCGAAAGCAGATTTCCTATAACAGGGCTGTTGCAAGTAAATTTAATAACACAAAGCTTTTTGAGAATTAGGGCAGTAATAGGAATATTTTTCTCAGACAGTTGAGTCACTTAGCCCTGACCCAGGGGTTTACAACCAAATGCAATGTCTGTGGTGGCAACACACACCATAAAAGAACAAGGGAAACTTTTTAAAGGTTGGTTTGAGATTCCTAGCATTTTCCAGGAATTTTTGTCCCTACAGTTTGAATTTTATCACAAACATCATACCTTCCCGACATTCCTGAAGATGTGTGGGACTTTCACCACAATTGTTAAGATTTTAATGATTTTGTTCATGTATCAAGCATGTCCCCGCTTCCCACACTGTTACATTCATCAGAAACTATTTGCCAAAAAATATCTGCCCTGAGGAATACAGTAATCCCATCAGAATGTATTTGGAGAAAATTAGTGTATTTTTGTATTATAATCTGTATAATTAAAGGGATGGTTCCCCTTTAAGTTAACTTTTAGTATGTTATAGAATATCTAAGCAACTAAGCTTAGAATCTTTTGAATTGGCCTTCATTTTTAATTTTTTTAATTATTTGCTTTCTTCTAACTTTTTAGCTTTCAATGGAGGTCAAAAACCTCAAATAACATAAACATGACCCACCCCTTTAAGGTTTGCTTTTCAAACAGGTGCAACAGGCTTCGTTGTCTGTCTGCCAACACTCCATTAAAGGAGAACTAAACCGTAAAAATGAATATGGCTGGAAATGCCATTCTTTATAAAATGAAAGTACTGAACCAGCCTAATGGTTCAGCATATCTACAGTAGTAATGACCAAAGCCTTCAAAACTGTCATAGGTGTTTTACCATCTTGAATTTTGTTAGGAGTGTCTGTGACACGCACATGCTCAGTGTGCTTTGAATGGCTGTGGAGAAGCTAAACTTTTGTTTGTTTGTTGCAAATTATCAAGCAATAAAGTTTGTCTGTCATATAAGTTGATGCTATAGGGCAGTGTATTGTGCTGGAGTCTGAGCTACCAAGTGCCAAGTATTATTTACTAATCAATCTCAGTCTTATATTGAGAAATGCATATGATACATATTCAGTATACTGTAAAGAGTGATTGAAGTTTATCAGTGCAGCTGAGGGGCAGCTGGGAAATTGACAATATGTCTAGCCCCATGTCAGATTTCAAAATGAAATATAAAAAAATCTGTTTGCTCTTTTGAGAAATGGATTTGAATTCAGAATTCTGCTGGAGCAGCCCTATTAACTGATCCCTTTAAGCTTTAGTTCTCTTTTAAAACAACCTCCATTTATACAAATTCAGGAGATGACTTCTACAAGGCTGGCGATTTTTCTTGAGTGGTAGTAATAGTTACTGCTCAGTAAAGCTTTATCTATCATTTTAGATTTAAACATGTTTTCCATGCTGGAAAGTTTTGTCAATCCCTGTGTGTTATTTGCATATGGGATTAACTCAGCACTGATTAATGGGTTTGACTGAATAGAAACCAAAACATCATGGATGCTTGAATACCTTGATGCTCATGATTCTAAATGATCATTGGCCAGAGATGAAAACATTATCTATTGCTTTGATATAACCAAGATATTAGAAGTGAAGTCTGGGGGCTGTGTGATATGCAGACAGACCATGGACGAGTAATGTTTTCTACAAAAGAATGGTCATTACTAGTTCATGTTCTTTGAAGCTGCATGCTAGTAAATAATGAGGGAATGGAATTTCTGAATTGTGAAATTATTGCTTTTTCCTAAATATTAGCTGCATGTGTCACAGGCACTTAGAATTTTGTATGCATCTTTAATTCGGTCAAATAAGAAACTAGAAGAGCTAAAGCTTAACCAAAGAAGTAGGCTATAAATGTTGTACATTATGTTTTGGGCTTGAGTACCAGCCCAAGGCAACCACAGCCCCTTTAGCAATAAAGATCTGTGTCTCCCCAGTAGATGCCCCAGTAGCTCCCCATCTTCTTTTCTGCTGATTCACGTAATGTGCTGCTGTCTCTTACTGAGCTTAGGGACCCACTCACAATAAACAGTACACATACTAGATATAGAAAATATAGTCACAATATAAGGCTGATTAGTCATTAATACAGATAACTACATGGCAGCACAGAAACCAGTGCAACTAGCATCAGAATTTAATAATCAGTCCTGTAGCATCAGCTTATATTACAGGCCAAACTAATTTTATGTTGGATAATTAGTGACAACCTCTAAGCTTAGCTTTTCAACAGCTGCCCAGAGCCCACTGAGCGTCACAGACACTTTCCAAGATGGTGACCCCCAGTGACAAGTTAGAATTCCTGGATCATTGCTACTATTGAGAAGCTGAAATTTTAGGCTGGTGCAATAAGTTCAGTATAGAAAACATGGTATTTTATGCATTTACGGTTTAGTTCTCCTTTAAAGGTGCTAATCCAACTCATTTTCCAAGTGGGATCAGTTGTTGTATTAAATAACACTTTATTTCTTTCTCTGAACAAATGTCAGGTCCAGTGTTTACCTGACCTCTGATGTTTCTTTTCAGAGGACAAAACGTATGAACAAAACCCTTCTGTTCTTTGGCTCCCTGCTGGCTCTGTGTAACTGACACCACCACACTGTGCACGTTATCAGTTTATCTCAGACAAGTAATGCTTTCCTTCTCTACCCAAGCAGGCACATTCTTTTCATTGCGGCATGTAAAAATCTTTAATGTACTTCTTCACGTGCCCTTAACTGAAAGCAAAACTTGCTGTCTGAGGCCAAAGGTGCCCATCCAGCAAAAATAAACGATCCTGTTCTATGGGAACTGGGACAATGCAAGGCTGTAAAACTCATCATTTCCCACCAACTTCAAAAGAGGCCTTGTATAAGACATTAGCCATTATACCTGTGAAAAGTGAAATGTGATGCTATAGACAGGTGTAATGCTTAATATTCTTTTTGGGGAATCATCCTCAAGAAACATTTTAGTTTGGTATAAATGAATTAGGATATATTTCCAATTAAACATCGAAAAAGACCAATAGCAAACACAGGTTGCTTTATATCTGAAAGTAGATCAAGGGGCAAATTTACGAATTTCATGTGAAATAATCGAAGTTCGATCGAATTCGATCGAACAACGATCTGACAAATTTTTTGTGAAATTTGGCCTCTTCGATCATCGAATAGATCGAATGATTGGATATTCGATAATTCAATGATCGAAGAAATAAAAATTTTAAAGTTATTCGACTGCCTACTTCGCCAGATTGAATCTACCGAATTGTAATAGAAGCCTATGGGAAGTCCAGCTCGAATACCATTCGTATGATCGGAGCGTTCGACCGTTGGAATCGTCCGAATTTTTCGGACTCTCGAAGGAAATTTCACGATTTTTTGTGAAATCGAATGATCGGTATCCGATCATACGAATTAATTGAGAAATTAGATATCAATTAAAATGATAGCTTAAAACAATTCGATAAGCATTCGATGGTCGAATGCTTATCGAATTTCCAATTTGGTTGAGCTAATTATGGGGAATAATAGTAAATTTGCCCCTAAGTCTTACTTCTAAACCTATTCATCTTGAAATGACTTATAAGCCATCTTTAAAGACCAAAGGAAACACCAACAGTCTGTTTTCAAGCTCTTTTTTTCTATACATTTTATCTCCAAAATAATCTCCTGATACCACAACTCTCATCTTTGGTCTAGTAAACATGAAAAGTCTATAACAAAAGCCAGTGCCAAAGGCACAGGACCAAAGAAACAAATATATAGGGTAATGTTTTATATATGTGTCACCCATTTTGTGCCCTCTGAGGAAGTCGCAGACGAAACGCTTAAGGCTGGTGATGTCACTGGAGGGCGCCCCGTCGGTGAACATGAGGAAAGAACGCTGCAAGGAATTCCATAGTCTGACTTAAAGACTCTGGGGTAAATTTATCAAAGAGTGAAGTTCCGCCACTAGAGGGTAATTCCGCAGCCCTCCACTAATTTCTATGGGATTTTTAAAGGAGTATTTATCAAAGGGTGAAATTTCACTTTCACCCACTGATAAATACGCCTTTCAAAATCCCATAGAAATGAATGGAGAGCTGTGGAATTTCCCTCTAGTGGCGGAACTTCACTCTTTGATGAATTTACCACTCTGTGCGGACAGTTCACGGAGGGACGGTTCCCAACAAGACTAGACATAGATATGCATTTAAACTGTGAATGCCATGTGAGTGCATTTTAATACTTAAAAATAAAAAAGGTATTTTTACACTATTTGCTGCTGCATATATCCTACAGTTCATATCGGGAGGCATGCTACGTCATTGATGAGATTTTTACATGAAAATGTAAAACACTCTGTTTGTGAGTAACCATCTGAAAAGCTTTATTTAAGGAGAGTTTTTATATCGCCTATGGTGGTGGTGAAGCTGGAAGGGTCTACACATACTGTGGTGGTTTTAACCAATACCATTTGAGAACAAAAGGGGTGACATATATATAAACAATATTACCCTATATATTTATTTGTTTGTTTGGTCCTGTGCCTTTGGTGCTGGCTTTTGTTATAGGCATTGTGATTCGGGCTTGAAGGGATACAAGGAAAAGCAGGATAAGGACCGTGAATAGGGGTGCCACCTTTTCTTGAAAAAAATACAGGCCTTCCTATACGTTTACCTTTTTTTCCCTATTAATAACATTGGGATCAACCATCAAAAATACTGGCCAGGTGACAACCTTAAACCGTGAACACAATTGGACCTTGGGACTTTATCATTTTTTCCCCTTGATTAGTTGATTACACTGGCATAGTTAATTTGTGGTTATTAAAAAGAGTGCCAGTTGATCTTTTTGCTTTGCATATTGTTGGACATCAAGTTAGCACATCATATAGCACATAGGGTGGGTGTTAAATAAAGGGCTTTACATATGAAGTGGCACAGCTTTAGAGCATCTAAGAGGATTCCTTCTATAGGGGGACACAACTTGCACCAAGCATGGTGACTTTTACATTTGGGAAAAACATGGGTACTTTGAACTTATTTTTGAACTTTGTCTCAAACTACTTTCACCATGCTCCTTCATAAATGAACCCTAAAGACATTTAGGCTCATTTTCTAACCCTCTATCCATAAATATTAGATATCTGGATTATTTTTTTTTTACATGGAAAAAATATTAAATTAGCCCCATCTTGAAATCATAGAAGGGTTGTTTGATTTAACTGAGCAAAAAATATATATTCTAAAGAGATAAAAAGAAGAAGATCGCCTTACTCAGCATGGAAATTTATACAAAACACTACTGTATTCTCCAATCCAGGCCCAGACTGGCAATCTATGGGTTCTGACAAATGCCAGAGGAGCTGCTGTAAGTTGCCGTAGACAGTCACTATTTATTGGGCTGCTGTGTGGCCTGTTTGGGCCTCTGTGAAATACCAGGGCCTATTTTGAATCTCAGTCCACACCTGCTCCAATCCATAACTAGTCAGAATAATGGCTCTTTAATTGAAATTCTCCTTAGAACAACATTTGCTGAAATGGTCTTGCCTCTTTAAAGACTACTCCATTCTAAATAATGCATAATTCAAAACCCATTATTCTGCTCCATTGTCTCCAAAAATCCTCCAGAACGTAAATTTGATCAGCTTATCTATAAATCTTGTGTTGTTCTGTGATTTTTTTTAATGCCCAACTCATTATGTGTCATCAGTGACAAGTATTCTACATGCCTTTCTCTGTTTCTATACCCTGCTCAATGATATGCTTCATATACATCATTCAAGAAATATCTGCCCATGTTAAGAATATATGTGTATACAACTACAACTATAATGTTAAAAATGGCTCAATTAGACCGGTAGACAATATTTTAACCTACATTTCTGGGTTCTACTTACATTACATTCCACATAAGGCAATTAATAGATAATCATTCACCTCTACTAAATACACTGTAGTGAAACCAGTTTTTTCAGCTTTAATAAGTAAAAAGGTCTTGGAATAATCACCCCTTTAAACACTCTGGTGTGCTGTTTTAAGCAATCATGAATAAATTATTTCACTCCCTATGCTGCTAATGATGATTGCAGTGTGTCATGGTTTCAGATGGAAAGGAATCTGCTAATGGTATGTCACCCCAAGAGGTTCTTTAAGGTGGCCATACATTGGTTGACCCATCAGAGCAATGCTGTCCAACTGCTGTGGTAACGAGGACTGGAATTTTTCTGGCCTGTGTGGTGGTGGGCTGATAATGGAAGGGAGTGCTGGCCATTTCCTATTTTAAGCCACACCCACTTTAAACCACAACCATGTTTAACTAGAACTTTTAAGACAATATTAAGGGTGGAAGCACCAAATAAAAAAGAAATGGTTGTCATCACTACTGGGGTATCATCCATCATTCATATGTGGAAAAAGTTCATAAAGTCATACATTAATAACCTGAAATCCATATGTTTCCTCCTCCCCAGTGGATAGACCAGCAACACCCAGAACCTGTTTCCAAATTTTAACAAACCCCCAGAACAAAACCCCATCATGCTCATCTCCCACAGGAAGAGTATGCCATGCAACAAGCATAGGGCAGCAGAGTATGGCACACAATGAGCATAGGGCAGCAGAGTATGGCACACACAGGGCATGGTGCACAGGCATCATAGGGCAGGCAGAATATGGCACAGGTAGGCTGAGAATGGCACACAAAGGGAGCATTGGGCAGGCAGAGTATGGCACACATTCAGATATCCCTCAATGTCGATCTGAAGAAGAATCCTCCGTAACTTTCAAGAGATCCTTCCTCAAATATAAGGGTATGCACAGTGCAACCTCTAGCTGGTTTTGGAAGCCAGGCAGTGCATCAGGTGACCATTCGAACACCCAGCACATCCAACCACTGTGATGATACAGACAGTTGGGAGGCTGAGGCAAGTGGTAAGATCTTACACAGAGCTCCAATTATCACACAGCTTACTAAGCATCTGCTGGAGAATACTCTGTTTCAGGGTGGGGGAAATTTGACAGGTTAATGTACAATGCAGTCATGGCTTCAGGGTATATCATGGATTTTGAGGGGCAGTGGTTGTAAAACTGTACCAGAAATCCGATATACTGCCTACAGTCTGAAGGGGATTTACTCAAATACTTGACATTCTTCAAGCAATCATCATGTCACATCATTTTCCCTCCCTTTGATCATCTGTTAGTCATATCTTAGGACTAGGTAGAATCCACCACTTGATCGATCCCTGCTAACACTACATGAGAAGCTTCCGATCTGTGATATTTGCCACACAGGGAATTGAGTTCTGTTAATCTATGCCAATGCACAAGTAACATTGATTTTAGAAAATACAGGTATAGGAATTGTTACCCAAAATGCTTGGGACCTGAGGTTTTCCGGAAAACCGATCTTCTCTTACTTTGGATCTCCATAGCTTAAGTCAACTAAAAAAATAATTAAAACGAAGTAAACCCAAATAGGCATGTTTCGTCTGCACTAAAGATGAATTATATCTTAGTTTAGATGAAGTACAAGGTACTATCTTATTCGTTTATTTGTACAGGTATTGGATCTGTTATCCAGAATGATCGGGACCAGGGGTTTTTCCAGATAACAGACATTTCTGTAATTTGGATCTTCATACCTTAAGACGTCTACTAGAATGTCATGTTAACATCAAAGAAACACAACAGGCTAGTTTTGCTTCGATCAATCATATCTTGGAATCAAGTACAAGGTACTGTTTGTTTTATTATTACAGAGAAAAAGTAAATAATTTTTAAAAATGTAGATTATTTGGATAAACTGGAGTCTATGGGAGACAGCCATTCTGTACTTTCTGGATAATTGGTTCCCAGATAACAGATCCCATACCTGTATTAATTCAAATGCAAATCAAAAGACCGCACTCGCAGGACTTTAAACTTTAGTTTATTTCAACGTTTCGGCTCACAACTCAAGCCGTCATCGCTGTGAGCCGAAACATTTAAAAACTACATTTTGTTTGCACTGAGTGATTTTGATATTTATCTGATTCTGAACAGCACCAAGGCATTGACAGAGGTTTGCGAAAGTACCCCTCTTAAACCATGGAGTTCCATGACCATATAAAAACATGAAGTCAAGGTCACAGAACTCCGAAGTAACTTCTAATATCCTCATATTTTGCAATAGAGGCACTTTATTTATAATAATACACAAGTTTCAGTGAGTCATGTGACAGAAATGACATCACTGAGCTTTGATTACAACCGATGACATCGCTACCTATACAACTGTGTATAAGGATATCATTTACAGGATATTCATGGCTCTTGTGTATTATATATATATATATATATATATATATATATATATATATATATATAGTTTTTTTCCCCTGAGGAAGATAACTATGATGTGATCGAAACGTTGGAATATCTTTTGTTTTTCTATTAAAATCAGTTATCCTAACTGAGCCTGTTGAGTGTGGTAATTTTTCGCTATTTTATATATACAATATATATACATATTATTTACTTTACATAGTGCACACACATGTATGTTGTACTGATTCAAATGCATCATTAACCAATAATTACTTCTACAATTAATTCAATGAATTCCAAACTTTCCCCTCATACCTGCAATGGTAAACGTTATAATAAGATTAGAGGATTTCGACAGCATCTGCAGTTTAACATGGCAATAAATTAGATAAAAGAGACAGCTGCTTTTTTTAAAACAGAATTTGAACGCATCTGGCTTAACTAAACAGTTTTTTTTAAAAACTTCATACCTAATTTGCTCTTTGGCCTTTACATCCAGGGTAGTCTTATGCCACTTAAGCAGGACATAAACAGAATTGGCAGCTTATTGGCCCTAGTGTGGGGCCCTCTGACAGGCTTCCCCAATCGATACCTGGCTGAAAGTCGGCCAGATGTCCATAGGGCAGGATAAAAAAATCCCGTCGGATTGCAGCCGCACCTGTCATTGATGCGATCCTTCCATCTGTCCGCCTGTACCTGCGGGTGGGCACATTGGGGAGAGATCCGCTCATTTGGCAACATCACCAAACGAGCGGATCTGATCGTGTAAGGCCACCTTAACCCTTGTACATCTTTTGTTTCGCACAGGAGCTGAATAAAAAGCTCAAAATCCATAAATAATAGGAAATGAAAGCCAATTGCAAATTGCCTCAGAATATCACTCTCTACATCATATTACAAGTTTACTCAAAGGTGAAAAACCCCTTTAACGTTTAAATGTATTGTATGTATTTTATCTGGAAAAGTCTAGGTTTCTAGCATTCTGGTAAATAGCTCCTATACCTGTACAGAATATGGTTTAGGATTTGGTGCAATATCACTACAGGTACAGGACCTGTTATCACCAGAATGCTTGAGAACTGGGTTTTTTCGGATAACAGATCTTTCCATAATTTGGATCTTCCTACCTTATGTCCAATAGAAAATCATGTAAACATTAAATAAACCCAATAAACTAGTTTTGCTTCCAATAAGGATTCATTATTTCTTTGATGGGATCAAGTACAAGCTACTGTTTTATTATTACAGAGAAAAAGGAAATCATTTTTAAAGATTTGAATGATTTGATTATAATGGAGTCTATGGGAGATGGCCTTTCTTTAATTCAGAGCTTTCTGGATAATGGGTTTCAGGATAACGAATTCCATACCTGTATTTATATTTAGCAGAAGCTTTACTGCTTGCTACGCCAAGGCAAATCAGATTGCCAATGTGTCTCATGTGTCTTTCCTCTAAACTGCGATGCGATAAATTAAGATACAGTTATGGGATCTGTTATCCGGAAACCCGTGATCCAGAAAGCTCCGAATTACTGAAAGGCGGTCTCCAATAGACTCCATTATAATCAAATAATCCACATTTTTAAAAATGATTTGCTTTTTCTCTGTAATAATGAAACAGTAACTTGTACTTGATCCCAACTAAGATATAATTAAGCCTATTAGGTTTATTTAATGTTTACATGATTTTCTAGTAGACTTAAGGTATGAAGATCCAAATTACGGAAAGATCCATTATCCGGAAATCCCCAGGTCCCGATGATTCTGGATAACAGGTCCCATACCTGTACAAGTTAAATTGTTGTGTTTTTGCATATCCAGAAGGCACTTACTTTTATACAGGGGCTCCGATTCCCTGTGCAGAATTGTTAGAAAAAGGGAAGTTAAAAATAAAAAACTTTTGCACACATTTCAAATCCATTAAACATTTATTAACCCCAAATGAAACAGGCTGAGCAATGAATCGTCTATTTAGATGCAAGTTATATATTTAAACATAGACCCTATTGTCCTGCATTTGATGGTTCAGAAGATCACATGACAGTGTCATATGAATTCTGCTGCCAAGATGTCACACGCACGTAGG
The DNA here is from genome assembly GCA_024363595.1 of Xenopus borealis. Lineage (NCBI taxonomy): Eukaryota > Metazoa > Chordata > Amphibia > Anura > Pipidae > Xenopus > Xenopus borealis. The sequence continues at coordinate 26,622,768 of CM044441.1, forward strand.
TCTCTGAGGGGATCTCATTGGAATGATTGCATGCTAATAAGATCCATTAAACAGATACCTCTTTCTACTGGAAATTCAGCATATCTGCCTCATTTCCCTTTGTACGGTATATAAAGCTTCAAAGGAGCTTAGAAGATCATGCATGATATCGGGAAAACTTATGTTTACTGTCAATTGCTAAATTATAATAGTGGTGGTGACGTCTGCTCAGTACTACATGAGGTCTCAGAAATCACCTAAAGGTGGTTCACCTTTAGGTTTACTTGTAGTATGTTATAGAATGGACAATTCTAAGCAACTTTTGAATTGGTCTTCATTATTTATTTTTGCTATTTTTCTCTTTTTTTTTATATATTTCTTCTGACTCTTTCCAGCTTTCAAAAGGGGGCACATACATATTTATTGTTACTGCTACTTCTCATTACTCGTCTTTCTATTCAGGCCCTCTGCAATTCATATTTCAGTCTCTTATTCAAGTCAACGCATGGTTGCTTGGGTAATCTGGACCCTAGCAACCAGATTACTGAAATTGCAAAAGGAAGAGCTGTTGTATAAAAAAAACTAAATAATGCAAATTTTAACAATAATTGAAAACTACCTGCAAATTGTCTTAGAATATCACTTTCTACATCATACTAGGGGGCAGATTTATTATTGGTCGAATCTGAATTTAAAAAAATTTGAAATTCGATCATATGAATAGAAGGGAAGTAAAATCCCTCGAACGCGAATTTTGAATTAGAAGGATTTTACCGCTATTCGATTGGTCGAACTATCAAATATTCGATCGATAAAATGGATTCAAACGATTTTAACCATTCGATCGAATATTTGCTATTCGATCAAAATTCCCCAGGTTGAACCTGGCGAAGTAGGCAATCAAATTATTTTTTAAAGGGGAAGTCATTTGAAATTCGAATAATCGAATAGATTCTTATTCGATTCGATCGAATTTGCAAATTCGATGGTTGAATTTGCCTAATTTGCATATTCTACAATCGACCAAATTTCTAATTCTTCACACAAATTTAGTAAATCTGCCCCTAAATGTTAAAGGAATTGTTCAGTATAACAACGGGCTATAACTGTTGCTTTTGAATCTGAGCTGAATGCTGAGGATCAATTGCAAACTCATTTAACATTTATGTCCCATGTGGCCCCCCTTCAAGTCGCTGACTAACACAAAGTTTCAGAGCTGAAAAGCAGGAAGTTGGATTCTGGCTATTATATTAGACATCCAGTCACTCCAGCCTTTATAGTTTGCATTTTTCCTTGACTAACTATACTGGAAAAATTATTTATTTTGCACAGCCTCTATTTATCCAGTTTTTATTTTTACACTGAACTGTTCCTTTAAAGGGATACTGTCATGGGAATTTTTTTAATGCATCAGTTAATAGTGCTGCTGCAGGAGAATTCTGCACTGAAATCCATTTATCAAAAGAGCAAACAGATTTTTTTATATTTCATGGCATGGGGCTAGACATATTGTCAATTTCCCAGCTGCCCCTGGTCATGCGACTTGTGCTATGATAAACTTCAGTCACTCTTTACTGCAAGTTGGAGTGATATGATACCCTTCCCTTTCCCCCCAGCAGCCTAACAACAGAACAATGGGAAGGTAACCAGATAACCGCTCCTTAAAACAAGATAACAACTGCCTGGTAGATCTAAGGACAGCACTCAAAGTAAAAACTCATGTCCCACTGTGACTCCTTCAGTTACATTGAGAAGGAAAAGCAACAGCCTGCCAGAAAGCAGTTCCACCCAAAAGTGCTGGCACAAGTCACATGACTGGGGGCAGCTGGGAAATTGACAATATGTCTAGCCCCATGTCAGATTTCAAAATTGAATATAAAAAAATCTGTTTCCTCTTTTGAGAAATGGATTTCAGTGCAGAAGTCTACTGGAGCAGCACTATTAACTGATGCATTTTGAAAAAAACATGTTTTCCCATGACAGTATCCCTTAATTTAAAGGTGAATAACCTCTTGAAATCTTTTTATAGCCAAATGATGAACCATGGCCAAAGACGGTCACATATAAACTGGGTTATCCAATCCCATTTTCATATCTGCAGCAAGATCTCCCTTAAAATGCATATACACAGGCCAATATTGCCTGTCACTCTCATACATGGAGAAAAAAAGACTGTCAGGGATCGGTCTGATATCTATCAAGAAGGTTTAAAAATCCCATTGGCCTAGGACTACATGAGGCCATGGATGTGGTTCTCAAGTTTGATTTGATAACTGGTCTGGGGTCAAACAATGGAATTTGGTCATCAGCTGGCTGGCCAAACATTTGTTCCTTTTGTACTTCAAACGGGTCTATCTTCATGTGTACGGTTTCACCGATATAAAACAAAACTATACAAGTGTAATTTATATTAGAACAATTGTAGCAGTGTTTTCACCTGCAGCTTAGGAGAAATTGTTAAACTACACCTCTCAGCAGCCCATGGCCGCAATGCAAGAAGTTACAACTAAGCTTCTGCTGTCAGGCACTAGGATGGATATCAGTATCAAAATAAGGAAATCGTGGAAGATAAATCTATAGATATCTAGCATATGCAAAGCCAATAAAGAAGGCAGCATTCCCTAATGAAACACGAGAGTAAAAAAGGTTAAAACAACAAACTGGCTGATATAAAAACATAGTTGGAGGCAGCTGTTCTTAACAAGCCCAAAGAGGACTTATCCTCCCACAGAAGCACAGAGATGGAAAGGCAAAAGACAGATTTCCAGCAGCAATTTGTCTTGTGGAGTCCACATCTGTATTGTGTCCAATTATAGTTCCCAGAGCTCTAGTAAACTACACAGGAGTGATTACATGGTTCAAACAAGCAAATCTTATGGCAGGATTATGAGGTGAAGGGGGCATGACGGCCTATTATCATCCAGTGCCAACAAAGAGAAAATAAAACGGCAGGAAGAACATTGGGATATCCTAATCGTTTGTTAGAGGAACACCAATGGTAATATATGGCATGCTCTTATTGGATCAACACCCACAATTGCTATACATACTTGCATACTGATAAAGTGCTATAGAAATACATGTTATTAATAATAATAATAATAATAATAATAATAATAATGTGGCATTCTCCCTACAGCCTGTTAGGGGCAGAGTCCCACTGTGGAATGACTGAAGGCAATAATCCATCTCTATGTGCACAAATTCCCTCATCTGAATTCATATTTGTCGAACAGAAAACAAAAAAAATATGATTTCACTTTTACTTTATCTTCAAAGTTGCCACGAAGGTGTCACGGCCGCTGCTATCAGTTTCGGATGATTTTACTGCTGTCCGGGCACAAACTCTCTGGATACACGGTCATCGGGCTACCACCTGAACGGTCTTGAAGATAATTCATTAAAGGAATTGTTCAGTATAAAAACTGGGTAAATAGATAGATTGTGAAAAAAAAAAATGTTTCCAGCATAGTTAGTTAGCCAAAAATGTAATGTATAAAAGCTGGAGTTATGTCTAACATAATAACCAAAACACTACTTCCTGCTTTTCACCTCTCTTGGTGGCAAATTCAATAAGTGGCGAAAATGCACTAGCGATGGCTTTGCCACAATTCGTCAGGTGAATTTTCGCCAGCCTGCCGCTAATTCACTAAAATGTGAAGTTGAGCTCAGGGAGGGGAACAGTAGTGAAGTTGCGCTACCGTTACTTCACCAGGCAAAGCGCATTTATGCTACACAAGTCCAGGAAACCTTTAATAAATAAAATAAAGTTGTCCTATTGCCCTAAACATGTGCCCACTGTACAGTGCTGGACTGAGAATCAAAATAGGCCCTGGCATTTCAGGTACACAGAGGCCCAATCATCCCACTTAGAGGCCCAAACAGCCTCCACCAGCCCACTAAATACTGACTTTCTATGGCAAATTATAGCAGCCCCTCTGGCATTTGCCCTAACCTACAGATTGCCAGTCCGGGCCTGCCACTGTATAGTTGAGTTGCCATATGTTAGGAAATGTAGGGGGGGGAGGGTAACCTCCCAAAAAACTACGCTATTTTTCAGACTATCACCCTAAAAAAAGGAAAAGACGCCAGTGTTTTTTTAGGACTGTAAAGTTTTTTTTTCAAACTCCTATCTATTGTATTGAACTTCACCAGGTCTGACATGGCGAGGTAAAGTCTAGCGCAAGAGGTAACGTTCAGTAAAATGGTCATCTTACTCGTCAATGCACAACTTTGCCTGGGAAAGTTGCGAAATGACGTCACGCTGGTGAATAAGAGATAGCTTTAGATGCTTCGCGCTTTAGTGAATTTGCCCCTTGGTTTCCACTGATTGGTGTCCAGGCAGTAACCAATCAGCGACTTGAGGGGGGGGGGGCACATGGGTCATAATTGTTGCTTTTGAAACTGAGCTGCATGCTGCAAACTCACAGGAAGCAGTGTTCTGTTCTGTAATATTACACATCCAGTCACTCCAGCCTTTATACATTACATTTTTGCCTAACTAACTATATTAGGAATATTTTTTATTTTGCACAGCCTATCTATTTACCCAGTTTTTATTTTTACACTGAACTGTTCCTTTAAGCCTCCTATATTCTATAAAATGCCAGGAATAGATCAATAGCTCCTTGATGACACAAGTCTGCATGTAAGTGCAGTTCAGAATTTCCATTGCACATTGCATTTGGCCATTTCTGTTCATGAAGCGCTAGGAAGCATATGAGAGTATTTTAGTACAGGTATGGGATCCATTATTCAGATAACTATTACGGAAACTCTGTCTCCCATAGACTGAAATTTATCCACATTTTTAAAAAATGATTTCCTTTATTTCTGTAATAAAATATATTTATAATTAATTCTTACTCCAGACAAAACATGCCTATTTGGCTTATTTCATGTTCATGTTAAACAGTCAGGGCAGTGTACAAAGTCTAAAAAAAGAATAGTTCTCCCTGACTTACTGTCGTTTGGAGCAGGCTACAATACCCTACCTATCTGCACAAACTTAGCACCTGGTATTAAAATAAAAAACCTTTTTAAAAAAAATAGTGTGCTTGAAGTGTTATTGCCTGTCAATGCCCCTCACCTGCTATATTCACATCTTATCTGGTGAGTGTGGTCTCCGTTGGCCAGCATACTAAAAAATCCTACAGAGATATGCAGTAAAATTGCTATACATGCAATAGATTACTGCATATGACCCAGATAACGGCTACATTCATTTCAATGATAAGAATACTTTGCAAATGAAAATGTGCCCAGCATCACTTAAAAGAAATTGGTTACCTTGGCAAAAAACACTGTGAGGTGAGTTTCACTTCCAATTACCCAGATAGGAAACTTTGGTGATTTCAAGTAGGAGCCGACCTGGGAAACAGAAATGGCAAAACCTTTTAAATGGCAATCGATCACTGAATCCGCAGCATAATATGTAATGTATTTCAATTTCCCTGTGTGCTTTGCACTATGAATATGCCAAAAGCTATGATTACATTCACTGTGTTGGCTTTTATCAGTATACATACATCAGTATATACTTTTTACCTGAGGCTATCCAAGGGCTTAGCCAAGCTAGAAGGCTCAGTTAGCAAATGCTGTCTAAACCTATGTGATTCTGTAAGCTCAGGAAGTAGAACAAAGCCCACCAAAGCATTATGAAAAGTTTCCAGCTAGCATTATTTGAATGTTACAGTTACCCTATTTTGAAGTTACATCTGCATCTTTGTATATAACAAGAACAATGCACACAAGAGTATAACAATACAGTGGCATTTAAGCAAAGTCTGGAACCACAGATTGTCAAACATAATACATCATTCTAGGCGAGTTTATCAGCAGGATAAATTCAAGCAAGAGTGGAGATTGGGAGGGACAGGAGATAAAAATAAATAAAAGGTATGCTAAGGGCCACACTTATAAAGCAACACAGAAATAGAATTTTCTGGGACACTTTTTACACATTGAAATATTAACCCAGCCAAGTAGTGAAAGCATCTTTTGCTGTCTGACATCACATTTTTGGTTGGAAAACTGCAAATAGCATGTGCAGGTGCCCAGTGCCTTTATTGTCCTGTCACTGTGCATGCAGAATTTGGCCAGAAACCACTTGGGTATACAGTTGTGTTCATAAAGAATTTATGATTTCCTAACCATACAAAAACTTTTCTTTCATTCATGGTTAGTGGTTGGCTGAAGCCATTTATTGTCAGACAACGGTGTTTACTCTTTTTTTAAAATCATAATCACTACATACACTACCCAAATGACCCTGATCAAAAATTTACATACCCCAGTTTAACATCAATGAGAGCTTGAAGTCTTTTGTGGTAGTTGTGGATGAGGCTCTTTATCTTCTCAGACAAAGTTAAAGCTGCCCATTCTTCCTGGCAAAAAGCCTCCAGTTCCCGTAAATTCTTGGGCTGTCTTACATGAACTGCACATTTCAGGTCTCCCCAGAGTGTCTCAATGACATTGAGGTCAGGAAACTGAGATGGCCACTCCAGTCCACTTTATTTTGCTGTAGACCTGAAGTTATTTGTGGGGTTTTCCTTGCATCCCGAAGAATTTTTCTGGCAGTTGTGGCTGGAATTTTAGTTGGTCTACCTGACCGTTGTTTGGTTTAACCTGAACCCCTAATTTTCCACTTCGTAATTAGAGTTTGAACACTGCTGATTGACATTCTCAATTCCTTTGATATTTTCTTATATCCCTTTCCTGTTTTATAGAGTTCAACTACCTTTTCACATAAATCCTTTGACAATTCTTTTGCTTTCCCCGTGACTTAGAATCCAAAAAACATCAGTGCTGCACTGGATGAAAGATGCAAGGGTCTGTCAGGAGTCCAGAAAGTCACCGACCTTTTAAGCTGGCCATACACGGGCAGATAAAGCTGCCGATAATGGTCATTTAGACTATAGCTTATCTGCCAGTGTATGGGGGATTCGGACGGGTCTTTCCGACCGATATCTGGACACAATATCAATCAGGAAGGTTGGATTTTCTTCTGACTGACCAGTCGGAAGTCCATTGTGCCTCTCGTAATCCGATGGTTTGCCCATAGGGCCGATGTCGCCAAAAGCGTGGATCTTTGAATCTATGGCCAGCTTTAAACACACCCATTAATTACAAGCAAATAGATCACAGTTGAAGATGGTTACTTTTTTTTTTTTAAACAATTCTATTTTATTGAAAAGTATAAAGATGATATACAAAGTACAATGGTATTGAAAGTACATTTCTCGTTTTTTAAATACAATAAACATATTCAACTTTTTGTTTTTAAACAATAAAGCTTGACATTTTGATTCTGGGTTTGAATTTTGTGCTGTTATCTTTATGACCAGCTTAATCTTTATGATTCCAGCTATATTGCTTAGAGCAATCGTATTGGTTTCATTGGTAAAGTCTAGGTTCAACCTTGATGCATAACAGTATAGTTGTGTACCAAAGATGGCTGTCCGAGGAATGTACCTTTGTAAGAATCCCTTATTTTTTTACAGCTCACCAAACCATGACATGACTAATACCTCTCTTTATTTTATACCTCTTCATGTGTCCTCCCCAAAATCTAGCCAGTTCCCCCATATCTTAAGGAACTTTTCTGGACAGTTCCTCCTCATGAACGTTAATTTATACAATGGTACTGATTTTTTTAACTAGGTCTAACCAGTATGGGGCTGTTGGGACTGGAGCTGTCCTTGAAGATGGTTACCTTTAATAGCCATTCTACACCTTTTGTGTCAAGTTGTGTGCATGTTATCAGGCCAAATCACCAGGGTATGTAAACTTTTGATCAGGGTCATTTGGGTAGTTTGTGTAGTGATTATGATTTAAAAAGAGTAAACACAGTTGTTTGATAATAAATGGCTTCAGCCAACCACTAACCATGAGTAGAATAAAGAATGATTGTGTTATCATTCATATTCTCTGAAAAATGGTTAAGAAATCATAAATTCTGCCAGGGTATGTAAACTTACGAGCACAACTGTATTTCTGCTACAGGTATGGGAGCCATAATCCAGAGAATTATGGGATGGCTGTCTCCCATGGACTCCATTTTATCCAAATAATTCATTTTTTTAAAATGATTTCCTTTTTCTCTGTAATAATAAAACAGTACCTAGTACTTGATCCAAGCTAAGATAAACTTAAGTTTCATTGGAAGTAACCCAGCCTATTGGGCTTATTTCATGTTTAAATTATTTACTAGTAGACGTAAGGTATGAAGATCCAAATTATGGAAATATCCCTTATCTAGAAAACCCCAAGTCCCCAGTATTCTGGATAATAGGTCCCATGCCTGTATATCACCAAATATAGGTATAGGACCCGTAAACCAGAATGCTTGGGACGTGGGGTTAACTGGATAACAGATCTTTCTGTAATTTAAATCTCCATACCTGATTAAATAAACCCCAATATGATTGTTTTGCCTCCAATAAGGATGCATTATATCATAGTTTGGATCAAGTACAAGATGCTGTTATATTATTACAGAGAAAAAAATAATTCTTAATTTGAATTATTTCATTAAAATGGTGTCTACAGGATATGGCTTACCCATAACGGAGAGCCTTCTGGGAAATGGGTTTCTGGATAAAGGATCCCATGCTTGTACTGTAAACATTTATTATTCATTTTAATAACTGAAATATTTCATGCAATTTAATTCTACATATAATGATACTTTAATTGTATTGAATGCAAGTCAACTCCTCTTACAGCAGCACTGCTTTGTTCTACTGAAAAATAACATTTGGCAAGCAGACTGACCATACTAATCTGGCATATTAGAAGAAACTAAGTAAAACCGCAAACGCAGTGAAACCATCACACAAAAATCCCATTCTCTGAGAGCTGCATCCTGTACGGCACACAGGAGACCAGGAACGCTGGAGGAAGCAATTGTGTCATGCTCAATCCCAGTCTATTACTTGGTAGCAACAACTCATGTATTAGAGAACATTTAATACTTTGGTAAGAGGAATACTTTTCAGAACGCCGGTTTTAATTCATGAAAGTCACTTGTGAATAAAAAAAAAAAAGTTTAGCAAAAAGGTTACCTTACAAAACCGAAATGACTCAATTAATGTCAGGAAGCCCACATCTGCTTGGCTGTGAATACCAAGAAGTTCTGATAAAAAAAGACAAAATTAATGTAAATAATAAAAGAATATACATTTGTACAGGTATAGGATCTGTAAACTGGAAACCCTTTATTCAGAAAGCTCTTAATTACAGAAAGGCCCTCTCCCATAGACTCAATTTTATCCAAATAATCCAAATCTTCAAAAATGATTTCCTTTTTCTCTGTAATAATAAAACAGTACCTTGTACTTGATCCAAATATATAATATATATATATATATATATATATAGTTAATCCTTATTGGAAGCAAAACCAGTCCATTGGATTTATTTCATGATTTGCTAATAGATTTATGGTATGAAGATCCAAATTATGGAAAGATCCATTTTCTGGAAAACCCCAGGTCCCGAGCATTCTGGATAACTGTTCCCATACCTGTATTATTTATTATTCATAATATATCCTATCTAAATTATTGTTACCCAGCTCCTTGCCTCTTTCCTAAATTTAGGGTAAGGTCACAAGGGCAGATTCGGGGAGATTTAGTTGCCTGGTGACTAATCAACTCTTCTTCTGGGCGACAATCTACCCGAACTGCCTTCCCCCTGCTAAAATGAGAAAATCCCAGCCCAGTGCACTTGTGGCGCTTTGATTGCCCGAACTTTGCTTGTGAGGCAACTTTGGAAATCGAAGGCGGAAGGTAGGAGAAGGGAGTTCGGGGAGATTGTCATCAAGAAGAAGAGGCGATTAGTCGCCAGGCGACTAAATCTGCCCGTGTGACCTTACCCTTAAACACCAAGAGAAATCCAGTTCTAGGAGGGGACCTCATATTACTCTTATCCCAATTTAGTCATTTCCTCTGATCTTCTGCTATCTTTGGGGTCTACTTTACCACCCTTGCCTCAAGCAAATTCTTGGCTCATTAGTGCACAATACATGGTAAGTATTTGCTTAGTTGTGCCTTATGTGTATAATCTGGACCAGGCATATGATAATTAAGTGGGTGAAACTCAGCGAGGTTCACAACAGACCAATGAAGACTCAACACAGATTGCAAGAATGAATAACTTTGGAATTCATCTTACTTACTTATATAATAATATAAAAGAGTGCATTTAAAACGACAGTGGAAGCAAGTGCAAAAGCACTAAGGCACATAGGCGGTTATGTAATAGCATTTACTGGTCACTTGTTTAAAGGCAAAAATCTTATTGGCTGCTATGGGTTACTGCTCCTGAGCAAACTTAGTGCCTTTTATGACATTTGGGGGTTAGTGCTCATTTAAAAGGTCTTGTCACCACCAGGGTTGTTTCATTCTGCATGGAGCTCCAGATTGCAAATGGTGTGCAATATAGGGGTGGATACACTATGTGCCACCACCTTCGGTCCATTTTGAAGCCAACACATTGCACTAGATTCAAACAGTAGACTACAGGTCTCTGCATTTGGAAAAGGAGCACAGAGGTCTGTGGCCTCCACGCAATGCACCACGCAGTGCAAAAAAAGGATGATATGGCCTTTTTTGCAGTTTGCACTCTGTGTGGGGCATTGTAAAGTACCTGTCCTCATCATCATCCATCTATATAGCGCCTGCAATGTGCAGTCCTTTACAATAATGTAGCAAACAAGTGCTAAAGATAGAATACACAAGTAGGCTTGCTTCTAAATAAATGGGTAAACTGCCTCTGGAACCATTACATAATCTGGTACCTTGGAAATGAAAGCTAAATATCAAAGGACACTGCTCCACCTGCTGGCTGTTTATTGGAATTACACAACCCATTCCTAATGGCACAGTTATATGCTTCATATAAAAGAAGTATTTTATAGGATGCAGCAAGGCAAAGGAAATGATTACTTACTCATCCCTGAGCATTCCCGATCCCCATCCCAAACGTTGGAAACAGCGTGTCCAGTTAGAAGGAGGTTGATTAAACTTTGGCTGAAAAGAAAAAAAAATTGGTCAAATGGTCATTATCAGTATGGGCATGGGATCTATTATTAAGAATGCTTGGGACCTGAGGTTTTCCAGATTTGTCTGTAATTTAAATCACCGTACCATAATTCTACAAAAACAAAAAAAAACAAAGATTGGCACTGATATGGATTCATGCAGCTTGGTTACCAGCAGGTACATGCGCTGTTTTTATTATTACAGAGAAAAAGGAAATCATTGTCACAGGTTTGAATTATATGGACAAAATGGAGTCTATGTGAGATGGCCTTTGGAGCTTTCTGGATGACGGGTTTCTGGGCAATGGATCTGATACTGAAATATATATATATATACATATACAATGTATATCGATTATTCTTATTTAGCCTTTACATTGTGCACACACATTTATGATGTTCTGATTTGTATACATCATTAGGCAATAAATACAGCAGTTATTGGAATGACGCATTTCCTAAAAAAAAAAAAGAAAAAAAAAAAAGGACTCTATGGCAGATGGCTTTCCTGTAATTCTGGATAAGGCATCCCATACCAGTAAAACCTTTGTATTAATACATGGAGAGTGCTATATTAACGGACAAGGAAAGTCTAAAATAGAATAAGGCTAGAAATGCTATATTTTGTATACTAAACATAAACATGAACTTACTGCACCACAAGTCTATTGATTTATGCTTTCAAAGTTGGCCACAGGGGGCTGTCATCTTGTAACTTTGTTATACATCTTTGCAAGACCAAGACTGTGCACATGCTCAGTGTGATCTGGGCTGCTTAGGGATCGTCATAAATTATCAAAACAGCACAAGTCAAATAATATCTGCCAGAAGCAGATACACCAATTAATAATCAGAATATACAGACTGCACTGGGTGTTTTTGTAATCTAATGTGGATTTTATAGTTTTTGTATTGTTTAATACAAACTTTCTCCAACTCTGCAGAACCAGCGGCTGCAGCAAAACAATCCTCCAAATAGAATCCCAGTTTATCAGTTTAAATCTGACTCCATGATCTTTGTCCCTGCAGCTGGAGTTGGAAACGGTAAAGTGGATATAAAGGCAAAAATAAAATCCAATACAAATCTCTACACAGTTCCTGACTGCAAGCTGCTGGAGTTCTGTATGGCTGGGAAGTAAGGTGGGGCTCCCCCTGCTGTTCATAAGTATGATTGTTTCCCTGCCCAGAAGTTAATGTGGCCATAGACGGGCCGATAAAAGCTGCCCACAGACAAAGTTGGCAGCTTATTGGCCCATGTATGGGGCCCTCCGATGGGCTTTACCGATGTCGATCGGGTGGGACTAACAATCCCGTATGATCGCAACCGCATCTGTTGATGCGGTCCCGCAATCAGACCGTCAGCAACATCGCCAAACAAGCAGATCTCTCCGTGTATGGCCCAGTTTTTAGGAGGTCCCCCATAGGCTAAAATGGCAATTTGGCAGCTTTAAGGTGGCAAATAGTTGAATTCGAAGGGTTTTAAAAGGGCCAGTACTTTGAAATTTGAATTTTTCAATTTGAATAGAATTTTGGGCTATTCAATTGTTGAAGTAGCCCAAAATTACTGCGAAATTCAAATTTTTAAACTCGAATTTTATTCAAATATTCACTTCGACTCTTAGTAAATGTGCCCCTGAATACAGTCGGGTTTCTTATAAAAACAGTACACATTTTTTAATTAAAGTATATAAAGTAAAAATGGGATTTAATTTTTTTTCCTTTCCTTGTCCTTTAATGTTCTAGCCACTATTGTGGTTTAATATTACTTAGGGACAGATTTACTTATGGTCGAATTTCAAAGTGAAAAAACTTTTTTGGGGCGGTAATTTTCAATCGAATATGGTCGTTTTCGATTGAATAAAAATCGTTTGATCACATCATTCGAATTTTATTCGAATATTCACTTCGACCTTTAGTAAATGTGCCCCTACATCTCTCTCTCTTATCATTAGATTTTTTAGTGGTGGTGTTTTCATGCGATTCTAATGACTACCAAAGAGGGTATGTTTTGAGCGAGGGGAACTAAAACCACAAAAAACTATTTATGATGTTATTTTATGTCTCTTGTAATGCTGAGCCATGAAGCAAAAAATATTTTATTGTTTGAAAAACAGTCAGCAAAAATTTTAAAGCAGGCCTTTTCATTCTGGCTTTCTCACTGTCTCTTCGGAAATGAAATATAATTCTCTGGGTTGAACAGTTTTATAAGCCACAGATTTACCTTCCATGCCCATACACAGGATCAATCAAAGGCCGTTCTGCATCTTCAATTTCATTTTTGACATTTTCAATTCCCTGTGGAAACAAACCTGGAAGTCAGGATCTTACAGATAATAATAATGTTTGGCTCTTTACTACATTCCCCACCGTACAGCTCAATCACACTTGCAGCAAAGTTCAGGCATTATGTTAGGTCAATAACATTACTACTTTGTTTACACTTAAGATGCAGAATTTCATATATTTCCACTGGGAAAATTTTCATATTTTTCTTAACACTGATTTGGAACATAGCTCACAATATATACCACAGATCTGCAATGGAGTCTATCACTGGTTTATAATGATGCCCTCTGTGTTGCTTGGGATGAGCAGTCTTCAATTTTGGAGATACTGTTAAAGGGGTTGTTCACCTTTGAGTTAATTTTTAGTATGACGTAGGGAGCAATATTCTAAGACAATTTGCAATTGGTTTTTATTTTTTATTATTTGTGAGTTATTTAGCTTTTTATTCAGCAGCTCTCCATTTTGCAGTGCCAGCAATCTGGTTGCTAGGGTCCAAATGACCCTAGCAACCATGCATTGATTTGAATGAGAATATGGAATATGAATAGGGGAGGGTCGGAACAGAAAGATGAGTAATAAAAAGTAGCAATAACAAGAAATGTGTAGCTTTAGAGAGGATTGATTTTACAGGGTGTCAGTGACCCCCTTTTGAAAGCTAGAAAAAGTCAGGAGAAGAAGGCAAATAATTCATAAACTATAAAAAATAAATAATGAAGACCAGTTGAAAAGTTGCTTAGAATTGGTCATTCTATAACATACTAAAAATTAACATGAAGGTGAACCACCCCTTTAAACAATTTGTGGAATAAAAACAATAAACATGTCTATCTTCTTGGGTTTTAAAGCAAAGACTTCTTGGTGAAAAGGCTTGCAATTCATGTTCTTTGTCATAAAATGTAAAGGTGTAATCTTACTTCCAAATCTGCCCATAGACACCATCACAACCTGTGTCAGTGTGTTAAATTTGTGTTTAATCTCAAACCCTATGTAAACAGGCCTTGTGTTGGGAATGCAATAATGATACATACGTAAATGCATATTAAAGGGCAGCATACCCCCTTGCTCAACATGCAATGAATAGGGTTTGTGCTGAACATTCTTTTTGTCTGTTGTTGTCATTAAAAATAAACTACTATTAAGCCTGATACAAATGTTAACTTAAAGTTATTCTGATATTTATGATGTCGTTTTTTTTATTTCTAAATTACACTGTTTACACTGCAAATAATTCTATAATACTACAATATAAAATTTACAATATACAACTGTACAATATAACATTTCATTCCTGAAACAGTAAGGGGCAGATTTACTAAATTCACATGAAGGATTCGAAGTTTGATCGAATTTCAAAAAGATTCTAATTCGAATTTTTGAATATGTAAACGAGGCAACTTCAAATTTTCAATATTCGACCGATTCGAATATTCAAATTTAATTGTATTCGAATATTCGATGGTCGAAGTACTTCAACTTTAAGAAAAAATTCGATAGGCCAGTTCGCTAGATTGAACCTACCGAATTTCCTTAAAACCCTATGGGAAGCTCCCATAGGTGTTTTAAAGTTTTTTTTTGATCGAATAGGAAAAATTAGATCGAAGGGTTAAAATTGTTCGAATCGTTCGATTTGAATGTTTTAATCGTTCGACTATTCGAACAGCGGTAAAATCATTCGAATTAAATATTGAAATGATTTTACTTCCCTCGCTATTCACATGGTTGAATTTCAAATTTTTATCAATTCGAAATTCGACCAAAGTAAATAGTAAATCTGCCCCAAAGTGTTTTACTTGTAATATTCCTGTGTAGGCAGCCATCTCAGGTCATTTTGCCTGGTCATGTGCTTTCAGAAAGAGCCAGCACTTTAGGATGGAAGTGCTTTCTGGCAGGCTGTGGTTTCTCCTACTCAATGTAACTGAATGTGTCTCAGTGGGACCCGGATTTTACTAGTGTAAACTGTTCACTAGTGATTTGAGTGTTGTTCTTAGAACTACCAGGGGGCTGTTATCTGGTTACCTTCACATTGTTCTGTTGTTAAGCTTTTGGGGGAAAGGAAGGGGTCATATCACTTCAACTTGCAGTACAGCAATTAAGTTTATCAGAGCACAAGTCAAATGACTGGGGGCAGCTGGGAAACTAACAATATGTCTAGCCTCATGTCAGATTTCAAAATTAAATATGAAAAAATCTGTTTGCTCTTTTGAAAAACAGATTTCAATGCAGAAATCTGCTGGAGCAGCACTTTTAACTTATGCGTTTTGGAAAAAAAAATGTTTTCCCATGACAGTATCCCTTTCAAGGAATTGTTCAGTGTAAAAATAAAAACTGGGTAAATAGAAAATAAAAAAATGTTTCTAATATAGTTATTCAGCCAAGAATGTAATGTATAAAGGCTGGAGTGACTGGATGTCTAACATAATAGCCAGAACACTACTTCCTGCTTTGCAACTCTCTTGGTTTCCACTGATTGGTTACCAGGCAGTAACCAATCAGTGACCTGAATGGGGGCAAATGCAGGGCTGGGCCAAGCCGCCAGGTCACCCTAGGCAACCGGTCGGCTACCCACGCGAGTGTGCGTGCACGCATGTGCACTCGCCACAGCACGCATGCGCCTTAGGGGGAGATTGAAGAAATGGAAGGGGAAGGTCAGGGTGTTGACGGAGGGAGGGGTGTTTTGAGGGAGTGACGAAGGGAGGGGAGTTACAGAGGAGAGGAGGGAATCGAGCAGCAGGGGGCAAACGATCTGGACTAGGGGTAGGTAGAAAACTTTTAACAGGTACCTGCCCAGCGCCCCCACATCTTTGCGCCCTAGTCAGGTGCCTCTTCTGCCTACCCCTAGTTCTGGCACATGGGCCATAACTGCTTGATTTTAAATCTGACCTGCATACTAAGGATCAATTGCAAACTCACTGAACAGTTATGTCCCATGTGGCCCCCCTTCAAGTCACCAACTAACGCTGAGTTAATGAGCTGAAAAGAAGGAAGTTCTGGCTATTATATATTAGACATCCAGTCACTCCAGTCTTTATACATTACATTTTTGACTAACTAACTATAATTAGAAATATTTTTTTATTTTGCACAGCCTATCTATTTAGCCAGTTTTTATTTTTACGCTGAACTGTTCCTTTAAGAAGCACTAGGCAGATTACAGGAACATTCAGGGGTGTCTAACCCGGGGGCCTTGCAGCTGCCAGTAAATTTTAAGATTAGCTTTTTTAGGTTACCTAGAGAACTTCAGGTTGAACAGCAGTAAACTAGAATAAAAATAAAAAGTCTTCCGTGTGAACATACAGTGGTGTGAAAAACTATTGGCCCCCTTCCTGATTTCTTATTCTTTTGCATGTTTGTCACACTTAAATGTTTCTGCTCATCAAAAACCGTTAACTATTAATCAAAGATAACATAATTGAACACAAAATGCAGTTTTTAAATGAAGGTTTAAAATAATAAAAACCCTCATTTAAAAACTGCATTTTGTGTTTACTTGTGTTATCTTTGACTAATAGTTAAATGTGTTTGATGATCAGAAACATTTTGTGTGACAAACATGCAAAAGAATAAGAAATCAGGAAGGGGGCAAATAGTTTTTCACACCACTGTAAATGACATTAAACATGGAACAAACCTTAGTGAGAATGACAGAGTACAGGAAAAGCAGGACACCATACTTATTTCTCCATGCAGAATAGCTTTCCAGAATGGCTTCCTTGAGTTCACTTAAACTGTTAAATCTTCTTTTCCTGTGAAGAAATGAAATTCCCAATGGACATATATTTCTCGACCAGAGTTTCAATACAACAGTTCATGACTGCAAAATGTCACTGCATTAAAGGAAAACTATACCCCGAAAATTAATTTTTGAGCAACAGATGGTTTATATCAAATCAAGTGACATATTAAAGAATCTTACCTACCTGGTATATATATATATAAGTAAATATTACCCTTTTACATCTCTTGCCTTGAACCACCATTTGGCGATGGTCTGTGTGCTGCCTCAGAGATCACCTGACCAGAAATATTTCAACTCTAACTGTAACAGGAAGAAGTGTGGAAGCAAAAGACACAACTCTGTCTGTTAATTGGCTCGTGTGACCTAACTTTATAGTTTGTTTGGTATGTTTGTGTGCACCGTTGGATCCTAGGATCCCAGGAGGCTGTCCTTATTTTTTAAAATGGCAATTTTCTATTTATGATTACCCAATGGCACATGCTACTAAAAAAGTGTATTATTATGAAAATGGTTTATTTACATGAAGCAGGGTTTTACATATGAATTGTTTTATGCAAAATCTGTTTATAGAGACCTACATTGTTCGGGGGATATAGTTTTCCTTTAACATAAAAAGGAATCAGAGAAATTTTAAGCCATATGGGGCACATGGCTAATGGTACAGGAAGTTGCTAGAAGGAATTGATACCTTGACCTCACTTCTATCTTTTTTCTTGGTTCTGACTTTATTGTATTATTGTTGTTGTTAAAAATGCAAAAATAAAAACTTAAAAAAAAAAGTATGCTTAGGGATTTAATAGGGTAGGAATCTAACTTCAGCCACTTACTTATCTCTGCATACTTTCCCTTACTGTTATTAGTTCCCCTTTGAGATAACCGTTAGTATGATGTAGAGAGTGATACTCTGAGCCAATTTGCAGCCGAGTTTAATTTTTTATTATTTGTGGTTTTTGAGTTATTCAGCTTTTTATTCAGGAGCTATCCAGTTTCCAATTTCAGCAGTCCAATTGCTAGGGTAGAAAATGACCCTAGCATCCTTGTATTGATCTGAATAGAGACTAGAATATGAATACTAGAGGGCCTGAATAGAAAGAAGAGTAATAAAATGTAGCAATACCAATATCGTTGTAGGCATACTGAGCACTTGTTTTTTAGATGGGATCAGTGACCCCCATTTCAAAGCAGGAAACAGTAAAAAGAAGAAGGCTAATAATAAAAAAAAAAATTAATGAAGACCAATTGAAACGTGGCTTAGGACTGGCCATCCTATAACATACTAAAAGTTAACTTAAAGGAAAAGTAAATGTTTTTCTTTTTCTTTCTGTAAATTTGCTCTAAACAGCCCCCCAGATTAATGTACCTTAGTCCCTGCTGCAAGTCTGCTCTGGTTTCTGTGTTATCAGCAGCTTCTTTCCCTTCTTCCTGGTGCAGAGTGAAGCCCAGCCCCTTAGCTTACTGAGCAGTCCATTTGCTGCTGTTCCACAATAGAGAGGAAGAGGGAGCCAGTGTTTCATTAGTAAGCTAGTTTCCCCAAGCAAAAGCTGCTACACACACTGCTCTCTGCTATGTCACATTATGCAAATGATCTCCTGGACTAGTCCAAGATATAAGGTCAGCTCAGAAAGCTAAGGGGCTGGGCTTCACTCTGCACCAGGAAGAAAGTGAAACAAGCTGCTGATAACACAGAAACCAGAGCAGACTTGCAGCAGGGACTAAGGTACATTAATTTGAGGGGCTGTTTAGAGCAAATTTAGAGATAGAAAAAAAAAACGTTTACTTGTTCTTTAAAGGTTAAAGGAATTGGGAAATTCCATACTGTTTAAATATTTTACACAATCTACATATACTCAGTTCACCTGAATTTAAATATTGAATGCATTACAAATCATAATTAAATAAGACTATACCCTTCCAGTAAACTCAAAAAAGGAAATAAATGCAATGGTAAAAATACACTGGCCCACTTGTCCTGACATCTAATCCGTAAAGGTTGGGGGTGCCCACTGAGAGGCACTTCTAAAGGGTCCCCACTAACGGTAAGGTCACACGGACAGATTCGGTGAGATTTAGTCGGCCGGCGACTAATCCCCTCTTCTTCTGGGCGACAATTTCCCCGAACTTCCTTCCCCCCTGCTATAATGAGAAAATACCAGCATAATGGCACTTGTGGTGCTTTGATTTCCGAAGTCGCCAGAGGCAACTTTGGAAATCGAAGTGCAGTGAGTGCATTGCCGCAGGCGATTTTTCATTTTAGCAGGCGGAAGTCAGTTGCCGGGTGCCTAAATCTCCCCGAATCTGCCTGTGTGCCCCTGCCCTAAAAGGGGACTGGTGTGGGACATTCTTTAAAAGCTTTAAGTATTAACAGGCAGCAATGGCTGTGCTTTTTCTAAGCTTTCCTCAGATGCATTCCTTATTAATCATCCTCAGCCAACAGTGTATGGCCCATTAAGAAAAGGAATACATTTTAGAGTCTCTCTTTCTCAAGTGTAAACAGGGTAAAAGTGACAGTAATTAACATTATACTGGTACCACCAGATGTGGCCAATGCATCTTCTCCATTGATGCATGAATTGCTATTACTTTCTCAGGGACACCAAGGCAGACCCTCCTTGTATAGGACAACCTAATTCATAAGAAGAACATTCTTCTATCCTTGTGCTGCCAATTTATAAAAGCTTTTGCTATAATCGTGCAGGCCTCTGGACACAGAACTGTGAAATGGACCACTGTATAAATGTGGAGCGTGGATGCCGTCATAATATGACTTTCTAACCTGCAAATTTATTGTTCAATAACTAGGAGTGATTGGTAGTTATGTAACAATGCAGCTACTATGGGATCTAGTATCTGGAAATGCATTATCAATAAAGTTCCAAACTGCTACTACCTGACCTGTGAAGTGTGAATACAACTTAAAGGAGAACTAAAACCTAAAATGAATTTGTCTAAAAATGCCATATTTTATATACTTAAAGGGGTTGTTCACCTTTGAGTTAACTCTTAGTATAATGTAGAGAGTGATATTCTGAGACAATTTGCAATTGGTTTTCATTTTTTATTGTTTGTGGTTTTATAGTTATTTAGCTTTTTATTCAGCAGCTCTCTAGTTTGCAGTGTCAGCAATTTGGTTGCTAGGGTACAAATTACCCTAGCAACCCTGCATTGATTTGAATAAGAGACTGGAATATGAATAGGAGAGGGACTGAATAGAATGATAAGTAACAAAAAGTGGCAATAACAATACATGTGTGACCTTACAGAGCATTTGTTTGTTAGATGGTGCCAATGACCCCCATTTGAAAGCTGCAAAGAAACAGATGAAAATTGTAAATCATTAATAAAAAACTATGAAAAATAAACAATGAAGACCAATTGAAAAGTTTCTTAGAATTGGCCCTTCTACAATATACTAAAAGTTACCTTGAAGGTGAACCACCCCTTTACCTTATTGCTGAAGCCTACATTTTCAGCTTCTCAGTAGCAACAATTATGCAGGATTTCAAACTTGTCACAGGGGGTCACCATCTTGGAAAGTGTCTGTGACACTCACATGCTCAGTGGGCTCTGAGCAGCTGTTGTTGAGAAGCTAAGTTTAGGGGTAGTCACACATTATCAAGCAGAAAATGAGGTTGGACTGTAATATAAGCAGATGCTACAGGGCTGATGATTAAATTCTGATGCTAGTTGCACTGGTTTCTGTGCTGCCATGTAGTAATTATCTGTATTAATGACTAATCAGCCTTATATTGTGACTATATTTCTATTCTATGTGTACTGTATATTGTGAGTGGGTCCCTAAGCTCAGTAAGTGACAGCAGCACAGAGCATATATCTAGCCTACTTCTTTAGTCAAGCTTTAATTCTCCATTAAGACAAATTAAATGGCAATAATTGTTTCAAGGGATGGTAACATCAAAAAATGCTTGCTCCATCATAATACACTCTGCTCTGATTGTGTACAACTCATATTTGCTCTATCCATTTTTAAACAGATTTAAAACCAAGTTTGTGTACGACAGTTATGCGTAAAGTGTATAATGCAAGTAATGCTTTGAATAATTTGATGATGTTACTCATCCTTTAAAAGCCTAAAGCCCAATATGTTACAATCTTCCAAATACAAGCTGGTTTAAATCAGGCAATAGAATACAAGAGACTACAGTTTAAATGCTTTAATGAGTTACTTACTGAATTAATGCATGAAATCGCTCAAAGCCAAGCCCCTCTGCAGCCAAGGCAGCTACACACAAAAGACACTTTTTAGCACTACACATGGGAATTATATACTGTACACACTGAAAAACATACAAACAGCAGTGGTTATTCAGCCCAATGGAACAGAAAAGGTCACATTTTACAATGTCATACACAAAGGCAGATCACTTCTCGTCCATACAAGCAATGCTACAAAGCTGGAGGCCTTCAGAAATGGTCACTTCCGGTCATTTCTGTGAAAGATATCTTCATTTCACTTTTTTTAAATATACAAAGATGATGCATGAAATTAAAGCTACAATATAATCTTATAGTGAAAGCTAATGGATATGCAATTCAAGTTGGAAATATCACTGGTAAGCCATCTGTAGATTTGAATGATGAATGTTACAATACAACAGCCAGACTTTATCTAAAAATTATGCTCTTAAAAGTATTACGGTTTATAGAGGCGTTGTAAAGTAACATCTGGAAAACATAGTATCTGACAGTGATGTTTAAGTACAAAGACAAATAGCTGTTTAATGAAGCATTTCAAGGGCAAATAAAGCTCTAGAGTGAAACATACTGTTTTGTTTAGTGTTAATATACAGGTAGAGCAGCTGTTGCCCCACTCCAATGTTAGAACTGGCTTCATGTAAATACAAGAAAAGCGACTACCCTTTGCCCCTAAATATAGTGAAAACAGTAGAGCAATAGCTGTAGGATAACAGCATATGGGATGGGACTACAGGATTGTATGGATAGTGGTGATAAATGGTAGCTACAATCGTGGGGAATGGACTGTGGCTGTGTGATAGAAGGTACAATAGATGGATAATGGCCTCTAGGAAGGGACTCTGGCTGTGGGATAGCAGGTATAGTAGGGAGAGATGGTGCCTATTGTAGCAGTGGGATAATAGTCTCTGGGAAGGGAGTGTGACTGTGGGATAGCAGGTATAGTAGGGAGAGATGGTGCCTATAGTAACAGTGGGATAATAGTCTCTGGGAAGGGGCTGTAGCTGTAGCATAGCAGGTATAGTAGGGAGAGATGGTGCCTATAGTAGAATTGGGATAGTCTCTGGGAAGGGAATGTGGCATATCAGGGAGAGATGGTGCCTATACTAACAGTGGACATAATAGTCTCTGGGAAGGGAGTGTGACTGTGGGATAGCAGGTATAGTAGGGAGAGATGGTGCCCATAGTAACAATGGGGATAATAGTCTCTGGGAAGGGACTGTGACTGTGGGATAGCAGGTATAGTAGGGAGAGATGGTGCCCATAGTAACAATGGGGATAATAGTCTCTGGGAAGGGAGTGTGACTGTGGGATAGCAGGTATAGTAGGGAGAGATGGTGCCTATATAAGCAGTGGGATAATAGTGTCCGGGAAGGGACTGGTGGGATAGCAGGTATCATAGGGAGAGATGGTGCTTATAGCAGCTGTGGGATACCAGGTACATTAGATAAAGATGATTTTTTTATTATAGTGTCCCGTAAAGATTTATAATCATTATCAACAAGTCATAAAAATTATGCAAGGATAATTTAAAATTAAGTAAAATTGCACATGGGTCCATCATTGGGGTAATCATCTGTGTGTGCCATTAGCAGAATGATTTCCTTAGACGTTTCTGAGATTTTTTTTTTTTACAGAATAATGCGACAACATGAACCCCCTGCTACCAGCCTAGCAACATTTTTAAACAATTGGATGTGGAGAACTGTAGACATCCTGTACAATGATGGGGGTAAATGCGTTAGTAAGAAAGTTAGTCATATAAAAATAGGAAATCTTACTTGGCTGCTCGTTTTGCTGACTGGATTCTGCAGGATTCTTCGGCACCGTCTCTTGTGTAGCTTTCCCTTTAAGCCAGCTTGCCAAGCAGTACGAATGTGAATTAAAGCTAACCATGTCAAGAATATCACTTAGTGTTTGGCAAAGAATTTCTTTCTGCTCTTCATCTGGGAAAGGGGGAAAAATATTGCAAATAAACAACAAAGAACAGAAGCATAGACGAAAGCATTTCTGCTAGCAGCAGAATGAATGACATATGGAAGAGCTAGGGATAACGGCCTGAGTTTGATAAAGGGCAGAGATTAGGCCGGAGATGTTCTAATAAAGGCTTTTTATGGAAATGCCCGTGTTGCAGTGCTGTGTTATACTTGGAAAGTCTACAATTTACTAACTTTTCCGGTATTTACAACTCAAACATGGATTTTCAGCACAATTTCTGGATCATAGTGTGCAACTCCGAGAACCAAGGATAGAGAAACTTCTGAAAATAGAGGGACTGTGTCACCTAACCTCTACAGTGGATTCATGGACATGGTATTGGACCCACTTGAAAGAGCCAAATCCCCATGGACCTGATACCTTTGAGAACTTGATAGGATATGTTGTCTGACATACTTGTCCAAGTAAAGGAGGTCTCAATACCTGCCAAGGATCGGCTCATACTAATTAAGTTTATTAACAGCATATATTATACCCCAGAAAGGATATTCCCAAATATGATGGACGTTTGTTTCAGAGGGTGTCTGGAGAAAGATACCTTTTTCCATTTGTTCTGGCAATGTAGTCACATTCAAGTATACTGGAAATATATCTGGAATGTTCTACACATTCATCTGGGGCTTCCACATATTGCTACACCGAGGCTGAGCCTATTGGGAACTACCCCATAACACACGTGACAGACTATTGTTACTACAACTACTATTTTTTTGCCAAGAAGCTAAAAACCCTCTGGTTGGGGAATTCAAGCAGCTTGACAACACTAACCTATATTAAAGCAGTATATACCTCTAGGAACTGCCCACGTAAATCTGAGTTAAGCTGGCCATAGACGCAACGATCCGACCGTACGAATCCTCTATTCGTACGATTTTCGGATCGTGTGTGGAGTGTTCCGACATTTGTCGTGCCATGCCGATCGGTCGTTAGAAAATTTCTGTCGGCTGGTGATCATATCTTTGCGTCTATTGCAGATCGTACGTTTTTCAGTGGGAGACCGCCACTAGGTTTTTAATCATACAACTTTTGTACGATCCCTGTCAGGGGCAGAACGTCGGCTGATCTGTGCTTTTGCTACTTTATTTGATCTGAAGGTTAGTGGCAGGTCGGGAGATGGGGAAGTCCGATCGTTCCATGATTTGAACGATCGGATCTTTGCGTCTATGGCCAGCTTTAGTCTGGGCAAAGTGGTTGGCCTTGGACGATTAGAATGTATGTCAAGTCAAATAATCCCTGTACGGTTTTTATTAAGGCAACATGGAATGTTGGGAGGGTCAGGAATGGCTGGTGGTGGGATGGATTATTATAAGACAAAGTAAAATGGAAAACTCTCTCCCACATTCATTCTATAAAGCAACATTAACATTTATCCATATACAGGATAAAGACCTTACGCTATTCAGTTCATATTGACCCATGTTAATGGCTGGTGGTGGCATGGATTATTATAAGACAAAGTAAAATGGAAAATGTTATCTGTATGCTCAATCGACAATTTTCTCTTTTACCCTTACTATGCTGATTGAGACCGACTGTCATCCACAATAAGAATGTTGAACAAATGAAGGCGACAAATGGCAATTTTATGTGTTGTTTAATTTGTTGTCTGCGCAAAACAAATAAACAGAATTTGACAAAAAAGTAATAACTTAAAAAACATACATAAAAAATGAAAACCAGTTCCAAATTGTCTCAGAATATCACACTCTATATCATATGAATGTATTAAAGATGACCAACCCCTTTAATTGAGGAAGGTGTGAGATATACCCTACTGACTCTACTACTTATCCGGAAATACGTTCAGAATGCTCTGAATTACGGAAAGACTCCATTTCATACAACTAAAAAATGTTCAAAACTATTTTCATTTTCTCTGTACTGTGTACTTGATCCCTTTTGGGTTTATTTAATGCTCACATGATTTTCTAATAGATTTAAGGTATGAAGTTCCAAATTACAGAAAGATCCATTATATGGAAAACCCCAGGTCCCAAGCATTATGGATAATAGGTACTATACTATACTGTACTATACTTTTCATTGGAACTTTACGAAGTGTTTTAAATGCCTGTTTATTTTCAGTTTTATTCCTTTAAATACATAATTTACTGTGTGCACAGAACTAAATGTATAGCAGCTATTGTGCAGAGAAGGAATGATGTGATAAGCTTGTGCCCCCTGCTGGTTTCATGGAAGAGAATTACCAAATAAAATAGATGTGCTTATGTTTCATGATTTTTCAATTAGCTAAATTTAGGAGGAGGGGGCTAGTGTCCCTTTAATGATCTAGGGACATTATGATATAAAGATAGTTAAAGCATTAGCTTGAGTAAAGAAACATGCAAGAACTACACATTGTATTAAATTGAACTGATGGTTTATTTCGGATGCAGCAACTTTAAAAACAACTGTGGTCACTGGTGCATCCTAGGAATAAAAATGCTGAACTGTGTGCATTAATATGTAATTGAAAATGCAACATGTTCACATATATTTTTGCACCAAAATTCTCTGCTGCATGAAAACAGACTTGACATATAATGAGCTTGAGATATTGTATAAATACCCCATTTCTTTAGAAGTCAACATGGAGTAGAAGCTCAATGCTAAATTAAAAACTCTAATAGGTTGTTTAAGCAACAGGAAAGCTGTTAATGTTTCATTAAGGGAATAAAGATGAGAATAATGTGCCTGTGTTTATATTACTAATGATATGATATGTTATTAATGGTGTATCCTGCAAAGGAAACATTACTTTGCTGACAGAAAAACAAAACATTTCTAAAGGCATGGAAATTAAGTCAGCAACTTTGCACCAATTATATGAGATTTTATTACCTTGGCAAGACCTCCAGTTGGAATGCTCGGTGTTAAACAATTGCCTTTTTAGAAGAAAAGCCTACAGAAACAAACACAATCAACAATTAGAAGAAGTAACCAATTAATGAGTACATCAACTGCCACAGGGAAAAAATATACACTAAGGGGCAGATTTATCAAATTAGTGGGAAGAATTTGATTCGATTGGTCGAATTCTAGAATATGCAAATTAGGCAAATTCGACCACTGAATTTGTAAATTCGATTGAATAGATTGAATAAAAATCTATTCGACTATTCGAATTTCAAATTACTTCCCCTTTAAATTTTAATTCGATTGGCTACTTCGCCAGGTTTAACCTGGCTAAGTGGTTTTGGTGAATTTAGATCGAATAGTAAAAAAAAGGGTTAAAATCGTTTGAATTTTTACTATTCGATCGTTCGACCAATTGAATTGCGGTAAATTCCTTCGATTTTACTTCGATTCCATTCACATGGTCGAATTTCGAATTTTTTTAAATTCGAACAATGATAAATCTGCCCCTAAATATTAAGTGAGCTGGTACATTTAGCTGCAAATAATAAATGTTATAAATAATATATAATAAAAGATAAACATTTCTTTGTTTCTTTCAAAGCCCTATGAGGGTGGAAAAAACAGCACAATCATCCAAAAAACATGTTTTTTGCTTAAAGGTCAATGAGATTTCTATTTAACAAAGAAATGTATTTACAGTATGCCTTAAAGATATGGTTACGTTTTCTATTTGAATTAGAGCAATATTTGCTGGCAACAATAGAGGGTGACGTTCGAAAAGGCACTAATATTTTGTCTCCCACAAACCTCTAGCAGTCGCAAGAGTAAATGCGGCAGCGTTAGATGGTTTTTGCAGACATGATGAAGGAAGTGTTCGCTAACTTTCAGTATGATGTAGAGAGTGATATTCTGAGACAATTTGCAATTGGTTTTCATTTTTTATTATTTGTGGTTTTTGCGTTATTTCGCTTTTTATTCATCATCAGCTCTCCAGTTTGCAATTTCTGACCATTTCAAAGCTGGAAAGAGTCAGAAGAAGAAGGCAAATAATTTAAAAAAAGAATAACAAATAAATAATGAAGACCAATTGAAATGTTGCTTAGAACTGATTATTGTACAACATACTAAAAGTTAACTTAAAGGTGAACCACTAAGAAAACAAGCCAGATTTAGAGGGGCAAACTGCTGTGGTTCATTTACATTTTATGTCAGGCTTTCATTCTCATTTCAAATAACTCTATAGTACAGTCAGAATTGATATAAAAGTAGAGGAAAAAAACATGTGGCCAGCAATTTACCTGGACAGGTGCAAGAACAGCACATGGGCCGCCTTCAAATTGCTCTAATGCTGTTGGTTCTGAGGCACTGAAGACAAATCCTAATATTAGAATAAAATTATAATAATAAATAAATAAATAATATTTAAAAAAGGCATTTTCAGATTCAAAGTTAGCGATCTGGGTGAGAAGGAGGTAAAAAGGAATACTGTCATGGGAAATTTTTTTGGGGAAAATGCATCAGTTAATAGTGCTGCTCCAGCAGAATTCTGCACTGAAATCCATTTCTCAACAGAGCAAACAGATTTTTTTTATATTTCATTTTGAAATCTGACATGGGGCTAGACATATTGTCAGTTTCCCAGCTGTCCCAAGTCATGTGACTAGTGCTCTGATAAACTGCAATCACTCTTTAATGCTGTACTGCAAGTTGGCGTGATATCACCTCTCCCTTTTCTCCCCCAGCAGCCTTATAACAGAACAATGGGCAGGTAACCAGATAACAGCTCCCTAACAGAAGATAACAGCTGCCTGGTAGATCTAAGAACATCACTCAATAGTAAAAACCCATGTCCCACTGTGACTCCTTCAGTTACATTGAGAAGGAAAAACAACAGCCTGACAGAAAGCAGTTCCCTCCTGAAGTGCTGGAACAAGTCACATGACCAGGGACGGCTGGGAAATTCACAAAATGTCTAGCCCCATGTCAAATTTTCAAATTGAATATAAAAAATCTGTGGCATTGAGGCGGGGCAGGCAATTACTTTCACTTAACATTCGGGACTAGATGACACTGCACACCCCACATTCCCCCTCTCTCTTTGCTACTTAATTGTCTAACCAGTGCATGGGGATGGGCATCAGGACCCCCAATCTGGTGCACAAACAAGATTTGAGGTTATGCAAGGAGAATTCAACACCTTTGCACAAAAAACCCTCCCCTGTGTAGATCCCCCTCCCTTCTCCCCCCCTGGGCAAATGCCTCCTACTGCACATCCGCCCGAAATTCACAAACTATCCGAACTTTATTATGGAAAGTTCGTGAATTTCGGGCACATGTGCAGTAGGAGGCATTTGCTGGTATGAATCTACTGTGCATGCGCCCTAAAGTCATGAAGTGTCCGATTTCTTTTATTGCAAACTTCGTGACTTTTGGCACATGCGCAGCAGATCCGGCCTGGCAAACGGCTCCTACTGCGCATGCACCACCAAACGCAGGTGCATCCAGGAAAAAGAGTGCTCGGGAGAAGATGGCTGCAGTGAACTTCGCTGGAGAGGACCTAGAAGGAGGGGTAAATTACAAATTTGGGGTATTTGCCTGGGGGGGGAGGGAGGGGGACCTACACAGGGGAGGGTTTTTTTTGCACAAAGGTATTGAATTCTCTTTTACTAACCGTGTCCACAAAATGGCACTTGCTTGCATGCTATGTGCATAGTCCTAACCAAAAACAAAAAGATTTATAAATACTCACCTTGTGTCCACTGCTTGAACACAGAGTCCACCAAACCGCTGGAATTTTTCTTACCCCATACCATGTCCACCAGTTCTTTATCACTTTCTGACATGATTAATCCTTGGCTTCCCTTCCCTTTCTGAATAAAGATGTTTTAGACTAATTTCTCCTTTCAACATGAATCATGTAATTATTGCCTGAGGTAGACCAGGAAAATTGTGCTTCATAAAATCCCGATGGTGATGGAAAGTTCACTGAAGCAGCTTGGGCTAAAGAAAACAACATAAACAAATGTATTAAGATTTCTTTTGTAAATATGTTTTTGCTAAAACCTTGTTAATGCAGGGAAGTAACGGATCACATGGCTAATTTAGAAATCAACTGACAGATACGAACATATGTTGCTTACACATTGTACTGTTTTGTAACAACTTTACCCCTAATTCCAGGACTATGTCACCAGATAGAGGTCATTTTTAAAAATGGAAATCTGGGGAATCGCACAGTACACTACTATATAAAAAAAAAAGAAGTTATGCATGCTGTAAAATGTAGCTACTTTGTAAAAAGATACCTACCATGGATAGGTGTAGGAAAGATTGTGGGAGAAATAATAGTTTCTGTCTGAAATGGCTATGTTCCCCTCCAATATCTGACTGAAAGCTCCAGTCTTCCAAAGATCTCCAAAGAACAGTGACATACATCACTGCATTGCTAGCATTCCACAACCCCACTGCCACAGGCAATTTCCCCATTGTCTCTCATTATGGCGCATGCTACTTCTAATCCTTCCTGCTCCTTCTGTAGAAAGGACTTTAGTGCATGCGCAAAAGGGACTGCAGTTCAGACAGCTAGTGTCATGATTTATGGGTAGCTGAATGCCTTTACAGCTATAAACATCTAGGGATTCGCTACACTATCAGGGGTCTTAAATTCCAGCAAACTTTGTGGGGTAAGTTTTCGTTCTCCTTTAATATCTCTTTCAGGTACATCACTTAGATATGTTAAACTAAAGTAAATGAAGAGCCAGGTTTTAGTGATGTGTGGGACAGGAAATACTCATGACCCTAATCAGCAAAACCTTAACCTGCACCTAACCCGCAAAATGTTGCCATTTTAGAACCCGCACTTGACCCATGCCTGCGTCTTCTTGCTCTGTTCACTACTTCTGTGCATGCCTCTGGTTCCAAGACAAGGAATCTGCGGGAGCAGAGGAGTGTCCTTCACAAGTCTGCCCCACACCCAACCCTAACCCGCAAGGGATGGCCACATTTCAACTCCAACCTGCCCAACTGGGTAACAACCCTTGAATCACCATTGGTTTCGGGACAACCCGCATGTAACTACCAAGTTTGTTTGTTAGTCTGGGCTCAGGGAATGTTCATCCTGCTAAAGGCTAGACTACAAATATAGACTGGTGCTCCAGCTGAATAGAAAATGCTGCCCCATAATCTTCATATTGGGGACAAAACTAGGACCAGAGGTCATCCAAATATTGATTGGCTGTAAAAATATTTTTACAGGCAGCCAGCTGTGATTATGGTCCCCTTTCTCCATGTAATGAAAAATTTGCCCTTAGTTCAAATGTTAAGATCAGCCTAATTTAGTCCTCCATTTTGCTGGCAAAATTGGCAAAGATCTGCTAGTAGCTCATACCGACCAATGTTGAGAGCTCTATTTGGCCAAAATCTTCATCAAACAAGCCAGCTAAAAGAAACAGGAGGCTACTATGTCATCATGGTGGCTCACCCTCAGGCCCAGACTGGCAATCTGTGGGTTCTGGCAAATGTCAAAAGGGCTACTGTAAGATGCCATAGAATGTCACAACTTAGTGAGCTGGTGGGGCTGTTTGGACCTCTAGGTAATTGGAATGCCAGGGGATATTTTGACGTCTAGTCCAGACCTGCTTGCCCTGTTGCCCTCATACAACCTACAGGCCTGGCCTGGCAATCTGTGTGTTCTGGCAGATGCCAGAGAAGCTGCTCTAAGATGCACAGAATGTCACAAGTGAGCTGGTATTTGGAATGCCAGGGGACTGACAATTGCTGGATTCTGGCAAATGCCTGAGGGGCTGCTGCAAGATGCCATAGACAGTCACTATTTATTGGACCTGTGGGGGGCTGTTTGGACCTCTGTGTACTGGAAATGCCAGGGCCTAGTCTTAATCCTAGTCAGGGCTTGCATTACAGAGGATGCTCTTTAGCAGAGGGCTCAGTTGTTTTACTGCGTTAGCCAGTAAACATGTTACAGGGAAACCCTTTTGAAATAACAATTTAAGTTGTATAAAGCTTTATTAGCTAACTAAGATAATCATAGCAAGCTTTCAAAACATTTTTAGTTTAGTAATCAGCTTGAAAAAGGAACTCAAATGTTCGGAAAGCTTGCTATGATTATCTTAGTTAGCCAATAAAGGTATCACCTTTATATCACTTTGTTATTTTCTATTTCAAATGGGTTGCACTGTAATATCATAGAGTTCCTAATACTGGAGCTGTCCTAATACTGTCAAAACTATAGATCTCCCAGTTCTATTCAATAGAGATGCTGACTTGGTGGGGAGCTGCAGGATTCTTTGATGTACATAATAAGATATATCTATCTAATATCATACATTGTAATATGTGATTGTAACTAGTGTACTCCCCAACGAGTTATTACTGGGCAGAGAGCCAATTGTATTCTACCCTAATCCTGTCCCTTTATTCAGACATGAGAAACTGGTTTTGTCTGAGGAAGAGCCCTTGCAATTCATTAGAATGAAGGGCCTCTGTTTTGTCTAAGAGATTTTAGCCATAACTTGTAGGTCTGATAGATGGCCCCATTTCTAAAACCTGAATGTTGGGCATCTCTGGTACCTACAGCTTCCAAGTAAGTGGGCCTGTGACATTTTGTATAACTTTATTTGTAAAGCGCTGTTAAGGAGCCCAGTGCTGTACAGTGCATAAAAGTACAATATATATATAAAAGTATACATGGGGGAGACAAATCACATAATAAATATTTACAGAATCCTAGGAAAAAGAGCATAAGTGATATGTGGTAAGAGACATAGTAGGAAGGTCCCTGCCCCATAGAGCTTACATTATAAGTGGATGGGTGGCTAACATACAGGTACAAGTGCACATGGTATGGCATAGTCAGCAGGCACAAACTAGGCTAATGTTTTAGTGCTCTGAAAGGTAGGCTCTTAATTTTTCCTTGAAAAGATTGAGAGGATTCCTTACAGAGGAATTCAGGGATGGAATTTCAGAGGTAAGGAGCAGCAAGATAAATTGGTTTGAGACAAGAGGCGACAGTAGATGTGGATGGTGTGAAGAGAAGGTGGCTCTGATAAGAGTGGAGAAGATAACCATGAATGTATAGCAAGACAAGAGAAGAAATGTAGTGAGGGGCAGAGGAGTGAAGGGCTTTGAATGTTAGTAGGAGTTTATTTGCTATCCTTTGCTTAACAGACAGCCATGCTAAGAATTTTAGTTGGGGTTGAGCAGATTCCCTTTTAGGAGAGAGCAAGAGGATCCTGGTAGCAGAGTTTAAGATTGATTGGAGGGGGGAGAAAGGAAGACCAGTTAAGATTGCAGTAGTCTAAACAGGATTAGGGTATGGATTAGTGTTTTGGCTGTACTGAAGGAAGAAAAGACAAGTTTGGCAGTAGGGTTGCCAGCTGGCCAGTATTTTTAATGGTTGATCCCGTTGTTATTAATAGGAAAAAAAGTAACTATATAAAAAGGCTGGTATTTTCAAGAAAAGGTGACAACCCTATTTGGCAGTATTATTAATATGATTGGAGAAGGTGAAGGACTGGTCAAAGATGACCCCTAAGCAGCGTGCTGAGTTAACTGGCTTAATGGTCATGCCATCAATAGTAATGATGAAAGGAAGAGACGGGCGTAAACACCATGAGCGCAGTCTTGGCCAAGTTGAGCTTGAAGTGGGTTGGTTCATCCAAGAAGAGATAGCTACTAAGCAGTCTGATATCTGGGTTTGAACGTCAGTGGTTAGTGAGTACTGCAGGTTCTGCCCATCCCACTCAGCACAGGCTCCTCATACACCTCCCCAACTCACCTGCCTTCTTTACCTACAGACATGGAAGCCTACATATATTCGGGTACCAATACAGCCCCCGGCAGCTGCACTGAAGCAGGTAGCAGGAAGCGGAAGTCAGGAGAGCGAGAAGTGCGGGCGGAACTTGTAGTCATCGGGATCCCTAGTGTAGGGCAATGTAAATATCCAGCCCTTTACCTATGACTAAAACGCACCGTTTCTAGTGCGCAATCGCCGGCAGGGCTATAGTATATGTAGCAGGAAAGTATAAGGAATCGTGGATGAATCCGAGCATAGAGTAGAACTCTTAAGGTATCGCAGGTGATAAACTTTTGTCCCTACTGGCGTGCCGTAGCAGCTGGAGAAGCCACGCTGTAGTGCACGTGCTGCTGCAGGAAGTATCGCTAAACTCAGTGTTGGTACCTGCGTTTCCAGCTGCCGAGAGCATCGCATTGTTTTTGAATTAGGAGAGTGTCTCGCTATGGGAGGGCAAGCTAAGGGCAAGAAACACGGCAAGGCCAGGAGGAGGCGGCCAGAGAGAGCAGGAGGTGAGAAGGAAAAGAATAATTAATGCTAGAACTACTTGACTGGGCTACTATGAGTGTGCTCCTTAGGCACAGCATTATTAGGTTACCTGTGCAGACATGCAAATGGCGTTTGCCCTTGTAGCTAGCAACCCATAATATAGCTGCTTTAAAACCGGGTGCTAGTAAATTGGTTGCAATGGGTGAGCAAACCTAAATAAGACTATGTACCTTTTATTATATACCCCCCCCCACCACCACTAGTGACAGGCAGATAATGTAGAATTCCTTCAGATTTAGTGACAAATGCCTGTGTCTGGATACTCCCTCAGTTGAAACATTACCCCCCAGCGTCTCCTCACTGATGTGTATTCAGAGTGAAATCATTTTCAGCAGACTCTAAACTGAGCGGTTTGATTCATGGTTTCATTGATTAGCTGCATGCATGATTATAAAAAGAATAAACTTGTAAACTCTGTGGAATGTGTTTGTCCTGTAGTTTTATACACCATAGGGTGTTCTGTCATGTCAACTCATGAAACAGGCTTTTGGATTCAAGCACCCCCTTTTTGTCTAGGTCTTGCTGAGATCTCCCAAAAGGATGTAAACATAGTGCTGGCAATACTATTCTTGCAGTGGTCTTTTTGAGCAGCAAATTTGGCAATTCCACCCCTAGGGGTTGGGAAGCTATGTTAAAGGGATACTGTCATGGGAATTTTTTACTTTCAAAATCAAATGCATCATAATACAGCTGCTACAGCAGAATTCTGCACTGAATTCTGTTTCTCAAAAGAGCAAACAGATTTTTTTTTTTTTTTTATATTTCTTTGAAATCTGACAGGGTTTCCCAGCTGCCCCCAGTCATGTAACTTGTGCTCTGATAAACTGCAGTCACAGTAAGATTAGGGGAGTTTTAGTCGCTTGGCATCAAACCGGCAGCTAGAATGTAAATTACCGGTGGGATGGCACTCGTATCTCTTCCTGAAGTTGCCTGAAGTTTCCTCGTGAGACAACTTCATGCGACCTCGGAATATTTATGCGATTCACGTTCTAGCCGGTGGGGAGGCAGTTCAGGGAGATTAGTCGCCTGAAGAAGAGGCGATTTGTGGCTGGGCAACTAAATCTCCCCGAATCTTCTCATCTGTCTCTGCCCTAACACAAGATAACAGCTGCCTGGTAGATGAAAGAACAGCACTCAATAGTAAAGTCCCAAGTCCCAGCCAGTGTGCCAGAAACCGTTCCATCCTAAAGTGCTGGCTCACTTTGAAAGCACATGACCAGGCAAAATGACCTTAGATGGCTGCCTACACACCAATATTACAACAAAAAAAATACACTTGCTGGTTCATAAATTAGATTTTGTATTGTAGAGTGAATTGTTTGTAGTGTAAACGGTGTAATTTAGAAATAAAACGTACATCATAAAAAAACATGACAATCACACTTTTTTTTTTTCCAGCACTGTGGAATACATTGGTTATAAAATATATGTTAATAATAAGGCTAATTTCATGAGTGTTTGTGATGCTCTGTTCAGCCTCTGTCCTGACTGTCCTCTGGATAAAGCTGGATAGTTCCTGCTCTGTTTCACTTTGTGCAAACAGGAGAAACTCCAGTTTGTCAGTGTATTATTTGTAAACATTTAGGATATCCCCTCTTAAACATAAATAATGACTTTTATGCCCAGCTACTATGACAGCATGTTGGGCTGCAGAGACTCAATGGGACTTTTTGCTGGAAGTGAAAGTAGGCAATGTCCAAAGAGAGACAGACCTAATGAGGCAGCTTCAGAAAGGTTTTGTATACTGTCATAGAGATGCTTTAGCTTCAGAATTTTATAGATGTCAGAGAATATACAGAAAACATATGGCTAAATTACAGTAAACTTAGATTCCCCCTGAACACGGAGCATTATGCTTCTCTGTGCACATGGTCTTCCCATACTTTCACTTCCAGCAAAGATCAAAAAATGAGGGCTCTTACACAAGGCCATTTTAGAGCTTTGTCTCTTGTCATGGATCTCTCCTGTATTCCACTGCAGGGGAACGTAAGCTGAAACACCCTTGTGCAAGAGCCATTACACCTGTATAAATAAATTAATGTAACCCTAAAACACAGACAAAAAAAATACCCCTGGTTTTGCAGGTTCATTTAAAAAAAAAAAAAAAAGAAAAATAATAATAATAATAAACCGCAAAACTAACTTCTCCATGGTTTGTGTGTCTTCTGGTCTGTACTGTGTCAAAACAGGGCAGTGCAAATGAGGTTTCAATGAACATGGTCTGCTTTGTGAAGCTTCTACTGCCATGACATTATGATCTGTATAACTGAAAATAACATTGCAAACAGAAAAGCACTTAATGGGGAAAACAAAACTAGCAAATTGAAGCAGATAATTGAAAACATTTGACAAAGTAATGCAGAGGCAGCTTCTTGACTCACAGGAGAGTAAATTGCTTCCATGTTAACAGCCTACCTACTCAAATATGTCTGAGACTTTACTAGCTAGGGAATTGGGATGTAGTTCATTGCACACAGCACAAGACAGTTTGCGAATCCTGACTTCATAACGATCCCAAACAGCATAGGGTGTATAATATATTTTATTCAAATTTTAATCAGAATTAAAAGCATATTTTTAAAGGACAAGACAACCCCAAATAAGACACTTGGCAACTTGTTAGGGTGCATATAAAAAAGTGCATACACAGTATGAGGCAGATTTTCAAAATTCATGTGAATAATTCGAAGTTTGATCGAATTTAATATAAATTCGAATCTTTGAATATGCAAATTAGGCAAATTCGACCATCGAATACTTGAATATTTGAATAAATTTTTATTCGATGGTCGATTACTTCCCCTTTAAATTTTTATTCGACCACCTACTTCGCCAGGATCAAGCTACCGAATTGGGAATCAGCAGTTTAGATCCAATAGTCGAATCGATCGAATAGTCGAATCGATTGATCAAATTTTTTATATTCGATCGTTCGTTCACTTGAATTGCGGTAAAATCCTTTGAATTCGATAGTCGAATTCGAAGGATTTTACTTCCCCACTATTCCCATGGTCAAATTTCGAATTTTTTTTTTAATTCGAAATTCGACCATTAGTAAATCTGCCCCTTTGTGTCCCAAATGTGCAGGGTTTTCCAAGCAGCCCCACAACAATCGAATACTTTAGATTTGGGCAACAACATATCCGGCAAATCAGCACTCCAGGAATCCGATCAAGGCTGCAGCGCATGTGCAGCCAAAAATCTGCACTTGCACACAAAGTGCACCCAGTACTTATGTTTTACATTACTTCTTTGTGGATGTAAAGATTGCTGATTGCGCTCTCTTGTGTGACGTTGCTGGATCCATTATGGCTACTGTAAGTGGCAGGATATTCTCTGTAGGCTTGTTCTGGTGAAGTAATAACGGCCCGCATACTTGGGCCGATAAAAGCTGCCGACAGACCGAGTGGGCAGCTTATTGGCCCATGTGTGGGGCCATTTGTTGGCCTGCCCCGATCGATATCTGGGCGAAAGTTGGGAAGGCACATCTGTACGTGTATGCGGTCCCGCGATCCGACCGCCCCTATTGCCTCCATTCTGATCCGATCGTTGGGCTCTAGGGCCCACGATCGGATCAGCCCGATATCGCCCACCTCAAGGGGGGCATATCAGGAAGAGATCCACTCGTTTGGTGATATCGCCAAGCGAGCGGATCTCTACGTTTATGGCCACCTTAAGCGTTTGGTGTAAAATCAGTATGGAGTTTGGATGTGGGCTATATTTGTATATATATTTTATAAATTGCTGCAGCTTTATTTGTTGGTGTTTCCTTGTTCTTTAATGCTTCATTGTAGTTTTTAGGTGTATAGTAATATTGTGCATTACATCGTAAGAAATCCATTAAGAAGAGCTAATTGAAATATGTTTTTTAACAGCCAAAAACATATACTGTTATACTGAACTGATGTAGTATGTTATGTTCATGCTATTGGTGGCATTAAAAACAGATTTGTTTTTTGATTGCCATTTGACTTTTTGAGTTAACTTTTAATGTTATTGCAACTTTTCAGTTAGCCTTCTTTTATATAGTTTTTGTGTTGTTTGCCTTCTTCTGACTCTTTCCAGCTTTCACTGACCCCCGTCTAAAAAAACAAATGCTCTGGAACACTAAAAATGTATTGTAAAATCTACTTTTGTTATCTCACCCATATCCTATTCATATTCCAGTCACTGATTCAAATCAGTGCATGGTTGTTAGGGTAATTTGGACCTTAGCAACCAGACTGCTGAAATTGCTAAATAACTAAAAAAAAAAAAAAAAAAAAAA
>CM044441.1:26660538-26697415 GCA_024363595.1 Xenopus borealis
AAAAAAAAAAAAAAAAAAGAAAATGAATAAGAAAACCAAATGCAACTCAAAATATCACTCTACATCTACATCATACTAAAAGTTAATTTAGTGTGGGAGCTACCGGAGCTAACACATTTTTACACCACAATTTTACACTTAGAACATTTGCACAGAATCTATACACAGCTTTTTAAATTTTTGGGGGCACAGATCTTCCCCGCTAAAGGGACGGTTCAGAAGACCAAAAGTTAGGGGATTATTGATCAAAGGTCAAGTTTGTGTTTTTTTTTTTCTACTTTGAATAAACTCACAACTCAAATGTTTGCTTAGTTATAAAAAAACCCCAAATA
This sequence comes from Xenopus borealis, assembly GCA_024363595.1. Classification (NCBI taxonomy): domain Eukaryota; kingdom Metazoa; phylum Chordata; class Amphibia; order Anura; family Pipidae; genus Xenopus; species Xenopus borealis. The sequence continues at coordinate 26,660,871 of CM044441.1, forward strand.
TAAAACATTTCAAATGAATGCAGTTGGGGGTAAAACTCAAATTTAATTGGGCAAATTCTCTAAAGCATGAAGCGTCTGAATGCTAGCGCTAATTCGCCAGTGTGACGTCATTTTGCAACTTTGCCGATTTACTAACCGTTTCCCTGGCGAAAATTCGCTAGCGAAGTAGATAGACTAGCTCAACTTCGCACCCTTACGCCAGGCGAAGTTGCACACTGACGAAGGGACGTAACTACTCTAATTAACTAAGATGCCGATTTTACTGAACGTTACCACTTGCGCTAAGTTCAATACAATAGATAGGAGTTTGAAAACAAAAAAAAAAAACTTGAAATTTCGCATTTTAGTGAACTTCACCACTGTTTGCCTCCCTGTGCGCAACTTTGCATTTTAGTGAATTTGCTTAACGCTGGTGAAACTGGCGAAGTGCGGCAAACGTCAGCGAAGCCAACGCTAGCGCATTTTCGGTACTTAGTGAATTTGCCCCAATGAGTTTGCAATGCAAAAATCATGAATGCTAAAAACATCTTCAAATGGTTCAAGGGACCTCTGCCTTTGACTTCTACATTACCTTGACAGGTTTTAGATTTGTATTTTCCAATGTCAGGGTATAATATATCTGGAAAAATTTTTTTTTTTTTTTTTTTTTTATCCTGAAAAAGTATTTACTGAAATTATCTTTAAGGGTAGAACTACACAAGCATATTTGGTCAGATCGATGCCCAGCAACTAACCGCATGCAACAAATTGGACAGAGTCGCATGTGTCAAAATATATAATTGGACAGAATGAAAAGTCTCAGGTAAGAGCTACACGGTCCGACAGTTGGATGAAGACGCTGCTTACTGTGCCCACATCTGACAGTCATGTTGCATCAGATCCAATGTAGTTCTTACCTGCAACTTTTCATTCAGTCTAATTAGAATTTTGCGTCTCCGTCTGATTTGTCACATGCGTTTCATCGCCGGGCTCCAAACTGATGAGAAACGCTTGTGTAGTTCTACCTTAACTACCTTTTTTTGGTAAAAACTCAACTCAACCTTTGAATAAGCATTCCTAGTCCACCTCTTTGTAAAGTTTAGTTACTTTAGTAACTCAAGCACTAAAAAGCCTCTTGTGTGCAACTAGCCTAAAATTTAAAGGGGAATTAAAATTTTCATTACCTTTGCTTTATTTTAATCGCCAGTTGGCAGCTGGGCCACTTCCAGTCTCTAGCATCTTTATGACATGAAAGTTAAAACCCCTCATGTTCCTCAAATGTACCCAACCCATCACTTTGTCTATAAAACTTCACAGTGCATTTATTAAAAAGCTCTTATTAAGAGTAAATGCTCCCTCTTCAAATAATTCATTTTGCTCATCCTAGGGAATGATCTCTCTGGTCTGCCAGCGGAAGAGAGAATGAAAATGAAAATGCAAAACAGAGCTAAGAAAAAGACCGCTGAAAAATATACAGTGCACCAGCTACTGGAAAAGGTAATGTCTGAACCACTATAGTCTTATGACAAGGAAAATATGTAAACAACTGACTGATGTATAATAGTAGTTTCTGAGGGAACACTAAGGGGAGATATTAATATTGAAGTGTAAAGTGTCATTTTTCAACTTCTAAAGCAGCTCTGGCAGGGGGGGGGTCGCCAACCCCCCCAACTGTTCTAAACTGATACATTTAATGGATACATTTCTTATCTTTGTCCCTGCTGAGCAGAATCTCTGGGTTTCATTACAGGCAGCTGTTAGAATTTATAAAATAGTTGCTAATATTCCAGAGATGTTGCTGTGAAATGTATCAATTAAATGTTGCAAAATTGTATCAGTTTAGAGTCTGCACCTGAATTACTGAGCTGCCAGACTCAAACACCAGAGACACCAACATTCAACTTTACACTTAGATTTTGGAAAAACAGTAAAAGATAAATAATGGAAAGTAATTGAAAAAAAGTCTTTATTTCTGGAGAACAATTTGAAATCAACTGAACAGAAAAAAAGTGTTTGGAAGGAGAACAACCCCTTTAACAGGGTGCCGAATTCCCATTTTCTTTTTTTTTCTTTCTTTACCCTCTAGAGAAAAAATCCACCACAGCTTGTTTATTAACTAAATTACCGGTGCAGTCCATAATGCAAGACTCTCATCTATAAAGAGGGTTTTTCACCTTTCAAATACAAGTATGGGATCTGATATCTGGAAACCTGTTATCCAGAAAGCTCTGAATTACGTAAAGGCTGTCTCCTATAGATTCCATTTTATCCAAATTGTCCAAATTTTTAAAAATGATTTCCTTTTTCTCTGTAATAATAAAACAGTACCTTGTACTTGATCCCAACTAGGATTGGGATAATTAATCCTTATTGGAGGCAAAACCAGCCTATTGCATTTAAAGGGCAAGGAAAGTTAAGTGGATACTGTCATGGGAAAACATGCTGCTCCAGTAGACTTTTTTCACTGAAATCCATTTCTCAATAGAATAAACATATTATTTTATATTCAGTTTTGAAATCTGGGGACTTGTGGCAGCTGGGAAATTGACAATATGAGAAATGTATTTCAATGCAAAATTCTGCTGGAGCAGCACTATTAACTGATGCATTTTGAAAAAGAAGTAAACTAGAAAGCGTGTAAATTATGTTTGGGCTGCTTTACCAGCCCAAGGCAACAGTAAAGATCTGTGTCTCCAAAGATGCTCCAGTAGCTCCCCATCTTCTTCTTTTGCTAATTCACTGATTCACATGCTCTGTGCTGCTGTCACTTACTGAGCTTAGACTAGAAATGTCACAATATAAGGCTGGTTAGTATTTATTGCAGATAATTACTACATGGCAGCACAGTAAGCAGTGAAACTAGCATCAGGATTTTATAGTCACCCCTGTAGCACCAGCTTATAAATATAATAGCATTTAGTAACAGCTGATTGAAAGCAAAATTCTAATTGGTTGCTGTGGATTACTAGATTACTTATTGTACCAGGGTAGGAAATACACAGCAGTTTTCCGCACGCCCAGCGTTGGATGCAGCAGAATCAGCCATGTATTTCTACCCTTAGCCTGTAAGATAGTAACGTTACGTAAAGGGCACCTGTGGGCTAAAAAATTCCCCAAACCGAAGGTGCGGGCTGATAGAGCCCGCATTCAGGTTTGGGGTTCTATTAGTTAAAAAAAAAAAAATTCCCCCCTGCCTGCGCTGGCTTGATCACGCCTGGAGGGAGCTCACGGTGCGAGCCGCCATGACACCGCATGCGCAGTATGTGCATGTGACATCATTTGCATAAGCTGAATGAAAAGCTGCCGCAAGTTCAGGCAGCTTTTCATTCTGCACATGCGCATGGGGTGTCATGGCGGCTTGCACCATTTTTTTTAACTAATAGAACCGCAAACCGGAATGCAGGCTCTATCAGCCCACACCTTCGGTTTGGGGAATTTTTTTAGCCCATAGGTGCCCTAAATGCTATTATATTTATTGCTTAACCTCTTGTGTCATTCAGTAGAATAAAACATCCCTAAGTAGTTGAATATAATACTAAAGTCTGTGGGGCAAATTCACTAAGTGGCGAAAATGCGCTATCGATGGCTTCACCACAATTTGCCGCAGTTCGCCAGGCAAATTTTTGCCAGCCCACCGCTAATTCACTAAAGTGCGAAGTTGCACTACTGTTACTTCGCCAGGCAAAGCGCATTTATGCTAGCGATGCCTAATTTGCATATGCTGTGAAGTTAATCGTATAAAAGAAGTATATGTTCCAGCCACTATATTACGCTACACAAGCCCAGGAAACCTTTAATAAATAAAATAAAGTTGTCCTATTGCTCTAAACATGTGCCCCCTGTATAGTTGTGTTGCAATATATTAGGAAATGTAGGGGGGATGGATGGTAACCCCCCAAAAAATTACGCTATTTTTAGACTATCAGCCAGCATTTTTTTGGGACTTTGAAAAAAAAAAAAAAAAAAAAAAAAAAAAAAAAAAAAAAAAGAAAACTTGAAATTTTTCCTAACTCCTATCTATTGTATTGAACTTCACCAGGTCTGACCTGGCGAAGTAACGTCTAGCGCTCAGTTAAATGGTCATCTTAGTGAATTAGTGTAGTTATGTCCCTTCATCAGTGCGCAACTTCGCTTGGTGTAAGGGTACAAAGTTGCACTAGTCTATCTACTTCGCTAGCGAATTTTCACCAGGGACACTTAGTAAATTGGCGAAGTTGCGAAACGAAGACACGCTGGTGAATAAGCGCTAGTGTTAGACGCTTTGCGCTTTAGTGAATTTGTCACCTTGAAGACTGATACTTGCACTTAATTTCTCATTAGACTGTACTGTCAGATATGCTTAATTGCTGCCATGATCACTTGGCTGCAGTTGTTTGTTTAATCCTGCTTTATTTGTAGAGCATTTTCCTGAATTCTGTTTTTCAAATTCATCGACTTAATTGTGCAGTACTTACTGCTTGCAGAATGGCAATGACAGCTGAAAACATAAATGAAAAAATCTGATATCCCAATTGATGTATTGACTATTTCCATATGTTTTGCCATGTGATAAAAAAAGAGGACACATTTAACACTTCTAGTAGCAACGTTCTCTTTTAGCCTGTGGGAGGTTCAGGCTAACTATTTCTGCAAAAAGCTTTTTTTCCCCCTTACTTTGCAAGACTGCATAGAGCTATTGTTTATGACTTTGTGTTCAGCAGCTGTAGGCAAAGAACCTCATATTGTTCTTGATCTCCTTCCTTATAGCTTGGCCTTTCTCTCCATCGATACACAATGCAGCTATATTACTCGCTACATGTGTGACTAGTGGGCACAAAGAACAGCTGAAAGGTGCAGCTTCTGTGTCAAGGAGCTGCTCCAGAGCTGTTCCCAAGGCTTGTGGTGGCTAAAGCTGGCCATAGACGTAACAATTACGATCTTTCTCGGAAAAGATCTTTCCAAGAAAGATCGTTCGTTTCAGCACACACGTGTAGATCTGCATCGTCAAATATACAGGTAGAAACAATAGAATTCTACTTGTATCTGACGATTCAGCACTAACAATGGCCGATGTTCAGGGAGCTTTCAAAGGCATCCGATCAAAATTTTCCGTCCAGTCCGATCAACCAGCTGACCGATATCTTAATCCTCTGACGATGTCGGTCGGCTCATTTCCCACCATACACGCACCGAATATCGTACGAAAATTCGTTTCGTACGATATTATCTGTGCGTCTATGGCCACCTTAAGAATCCTCTATAAAATATGCAGTTCTAAATAGAAAAGCTTCTAATTTGGTTCTTCATTATCGCTAGCTAGAGAACAATGGTGATGTTAAAAGGTCAAATCATTTATACAGCAATCATTTAATTATATGTAATGTCTGCAATTTCCTTTTGGAGGGTCTTGAAAAAAAATAATTGGTAAAGCAAAGTCTGATATGGACATGAAAGTGTTTTGCTTCAGATAAACTAATAACAGCTAATTGATTTTTTACAGGCTTGGCAGAAAGCAAGGTGGCTGTGTAAAACGAGCTACACAATAGTTCTTTGCTCATATTCTTGTAAAACTTCATTTCTGCTTTGTGGCAGTCTAAAAGTGAAAATAGTGTTTTTGTCTGTGCTATACTATTATATGCTATAAATATGATGCATATGGGACATGCCAAAGTATAGACAGAGCAACCAAATGAATGTTATCTTGAGACATTAGTAAATCTGTGGCATCCAATAACAGGGAAGCTGGGGCTGATCAAAGTTTTGTCTGTATAGAGAGCCACTTGGTCTAGATCAGGGATCCCCAACCTTTCGAAGCCGTGAGCAACATTCTGAAGTAAAAGGAGTTGGGGAGCAACATAAGCATTAAAAATGTTCTTGGGGTTCCATATCAGGGCTGTGATGTGGCCATTTGGTAGCCCCTATATGGACTGGCAGCCTACATGAGGGTCTGTTTGGCTGTGTACATGGTTTTTATACAACCAAAACTTGCCTCCAAGCCTGGAATTTAAAAATAAGCACATTATGGGGTTGGAGAGCAACATGTTGCTCACGAGCTACTGGTTGGGGATCACTGGTCTAGATGCTATATATTTCTGCATTCTTCTGCACGATTGTGTATCTTCAGCAAAGTAAACTCATACGGGGCACATTTATTATGCTGTGTAAAGCGAAATTAGCTGAAAAAGCAAAATAAAATACAGCTGTGTAAAATAAATGGTGAATTTATCAAGCTGTGTGTATAAGTATACACCATGCGCATGCCAGTTTTGCCACCGTTACTTTACACTCTAAGAAAAGCCTAATTTTACTCCTTTTTTACACTGCAGAGTTTGCCGATGTGTGGTTTTAGCATTTAATAACTATGCCCCTTGTTAAAGTGGACCTGTCACCCAGACATAAAAATAGCTGTATAATAACAGTAATTTTCAAATTAAACATGAAATTCAAATTCTTTTTATATTTATGTATTCATAGCTGTTGTAAACGCATTTAAAAATCTCCGCTGTCAATCAAATTTTGCTCGCCGCTCCTCTATGAATAAAGGTGGGGCAGGCAATTACTTTCACTTTCCATTCAGCACTTATAAGATGTCACTGCACTCCCCACATTTCTCCTCTCTCTTTACCAGTGCATTGGGATGGACAGCAGGTCCCCCATTCTGGTGCACAAACAAGACTCTGAGATGATGCAAGGCTTGCCTTAAAGGGGAATTCACCCCCCCCCCCCGCACTTACCCCATCCGCCCCCCCCCCTGTGATGCTTAGGAAGCTTTTTGTCTTCATAGTATATGTGTATTAAGAAAACTCAAAGGTATAGGTCAGAAAGTAAAAGAAAGTAACAAAGAATTTAATTTTAGATGTAGTAAGAAAGCCTTATACGTTTCAGGCACTTGGTCATAGACTGAACATTAATTCTAGTTGTAGATAATAAGTCCAGTATACTATTTTTTGCTCATTACAAAAAAAAATGTTAATAGGATTAATAAGAAATCTTTTTAAATGTGCAATGTGTGTGAACTCATTCTAAAGGTGGCCATACACAGAGAGATCCACTTGTTTGGCTATGTCACCAAACGAGAAGATCTCTCCCCGATATGCCCTAGGGTCCAACGATCGGATCACAACGCAGGGGATACTGGCGGTCGAATCGTGGGACCACATCAACGAACCGTTGCGGCAGCGATCCGACAGGGTTTTTAGTCCCGCCAGATCGACAGCTGGCCGACTTTCGATATCGATCGGTAAAGCCCATCGGAGGGCCCCATACACGTGCCAATAGGCTGCCGACTTGGGGGTAAATTTATCAGAGTGGAGTTCCGCCACTAGAGGGAAATTCCGCCGCTCTCCATTCATTTATATGGGATTTTGAAAGGCCTATTTATCAATGGGTGAAGTGAAAGTTCACCCTTTGATAAATACACCTTTAAAAATCCCATAGAAATTAATGGAGAGCGGCGGAACTTCACTCTTTGATAAATATACCCATTTGTCTGTCGGCAGCTTTTATCGGCCTGTGTATAGCCATCATTATTGGTTCACATGTACCTTTAAAAATCTAGTACAAATAAGCCGAGTGTGGGAGACTTCTCTAGTGAATTGCTTTAATTCTTTTTTTTCACTTTCTGGCACACTGGTGAATATCTTTTAACTCCTGCCTTACTGCAAGTCGATGCTCTGCACTGGTACAGAGGGGAAAACCTTGAGGAATTGGAGTAGATTCCATCAGACTCCTATTTTATTTTTAATGCCTCCGTTTTATGATATCTCTTGGTGCAAATGATCAAGTAATCTAAAGGATGGTGCCTGTGGCTGATTTTATGCACTTTGCCATCACCATTAATATTCTGTCCAGCATGTCAAGGCCCCACACTGAGAGCTTGTCTGGATGGCTGCAGAAGATATTAGTAAGAAACACAGATGCGACACTTAGGGAAGCTCTCCTATAGAAATACTGTTTTATTCCTAATCTTTGTAATTCCTCCGGTTTAGTAGAGATGAAAGGAAAGAAGAAAACTGCATTAAACAGCACCGTGTGCATCCTTTGTCCATAAGACTCTATGAAAATCAACCAGGATGCAATTTTCTATCCAACAGCAGCACCCGCAGTGATATCTGATCTCCGTGTCAGAGCCATCGATTTTAAGCAACATGGATGAACGGGTTTTCAACCATTCTTTCTTGTAGACATGATTGTTAAATGCATTCCCTTTTAGATATAGACAACAACTCCATAACCCCACATCTGCTAACATGTTGCAATTTTATCCTGCCATAGCTGAGTCTTGGGTTTACCCAAAATCTTCCAAAAGCTTAATAGAAGGATACTCTCTGGACATACATTTTTTATTTTGGGAGTATCCCCGAAGCCTTTTCTCTGAGGTAGAGCAAACTGTAGTGTATTGTGTTTCATGATACGAGAAAGGGTTCCATTATATGGAAAGCTGTTATCCAGAAAGCACAGAATTATAGAAAGGCTATGGTCATTTTAATCAAGTAACATTTTATAAAATTATTTTCTTTTTCTCTGTAATAATAAAATAGTTGGGATTGAGTACAAGCTATTAAAATATAATTAATCCTACTGGGTTTAATTCATGTTTAAATTATTTTTTTAGTAGACTTATGGTATGGAAATCCAAATTATGTAAAGATCCCATATCCAGAAAACACCAAGTCCTGAGGATTCTGAATAAAAGGCCCCATACCTGTACAATGGAGTTCTCATTTTTAAATAAATATATATGTTTTCTTCAGGGCAAGGAAAGTGTAAAATAGAATAAGGCTAGAAATGCTGTATTTTGTATACTAAACATGAACTTACTGCACTACAAGCCTAATCAAACACATGATTTATGCTCTCAAAGTTGGCCACAGGGGCTGTCATCTTGTAACTTTGTTATACATCTTTGCAAGACTAGACTACATACACATGCTCAGTGTGGTCTGGGCTTCTTAGGGATCGTCATACATGATCAATAAACAAAGCTGCTTGAGTTCTGCATGGTTGGTAAGTAAGGTGGGGACTCCCCCTGTTGTTCATAAGTATGATTGTTTCCCTGCCAGAAGTTAGGGACCGTCAGACAATTCTTATCCCCAGCACTAAATGAAGGGAAAATTTCGCTGCATACAGTCAGATTTCTTATAAAAACGGTACACATTTTTAAATTAAAGTATATTGGAGATATATTTCTTTTTCATTAATGAAAGTAAAAATGGGATTTTATTTTTGCCTTTGCCTTTCCTTGCCCTTTAAGAAAACACACAACCAAGATGAGACAAGTCGGCAACTTCTATAAGCGCTTGTTGAATACACAGCGGCGGCATAAAACAATTAAAGTGAGGAAATTGAACTCATTTGGTGCATCTTGTCTCACCTTAAAACTAATCTTAAAAAATAATGAAAAAGTGGCTGTAGATGCTGGGCAGAGATAAAAGACGCCACTCGACCGTGATGCATCCATTAGTACGTGTTGTTCTTCAGTAGGGACTGCCCTTTCTGCCTGCCCTTGGCTTGCATTGTATGTGAATTCATATGTACCCTGCTTGATTAATGTATTTTTTGTTCCTACAGACTGAAGAGTACCTGGATAATTTTAATTACGAAATGGCACAGCTTTTCTGCCAGAGAGCCCTGGACATGGACCCCACCAACCTAGATATATTGGATATGATGGGTAGCATCTGTATGGAGCTCGGTCACGCAGATAAGGCAGAACAAATATCCTTTTATGTTAATATTTATGTTCTTGTTGCTGTGCTGAAATATAATGCTCTGCTTTATTGTTTCTTGGAGTACCTTTAACTGACACAGGCATATGTAGGGGAAACTATTGTTTATGTTCAACTTTTCAAGTGGCCTTCATTTTTCTTTTTATAGTTTTTTAATTATTTTCTGCTTTCTTTTGACTCTTTCCAGCTTTCAAATGAGGGTCACTGACCCTATCTAAAACTGGCCGTATACGCAATCGAGCAGATCTTTTCCCGATATGCCACTAAACAGCAGGGCTATATCGGGGGTAATCAGAACGTTCGGCCATAGATCGGACTATGACGAGGGTAATGGGCTCTGATGGCTCAATAGGGGGAAAATTAAACCTTCCGGATCAATATCATAGCCAGATATTGATCGGGAAGACCCGTCAGAAGCCCCCATACACGGGCAGCTTTATCTTCCCCCATATGGAAAAGTTAAGGCTACAAATGTATTGTCATTGCTACTTTTTATTACTCATCTTTTTATTCAAGCCCTCTTCAATTCATATTCCAGCCTCTTATTCAAATCTATTTATGGTTGCTAGGGTCATTTGAGCCCTAGCATCCAGATAGCTGAAATTGCAAACGGGAGAACTACTGAATAAATGACTGACTCAAAAACCACACTGCAAATATTGTAGACTGTAAGCTCCATAGTGCTTGGAACTCATACCTCCTGTATCTCTTAGTACAGGTACTTCATACTCAATCTTTGGAACTGTTATTTTTTTTTATGGTATATTTTTTGATTTATTACAGTTTTTGTTCCTCGTGTCTATACTACAGGTAGTAATGTATTCTAAAAAATATGCATTGCTGCTAATACTAGGGATGCAACGAATCCAGGATTCAGTTCGGGATTCTGCCGAATCCTGGCCGGCCGAACTGAATCCTAATTTGCATTGACTTTTTGTTACAAAACAAGGAAATAAAAAAATGTTTTCCTCTTCCCATTCCTAATTCGCCTATGCTGATTCGGTTCAGTATTCTTCGAATCTGTTGCAAAGGATTTGGGGGTTCGTCTGAATCCAGAATAGTGGATTCGGTGCATCCCTAGCTAATACAAATACAAGTATAAGATCCATTATCCAGAAACCCATTGTATGGAAAGCTCCGACTTACAGGAATATAAATTATTTTATTCAAATAATTACAATTTAAAAAAAATTATTTACTTTTTCTCTGTAATAAAAAAAAACAGAACCTTGTACTTGATCAAAACTAAATATTGACTCCCTGTTTTAGACAGTAGAATCCTATTGGGTTTAGTTAATGTTTGTTATTTTTTTGTGGAAATCTTAATTATGTAAGACCCCTAATCCAAAAAACCCCAGGTCCTGGGCATTCTGAATAGGTCCTACACCTGAGCTGCTAAAAGATATATACATAAATAAATTACAGAAATGATATTCAGGACACCTGAGCCATTTCCTGATCTACCGAAACCACTTTCCATAAACCTAATGTGTTATTAACAACTATGGGAGAATGCTGGGTGTTGGCGTGTCATATTTATTTAAGGCAACAGCAATATTCATTTGTAGCTTCTTTAACCTGAAGAATAGGTATTCTTAAAAACTATCGAACTCAGTCCCGACAAAGGGCATGCCAAATATATGTACCTTGGACAGATCCATTGCAAGGAGGAAGCACTTCACTATTTTAATAAAGGGATAGAAGTTATGCTTAGTGCGTATCAGAGCCAACCAGCATCGGTAAGTATCTTTACACATTTATCTTTTAGTGTGGAGAAAACTCCTCCAGTTTGCAGCCCTCCAGTGGTTCAACGTTGGTTGTAGTGGGATGCTGGTTTTGGACCATAACTGGCAGGGAGATTTGTTGTGTGCAGTAATAATACACGGCTGCATAAATGCTTCTCCACTGGCAATAACTGAATCGCTGCAAATCCCGAAGTTTCTTTGGGGAGTATTTTTGAGAGATTAGTTCCCCCCAGTCATGCATTTATATTGCGGACGACAAATCTCCCCATCAGCCATACCCTTAGTACTAAATTAAAATACAAAAATATTTGAAATAAAAAAAGCTGATAATTGTTTAAATTTGGTAACTTCTGACACGGGGGAATCTGGGTCATATCTCTGCTGCAGATTCCATGTCCCTATTAAGACAGTAAAGATTGCTTTAGATGACATGAACTCTAATATACAATAACAAAAAATGTTAGAGGCTGCAATGTACCTGCTCCATATTGTCTGGGGCCCTTTCATAACATTATACTTATTTCAGATTTTCTATAGCTTGTGTCAGTCTCAACTAATCCTGGTGACACCTGTCTACCCTTGCCCCCTCACAACTTCTTCCTTTCTGAAATCTTCCAGGCTTCTGCCTCTGGGGCTCATGACATTTCTTTAGATTCCCTGACCTCTAAGCTGCATTACTGAAGCAGCTGCCTAACTTAGTCATTATAGCATGTGCTGTACCTGCAGGGAGCCTTTGTGCTGAGGAAGGAATGAGCTTTGATAGAAAGGGAGATCAGGCTTTTTATTTTTGTCACCTTTGTGGTATTGGTTGGTCTTTGTTTTATTAATTAGAAAGATATCTTGGTGGCATTGTGACTTAACGTGACTTTTCCCTTAATGTGAAATATACCGGTTATATTTTTACCTCTGTCTTTGTAGGCCAAGGCAGCCGGCTTCCGTGATGAAATGGAAGTAACTACAAAGGATATCGCAGCTGCTTTCTGCTCTGTTGCCGAGATTTACTTCACTGATCTCTGGTAAATCAAAAATGTTCCTCTGTAAAGTGCTGCACCTATAAATCACAAGTTCTGGCAGTTTATAGTAATCTCACATTGGTAAAATAAGCCTTTGAATTATGCCTGGGGGAGAGACCTCTGAGCGTGTGGTATTTTTTACCCCCTTAAAAGTCAAGACCTTCACCGCGGCGCAGAAAACGGAAGGGAAAAATGCATGTCTTTCAACTTGTGCACAATTACATTTCAGCCTTTCATGTGCATCATTATAAATGCAGCTTCTGTTTTCGAAACTATTTGATATGTTGGCTAATTCTAAAAAACTCTCCAGTGGCAGAGGAAAAAGAGTCAGAATAAGAAGGCAAATAATTCAAAAACTATAAGAATTAAAAAATGAAGACCCATTGAAAGTTTCTAAGAATCGGCCTTTCTAAAACATACTAAAAATTTACTTAAAGGGGCATTTTCAGCTTTGTCTACAGACTTTCTCAATGTGTGTGTAATTCTATTTATTGCATTTTGGCAATTGTCATGGAAAATATTCAGACTTATGATTGCAGAGGTACTAAGTAGCTGACTCTATTGGCCCCTGTATCTATTATGATCCAGTAGGATCATTTTTACTGCGCCCAGTGAATCGGTGTCTAAATTAGGTAACGATCAAGGAGTTGCCAGAGGATTATATGCAACAATTTTTCCTGTGAGAATAATTTTTGTTTACACATATTAATGTAAATTTGCATATAGTAAAAATCGGAAACACCACATCAGGGGTGTCCAACCTTTTGGCTTCCCTGGGCCACATTGGAAAAAGAAAATTTGTCACACACATGAGACACACCAACACTGATTTGTAAAAGTAAAGAAAAAGCACAGAAAAGAACTACAATACCAGTTGGATAACCAGATGGTGCTATACACTGGAATATGGGACACCTGGATATTACAGTAAATAGACATATTACTATATTATTTTGACATTTCCTCGGGAACCAATCGTTTCAAGCTGGGCCGCATTCATATCCATCCAGGGCCGCAGGTTGGACACCCCTGCACTACATGCTGGTGAAAGCTATTTTCTGATAAAGAATAGCTAAAGGAAACACACTAACAAGCTGCTAATTCTGTACTTTTCATTTGTGCTCCTCAGCATGGAAGAAGCAGCCAGTGAAAAATGTAAGGAAGCGATTCAGAAGGCATTAGAATATGACCCAACCAATTCTGAAGCCCTTCAGTTAATGGCTAGTTATCTCTTCAGCTTGGATCAACCACAGGTAACTTACATATTTCGCATACATCTTCCTAGCTTTTATTAAAGGGAAACTGTCATGGGAAAACACATCAGTTAATAGTGCTGCTCCAGTAGACTACTGCACTGAAATCCATTTCTCAAAAGAGCAAACAGATTTTTTTATATTCAGCTTTGAAATCTGACATGGGGCTGGACATTTTGTCAATTTCCCAGCTGCCCCGGTCATGTGACTTGTGCCAGCACTTTAAGAGGGAACTGCTTTCTGGCAGGCTGTTGTTTTTCCTTCTCAATGTAACTGAATAGTACACAGTGGGACATGGGTTTTACTATTGAGTGCTGTTCTTAGATCTACCAGGCAGCTGTTACCTTGTGTTAGGGAGCTGTTATCTGGTTACCTTCTCATTGTTCTGTTGTTAGGCTGCTGGGTGGGGGAAAGGGAGGGGGTGATATCACTCCAACTTGCAGTACAGCAGTAAAGAGTGATTGGAATTTATCAGAGCACAAGTCACATGACTTGGGGCAGCTGGGAAATTGACAAAATGTCAGATTTCAAAATTAAATATAAAAAAAATCTGTTTGCTCTTTTGGGAAATGGATTTCAATGCACAATTCTGCGGGAACAGCACTATTAACTTATGCATTGTGAGAAACAAAAGTTTTTTCCCCATGACAGGATCCCTTTAATGTTCTAATAGAGTTAACAGAAATATGATGTCTGTTTATGAAATATACCGACCCACTGCTGCAATAAATTCACATAGGGGGGAGTATATTTTATAAATAATAATGTCACTTGGGTGAAACCAAGGGAGGTACAGACACTAGGGTATATAGTACCCATAAACACTCCTCAGAGGGTCTACTCCAAAGACTGTACTGTACAATTTAAAATCACTTTATGATATCTCTGATGTCAGATATCTGATATATCTGTAACAGAGATATAGCTTTCAGTCTATGAATTACATGAATATTTGCCTCTCTAAAAAAGCTCTTCATGTGTGTATGGTAGGTGTGTTATTGTGGTGGTAATGCCTATCATTAGTCACAACTAATGATGATATAGATATCTTTGTATTTAGCTAGTCTCAGGACTAGTGGTGGTTCAGGCCCCCTTTGAGGCCCAACATTTGCCCATGGTCCCCTGTAGCTCAGACATTTGAAACATATGAAAATACTATATCTGGTAGACCACAAAGGCTTTCAAGGAATATCTAGAAAACTAAACTATCTACCCTTATCTGTCCCTTTGGGTATTACCTGTGTAACCAAGGTTCTGAGCTCTCTTAGAGAGTCAGTGCCAAAATGGAAACTACTGATTTAGATGCTTTAGACACAGTGGGCCCATGCCCAGTCAACGTCTAAAGAAGCTGCAATAGAAAGTGAACGCATGAGTTTGATCACTCCAATACCAGTGTTTTACCTACAAACCAGCTTCCCTTCAGGGCTATTTGTGAATACATTTTGTTCTTCCATAATCCAAATTCATATTGGTGGGATAATAGTCCCCTGTTTGTATGCCTATGGCAGAGAAATGAGATGTCTGTCCTACTGGAGCAGGGTTAGATGTCATTCATTTTTTTTTGTGCAAAAATGTTGATGCAACCTATAAATATATGCAATATATTAATACAGAATAATTATAAAAATAAGTTCGCAAGATGGCAGATTCCTTTTTATTTTCCTCCTGTTAATAATTTCTAGTTATAATACCCAGGCTGTACCTTTTTTTTTCATCCGATGGGCAGTTGCCATCACTAGCCACAGTAGTCATTAATGTTCTGATTGATGAATACACAGTGAATATCTCTTTGGCTCTCTGATCTGATCCCTAGACCTATCTGCTTATCAGTCATGGTGATAAATATCTCATCAGCCTGCTGTACATACTGAGTTATTGCCTAAATGGTACCTATGTGGGAGGGATACATTGCAACACATAATTCATCACTGCTAATGTTGACAGCCACCAACTGCCCTGAATAACACTTTCTCACAATTTATTATCTCTATATGCCTGGCAAGGTTAGGCAAATATCACTTAACCACTTGCGTACCATAAATTTGTGTTCTGCTGCATTTAGCTTGAAATCTCAAATTATCTTCAGTATGATGGGTGAATTATTCATAAATTGTTCTCGGCTGCATAACACGGGGGCCCACTTTATTATGCAGGAACAATTCAAAAAGCATCAGATGCGCAAAATGTGATATTTGAAAATATTTGAATGCGTACTGTAAGCAAATATGGGTGGTAACCACAAGGTGGCACTATGAAGTAGTTTAACAGGATTACATGTTTTTTTAACAGTTTTTATCTTATTAGGATGCATTCAAGGCTTTCCAGATGTATCCCTTTCCTAATACAATTATTTAAGCAATCAAACTGCAGCTATGCACCTGAAAGAATTAATCCAGCCTGAGTAATGGAACAAGTCTATTAGCACAACTACTAATGTATTAATGTGAGCAGAGATCACCCGCCTGTCTATGCTTTTGGCACAGTGGTCTTTAGCACTTTGCAGAGACCAGGCTTCCCAGGGCTTCCTGGCAGTGAAAGAATGCTTTTTGCTGGTTCCTGGAATGGGCGCGCCTTTAGTAATGAGTTACTTCCATATAGATTGACAAGTTGTGTAAATGTTAGTGCTGTCCCATAAATCCGGAATGAATCTCTGTAGCGATGAAAGCAGTGAATCTAATAGTCCAGGCAAAATCTTCTGCTGAATGGGAATCTAATGCACAAAACACTTAGGGGCAGATTTACTAAATTCACATGTATTCACATGAAGGATTCGAATATTGGATCAAATTTTCAAAAAGATTTGAATTTCAAATATGCAAATTAGGCAAATTCAACCATCGAATATGTGAATTCGAATGATTTGAATATTCGAATTTAATTTTATTCGAATATTCGAAAATTCGATGGTCGAAAACGTCCCCTTTAAATTCGATCACCTAGTTCACCAGATGAAACCTACTGAAATTGGGAATAGGAAAAATTCGATCGATCGTTTAAAAATCGTTAGAAAATTCGATCGAATTTCCCTATTCGATCATTCGATCGGTCGAATTGCGCTAAAAAAATTTGAATTAGAGATTCGAATTTTTTTAATTCTCCACTATTCCCTGGTCGAATTTCGAATTTTTTTGCCATTCGAAATTCGACCCTTAATAAATCTGCCCCTAAGTATGAGGCACATAACAATGAAAATTCCAGTTAGCTGCTATGGGTTGCATAATGGGACATGCACCAGGCCTAATAACACATACCAAACAATTTGGCAGTAACATTCAGTGGCCACCTTGCAAACATTAGATTGTTAGTTATAGATTAGTAGACCCTTGTACAGGTTTTGAACATGCTTTACTGCCTTTAGTTTCCTCCATTGCTTCCTAAGTTCTTAGTTAAAAGGATACTAACATTTTTTAATAAGAATAACCATTAATAGTGATTTTCTATTTACTGCAATGAAAGGTTCCAGAGAAATGTAAGATTTGTTCTTGTATTTCTCAGGGCTTTTTTTAATAGTAAGGTAAAGGAGCGCTATGCCCTTGGAGTAAATGTTTATCAAAGCTAGAAGGGCATGTATTAAGAACTGTTTGATTTCATTACTATATACATTGTATGTGTGCAACAGCAGGCCCTCCAGCTGTAGCCTTCTGCTGTTGGAATGGGTATTATTATTAACATGTATTTCTATAGCGCCAACATACAGTGGTGTGAAAAACTATTTGCCCCCTTCCTGATTTCTTATTCTTTTGCATGTTTGTCACACAAAATGTTTCTGATCATCAAACACATTTAACTATTAGTCAAAGATAACACAAGTAAACACAAGTAAACACAAAATGCAGTTTTTAAATGAGGGTTTTATTATTTAGGGAGAAACAAAATCCAAACCTGTGTGAAAAAGTAATTGCCCCCTGAACCTAATAACTTGTTGGGCCACCCTTAGCAGCAATAACTGCAATCAAGCGTTTGCGATAACTTGCAACGAGTCTTTTACAGCGCTCTGGAGGAATTTTGGCCCACTCATCTTTGCAGAATTGTTGTAATTCAGCTTTATTTGAGGGTTTTCTAGCATGAACCTGCCTTTTTAAGGTCATGCCACAACATCTCAATAGGATTCAGGTCAGGACTTTGACTGGGCCACTCCAAAGTCTTCATTTTGTTTTTCTTCAGCCATTCAGAGGTGGATTTGCTGGTGTGTTTTGGGTCATTGTCCTGCTGCAGCACCGAAGATCGCTTCAGCTTGAGTTGACGAACAGATGGCCGGACATTCTCCTTCAGGATTTTTTGGTAGACAGTAGAATTCATGGTTCCATCTATCACAGCAAGCCTTCCAGGTCCTGAAGCAGCAAAACAACCCCAGACCATCACACTACCACCACCATATTTTACTGTTGGTGTGATGTTCTTTTTCTGAAATGCTGTGTTACTTTTACGCCAGATGTAACGGGACGCGCACCTTCCAAAAAGTTCCAACTTTTGTCTCGTCGGTCCACAAGGTATTT
This sequence comes from Xenopus borealis, assembly GCA_024363595.1. Taxonomy (NCBI): domain Eukaryota; kingdom Metazoa; phylum Chordata; class Amphibia; order Anura; family Pipidae; genus Xenopus; species Xenopus borealis. The sequence goes on from CM044441.1 coordinate 26,679,064, forward strand.
TCCCAAAAGTCTTGGCAATCATTGAGATGTTTTTTTAGCAAAATTGAGACGAGCCTTAATGTTCTTTTTGCTTAAAAGTGGTTTGCGCCTTGGAAATCTGCCATGCAGGCCGTTTTTGCCCAGTCTCTTTCTTATGGTGGAGTCGTGAACACTGACCTTAATTGAGGCAAGTGAGGCCTGCAGTTCTTTAGATGTTGTCCTGGGGTCTTTTGTGGCCTCTCGGATGAGTTGTCTCTGCGCTCTTGGGGTAATTTTGGTCGGCCGGCCACTCCTGGGAAGGTTCACCACTGTTCCATGTTTTTGCCATTTGTGGATAATGGCTCTCACTGTGGTTCGCTGGAGTCCCAAAGCTTTAGAAATGGCTTTATAACCTTTACCAGACTGATAGATCTCAATTACTTTTGTTCTTAGTTAATTTTAACAAGGGGGGCAATCACTTTTTCACACAGGCCCATGTAGATTTGGAGTTTTTTTTCTCCCTTAATAACGTAAACCTTCATTTAAAAACTGCATTTTGTGTTCAATTATGTTATCTTTGACTAATAGTTAACGGTTTTTGATGAGCAGAAACATTTAAGTGTGACAAACATGCAAAAGAATAAGAAATCAGGAAGGGGGCAAATAGTTTTTCACACCACTGTATTTCGTAACACGGGTAGGCACTATAACATATTTTTACTTAGAGATGTCTGTATTACTTTAAAGTAGGGGTTCCCAACTTTTTTTACCCAAGAGCCACATTCACATGTATAATGCATAAAAAAAATATTCTTAGGTGCTGCAAAATAATGGCTCTGATTGGCTATTTGGTAGCCCTATGTGAACTGGCAGCCTACAGTAAGATTTGTTAGGCAATACACTAAGTTTTTATTAGGAATGCACCAAATCCACTATTTTGGATTCAGCGAACCCCAGAATCTTTGGCGAATACCGAACTAAATCCTAATCCGCATGTGCAAATTAGGGTTGGGAAGGGGAAACATTTTTTACTTCCTTGTTTTGTGATAAAAAGTCATGTGATTTCCCTCCATGCCCCTAATTTTCATATGTAAATTCTGCATAATCCAAATCCTGGATTTGGTTCATCCCTAGTTTTTATGCAACCAAAACTTGCCTCCAAACCAAGAATTAAAAAACAAGCACCTGCTTTTAGGCCACTGGTAGCAATCTGTTGTTTATGAGCCACAGGTTGGGGATCACTGCTTTAAAGGTTAGTTTGCGCATCTCTATCCATTGCTTGCTTATCTGGGGTACTTTTGTCCCTGCCATGTCATCTGTTTCTCTCTTTTAGTCATTTGCCAAGTCCTGTGATTTTTACCTAGGAATCATCTCCATTTTTCACTCCTTCCATTCCAATGGAAGAAACAAAATTCTAGTTCATAACTTTACAAGGTTTGCCCTGAATACTTCAGATCTCTGCTCACTGACCTTACCTCCACATAGACTAATGAACTAAGAGCAGTTTGGTGATCGCTCTGTATCAGGATTTATGAGCCTGTGGGAATTCACACTTGACATTAAAATGTAGATGATAAACCATAAACCACTGGGAAGCACTTGTGGGATCTGACCTTGCCGACCCCTTAACCAACATAATCAGCTTGGCATAAGTATATTATATGGGATAACTATTAAAACATCTCATATTCCTGCAAGAGGTGGGAATAGGTGCTAGATAAATGAGAATTTTTGCATCAGGCTGAAATTAAAAGTCTGTTTCTATATTATAGTGGGAATCTTTGTATTGACCGTGTATGCTTCTAGCAACTTTCCCAGATCAGCAGCCATCACCTCATATGAGTTTTCCTGAACAGTACCATCACTGCAACACAGGGAAGGGAAGACTTTTGTGTGTTTTGGGTTTGAGTGATTTAATCTTCTAATACTTGAATAGGATCTGTTATCTGGAAACTTGTTATCCAAAAAGTTCTGAATTACAGGAAAGCCTTCTCCCATAAAACAATACCTTGTATTTGATCCAAACTAAGGCATAATTAATCCTTATTGGAAGCAAAAACAGCCTATTTAATGTTTACATGATTCTTTAGTACATTTAAGGTATGAAGACTAAAATTATGGATAGATCCGTTGTCTGGAAAACTCGATGTCCTGACCAATCTGGATAAAAGGTCCCATGGCTGGCCCACTTTCTGCTCAGACACGGCGCTTATAGTTATTTGCTTTATAGATCTTTGTTTCTTCTACATGTATTCTGAGTTCAAACATCCTTTTTGTTCTGGATAATATTAATGAGTTGGGTAAAAGTCCAGCACAATAACTTTTAAGACGGCCATCCAGCACAAATATCCAGTTCTAAAGGGAGGAAACTGCAACCTTAAAGGGCACCTATCGTGCAAAACAGTTACCCCCAATCCGCATTCCTGTAGTGGGTACTAGTGTTTTTTTTTTTTAAATGCCCCCCGCCAGCGCGCTCGCACCGGGAGGGAGCTCCCGGTGCGAGCCGCCATGAAAGTTTCTGCACAAGCGGGACTGCTTTTTCTTAATCTGCAGGATGTCACGCGCGTGCAAACGCGCATGCGCAGAAACTGTCATGGCGGCTCGTACTGGGAGCTCCCTCCCAGTGCGAGCGCGCTGGTGGGGGGCATTTTTAAAAAAAAACACTAGTACCCACAACAGGAATGCGGGCTTTGTCAGCCCGCACATTTGGTTGGGGGTAACTGTTTTGCACGATAGGTGCCCTTTAAAAATGACTGAGAGACTATTTACTAGAAGGTGTAAATTAATTTAAGCGAGACGAAGGATAAAGTCTTAAGTTACATGGTTTCAGTGTTTCACTTCATTTGTAGGGTTGGCGGCTCATTCCTTTAATGTTGGATTTATAATTCTCCCACTGCATGTAAAATGAGCACTTTATGTAGAATTGTATAAAGCATGAAGTGCGCTTGACAGCATGAATCTACATTATTTAATTAGGCATTGAATTGTGTAGGTGTCATGTTATCAAATGCTCAGCTCTAATCATAAGTGGTCTAGTTATGATTTACACAGTTCTGCACAGGGAGAGCACGTCCAACTGGTTTTGATTTGCAGTCTGTTGGTGGCTGCCATTTCTGTTTCCTGAAGCATTCGCAGGAAATAACTTCGGTATATAGGAATGTCATTGCCTAGATATGCAATATTTTATATAGTCAACTTACTGAACCAGAGTTTCCCATCTTGGATTTTATTAACAGTGTCGGTGACACTGCACATGCTCAATGGGCTTTGAGCAGCTATTGACAAGTTAAGTTTAGAGGTTGTAGCAAATCGTCAAGAAGAAAAGGAGGTTGGCCTGTCATATAAGCTGATGCTACAGGGCTGATTATTAAAAGACCAGGAAAGTTGTGACATTTCTATTCTGTGTGTACTGTATATTGTGAGTGGGTCCCTAAACTCAGTAAGTGACAGCAGCACAGAGCATGTGAATCAGTAAATCAGCAGAAAAGAAGATGGGGAGCTACTGGGGCATCTACTGGGGAGACACAGATCTTTACTGCTAAAGGGTTGTGGTTGCCTTGGGCTGGTATAGAAGCACAAAACATAATGTAAATTTTGCCCAATTTCTTTATTTTAGCTTCAGTTTTCCTTTTAAGAGGTTGTTCACCCTGCAAACACTTTATTTTAGTTCAATTGTTTTCAGAAATTCCACCAGAAATAAAGACTTTTTTCAATTACTTTCCATTTTTTATTTTTTACCATTTAGAGTTGATGTCTGGTGTTTGAGTCTGGCAGCTCAGTAATTCAGGTGCAGACTCTAAACTGTTACAATTTTGCAACATTTAATTGATACATTTCACAGCAACATCTCTGGAATATTAGCAACTATTGTATCAATTCTAACGGCTGCCTGTAATGAAACCCAGAGATTCTGCTCAGCAGGGACAAAGATAAGAAATGTATCCATTAAATGTATCAGTTTAGAACAGTTGGGGGAGTTGTAGTGGCCATAAGCCGAATGGACGTCTGTCTAACTTCCCTGCTTTAAAGACTATCGGAGATTAAACTGCAAGCCACTGTGTGCTGTTCTCTCATTTAAAGACCAGCATGTGACTTTTAGCAATATAAATCGAGTTTGTATACATATAATATACATTTTCCATTCATCTTCTGAGAGATTGCGACCTCAGAGGTTAAACAGTATTGAAAGAAAAATGTTTCCCTTTATTAAAATGGGATTTAGAGAATTGCAAATGTGATGCAAATGGGTGGACTATTGATTATATTGCTTTATTTATGACTGTATATTTACTGCATGAACTTGTGTTCATACTTCTAGGGTATGAAGTTTCCTATACCTTGAAGCTGTAGAATTGCTTTTTCTTTTTTTGCCATGGTGCTATAATCAAATAGCGATCCCTTCATTCGGTTTTCATTCCTGTAAGCACTTTGTGTTAACCTCTTTGTGAGAGATTCTACAAAAATCAAACGCTTTTGCGCATTCACACAACTATACAAAGCTGCACGCAGAACAAATATACAGTGAAAATGTTATGCCTGTTCCTTTATGTTGTAATATAGAGTACAATATACTTATTTACAGGAGGGAAAGGAAAATCTGATGAAGAGCTTGGCATCATGGCTACCAAGTCTGCAGAAAAAAGAGGCAGAAATGGAAGGAGATTGCACGGAGGAGCTGACAGAGGTACATGAATATTTCTTAATGAGTGTTGGATTGATGTACATAAGCCACGCACCCAGTTGGGAATTTACCTCAATCAGACACAGGAATAAAATTCAAGAATTCTTTTAAAATTTTACATGCCACAAAGATGTGTATGTGATTTTTGACTGAACATTACAGTAAAGAGCCCCAAACTGCCAATACACCAAATCCATAAGAAGCAACCTTGGTCTTCCGCTGTAATTTTTTATAATACCTATTAATAACATCACAGGATTTAACATGCGTCTCCGTCAATAAATCTGATCTCTAATGCATCCTTTATAAATAAAACATTGTTAATTGATCTCATCGCACATTTCATAAAGGCCAACTTTGTCTGTTATTATTGACATAACAAACGAGCTTCCCCGTGAGGCTCTAACAGAAGCATTTGGGATTAGCAGTAATAATGTGCATTCCCTTCCACAGCTAATCCTAATCCTCTGTTTTTCTTAAAGGCCTCAAAGTGCTTGCACTCATCATTTTGAGAGATGAAGCGCACAATCAAATAGTTATATATGAAATCCAAATGGATCAGTACTCCTATTAGTGTTCAAAATGTGTTATTGAGCATGGTACAATATCTGCATTCCAGTGTTTGGTCCCCCTGGGGCCCTTTCTCAAGGATCCTTTATTTTTTCCATTAAAATATGAATGTAAATATTCTGAGTTTATAATAGGCAGATGTATCAGCAGTTCACTAAGTACAGGTCCTATAGAAGTGATTCCACTGCATGTCCCTAATTTGCACATATAAATAACATGCAAGTTGGGGGGGCAGGGAGGGGATCACTATGTGCCACACATTTCCCTTCCCTTATTTATATGTTGCTGCTAAACAAAGCAAAGACGCCTGTGGAAATTTTCATTTTTTGGCTGGAAGGCAAGGTGCAAATAAATGGCACTAGTTTTCTGCACTTTGTAAATCTGCAAAGATCCTTATTGTTTCCTCGGGCCACTACACTTTGTGGCTTTAAAGTCTTGCTTTCAAAACTATTCTTTTTTAAAATAAGCTGAAAAGGTCTTCTTGAACAGCTATGGGATCCATTATCCAAAAACCTGTTATCCAGAAAGCTCCAAATTCCAGTCTGTCTCCCACAGACTCCATTTTATCCGAAATAACCAAAGTTTTTAAAAATGATTTCCTTTTTCTTTATAATAATAAAACTGTACCTTGTACTTTGATATACAATAATAATTAGATATATATGTTTAGATATAATTAGATATAATTAATCCATATTGGAAGCAAAACCAGCCTATTGGGTTTATTTAATGTTTACATGATTTTCTCGTAGACTTAATTAAGGTATGAAGATCCAAATTATAGAAAAATTCGTTAATCTGGAAAACCATAGGAACCAAACATTCTGGATAACAAGTGCTATATCTGTACATATCACAAAATCAACTAAACATGCTAAGATACAATATACAGAAAAACAATACAGGTATGGGATCCGTGATCTGTAAACCTGTTATGCAGAAAGCACTGAATTACGGAAAGGCAGTCTCCACTAGATTCCACTTTATCCAAATAATCCAAATTGTTCAAAGCGATTTCCCTTTTTCACTGTCATAATAAAACAGTACCTTATACTTGATCCAAACTAAGATATAATTAATCCTTATTAGAGGCAAAACCCGCCTATTGGGTTGTTTATGTGATTTTCTAGTGGAAGATTCAAATTACAGAAAGATCCAATACCTGTAAAACTCCAGATCACGAGTATTCTGGATAAAAAGGTCCCCATATCTGTACTGATAAGCATAGTAAAAGAATTATTCTCTCCATTCAGTGTACACCTGTTGACAGCATAATACTTGATAACTGTTATTCAGTGACGATCAATCAGTGATATTGATTTATTTTAGTGTCTATAAATGTATCTTTTTTTTTTTTTTAACTTTCTTTGGAGACTCAAGTTAATGTTGCCTGAAAAGCAGCACCGAAGGTCTGTGTCAGCCTTACCTTTCACAGCAAACGGTTAATTTGAACTATTTGTTCTGGCTGTATAGGAAACCGAAATTCACAGCAGTTGTAGCAAATTGAACAAGCATCTCCACAGGAAATGATTGCTGCACAAATAATAAGTTGTCAGGGAATGCTGGGTTTTCATATGAATTATGATTGGCTCTGCATCAGCTGTACACACGGGCTGCTTGAGAAGTTGAGGATGGAGGAGGATATATTAGAGGAAACTACAATAAAAGTGCAATCTCAGTAATAATAAATATTTTGCAGGAGATAAATGTCAGTGATCAGAGTTCCATTGGGCATTGTTTTAACTCATTGCATCGCTGATTGATTTCCTCGCTCCCTTAATGCTGTCTTGCAGATGTGCCATGAAATCATTTGTAGGACAGTGTATGACTGGAGCAGCCTCTGAATGTTGCCCTCCGATATGAAACACTTCAGCGATCTTTTTGCTGAACAGATGAGCATTATATTATAGTTATACTGTATGACGTAGGGCTCATTCTCATTCTGTATTATACAGAATTTACATATGTATTTTTCCCCAGTGGAATTATTACAGGATTATTAACTGTAGCTGCTGAAGACTATGTGAAAACTTAAATCTTGCCTTCATAACATAAACTTATTAGTTGATAGTTGAGAATCCATAATAATCAAATAAATATATATTAAAATGTTCACATACGGAACACTCTTTTTACTCCTACTTGAGCTTTATCGCTAGATCAGGGGTATAATTTCTGTAGTGCTGCTTCTGTCAGAGAGTGCAATGTCAAGAATTAGGCCACAGCTAGGGGCAGATTTATCAAATTCACATGAAGGATTCGAAGTTTGATCGAATTTTCAAAAAGATTTGCATTATCGAATGTTTTTAAAGACCACTTCGACCAGTAAATTTTGAAAATTCGTATGATTCGAATAAAAATCTATTTGAATATTCGACAGTCGAATAACTTCCCCTTTAAATTTTTATTTGACTGCCTAGTTCGCCAGAGTAAAGCTACAAAATTGGCTTTTATTATTTTAGATTGAATAAATCTAAAAATTCGAACGATTTTATCATTCGATCGTATTTTCGCTATTTGATTGTTTGACCAATGCAATAGCAGTAAAATCCTTCGAATTCAAAGGATTTTTATCCACACACTATTCCCATGGTCGAATTTGAGGGTTTTTTAACCTTCGAATTCCACCCTTAGTAAATCTGCCCCTTAGTGATGAGCGAATATTTCCACCATAAGAAAAAATGGCCATTGGCGTTAGTTAGGGATGCACCAAATCCACTATTTTGGATTCGGTCGAACCCCGAATCCTTCGAGAAAGATTCAGCCGAATACCGGACCGAATCTGAACCCTAATTTGCATATACAAATTAGGGGTGGGAAGGGGAAACCATTTTTTACTTCCTTGAATTGTGACAAAAAGTTGTGCAATTTCCCTCCCTGTCCCTAATTTGCATATGCAAATTAGGGTTCTGATTCGGTTCGGCTGGGCAGAAGGATTCTTAACCCAATTGTAATACAGGTATGGGACCTCTAGGATGCCTAGAACCTGGGGTTTTCCATATAAGACAAAAAAAATCCTTTCAGTATTTTGGATCTCCATTTGTCTACTAAAAAATCATTTAAATATAAAATAAACCCTATAGGGGTTGCTTTGCTTCCAATAATAATTAATTCTATCTTAGTTTTTATCAAGTACAAGCTACTGTTTTATTATTACAGAGAAAAAGGAAGTCACGTTTAAATGTTTTAATTCTTCAATTAAAATGGACTCTATGGGAGATGACCTTCCCTTAATTTAGAGCTTTCTGGACAACATGTTTCTGGATAATGGATCCAATACCTGTAGTTTATTATTTGAGATCACTTGTAAAGATAGGGTTACAGTCAAAATGCATGTTCAACATCAGACCCTTAAACATACTTGACATAACAAGACCCCTATAATACCTTCTGCCATCACATCGGTCCTAAGGAATGACAGAAGGCACAGAACATGTATGTCTCCTATTCTGCTCTTTAAATTAGACCTGACACAATCAGATCAATATTTCAAATGTAAAGCGAGTGAGACCGACATATTCCATTATTTGTTGACTTGTATACCCATGGATTTTTTTTTTGTAACAGATAGAGGTCTGTAAAACACGCAATAATTTAATCATTTAATGGGGGTGCTTTCTGGGTGATCTTTTCATTTCCAAAGTAATAAATGAAAAATAAAACTGTGGCAACCAAAGACACAGTTGTAGATGCTGATGAAATAATGAAACCAAGAGGGAATGGCCTCCCCTTTAAATTGCCTTTATGCAATATTTTGTGCAGCCTCTGATAAACAAAAACATTTTCATTTCATTTAGAAACGTCTCAGGGTTAATATTACATGTCAGCATGAAAAGGAGGAGGAAAGTGGAAAGAAATCTTGTGTTATTGAGTTACCCTGTTTATTGATCAATTAATAAATGATTCATTAGGCGGCTTCTGTGAACCATGCTGTAACAATAGCTATGTTGCTGACAAAGAACACTGCTTATTTGACTGAAACATGGATTACAATTTTGCAGAAAGGAATGTTTTGATAAATTGAAGTACAAATTCCTCAATTACTGCAGATGATGGCAGACTGAGTTGGCACAATCCCATTGGCAGTATTTTAGTGCATTTTAGCATATCCACCAATGCAGGTTTAGAATTGCTTATTTTCCACTGGTATCCTTTTGCTCCACATAAATTGTTCCCATTTGGGTGAATTTGTACGTTTTGCTGTATAGACGCACCTTACCATCAATTTTTTTTTTTACAATTTTAATCTTTTAACACTTCCCCTCTTTGACATCACAATATTGTTCACAGCATCAATGGGGGGGGGGGGGGGGGGGGGGGGGGGCACATAGTTTGTAACAGTTCAAGTGTGGGTTTTAGGGGCAGATTTACTAATGGTTGAATTTCGAAGTGAAAAAACTTTGAAATTCGACCATCAAATTTTTTTTGAGGGGGGGGGTAATTTTCAAGCGAATATGACCATTTTCGTTCAAAAATGGGCATATGAGATCGAAAGAAAAATCACCAAGATCCTACGATTTCTCAGAACTTAGAAGAAATTTTAGGACAAATTCTGTGACGTCCCCCATTGGCTAAAATGGCGACTAATCTCTCTGAACCGCTTCCCCCTGCCTTCCAGCGTCTTAAATAAATAATCGCATGCGCCTATTCACACGTGGCGCTGCACTTTCCCGAAATCGCTCTAAATTGCCTAAGGAGGCAACTTCAAGTGACTTTGGAAAATCCTGCGCCGCATGTGAATAAGTGCAGCCGATTATTCATTAAAGCCGCTGGAAGGCAGGGGGAAGCGGTTCGGGGAGATTTGTCGCCCCAAAGAAGAGGCGATTAGTCGCCAGGCGACAAATCTCCTCAAATCTTCCCGTCTGGCCTTACCCTTAAGGTGACTGTGCATTGCTGTGCAATTAAGGGAATAATGAAATTAGGTATTTAATCCAACATGAAAGAAAACACAAACCGATCAGTATATCTGTGATGTTTATTTATTAAATCCAAATGGATTGGGCAAGTCTCCTGTTTTGTTTTATGGCTTTTCTAGTTCTTGTGATGCTTAGGCTGCATCATTTTGTAAAGAAATCCAGCTGTTTATCTTTATTAAAGTGAGTTTTGCTATTTACATTTTATCAGACTGCCTTGTATCAGCTTTAGCCAGTAAATGCTGCATTTGTGATGAGAAGCTGTGTGGATTGATTCTGGTAAAGGGATGCCCTAATAAGACAAACCTGTGGCCATTAGTCAGGCTGCTCTTTCCGATGGAAATCATGTTATCTCTGCGTACATACAAGTTCCCTGTGCTCCTATCCTTTGGAGGCTGCTTTAGCAAACAAAGAGACTTTTGTCTTCAGCTCAACTCTCTATCTATCCAGCACTAATGGTTTCCCTGCCTTTTTTTATTTCTTTCCCTCGTTTGGGAGACATCCATGGTCCAATGTGCCATTGAGCTATTTTTCTTTAGTCTTAATTGTTTGCTGTGTTAAGACGACGTGTAGCATTTGTTCTCTGCATTCCCTGGGTATATAAAACAGATTATGTTTGTTAACAGACTGCAGTAGATCTGTCCTTAAACGGCAAAGGCTGGAAATTCCTTGTAGAAAATCTAAACAAAATGGTTCTTTGGAAGATAAATTTGGCCACCGTAAATTAAGGCAGCATGGTGCAGCTGTGGATGCTCCAAGCCGGGGCACTATCTGTAAGGAGTATGTTCTCCCTGTGTCTATGTGTGGGGTTCCTCCCACTCTCCAAAAACATACATGCAGGCTAATTGACTCTTGATAGGGTTAACTATACTAGGGATTTTAGACTGTAAGCTCCATTGGGGTAGAAACTGATGTGAATGTTTGTATAATCTCTGTAAAGTGCTGCAGAATATGTTGGAGCTATGTAAAGAAAGAATAATGCAAACTACAAAGCACTTACCTGCATTTTACCAGTTCAGTTTAATATCGGCTTTAACGGGTCACGGCAGCATGAGGAACACCTGCAAACATGACAGCTGGGTCATTTGTTTTCTAACGTTTCTGTTGGTCTTTTATTAATGCAATAAAAATAAGCAAAGGGACAAAGAACCCTTGTGTATACTCTGTTGTGGGGAAAAAGCAAGCAGGATACTGATTGGCATAACCTGAATGATAAATTCTTTAGCCAACAGTGATCCCATAAAATCAGTGTTAAAAATCCTAGCCTTTAAAATGATACTGGCATTAAAAATTATTTTCAAAATATTAATCTACATTAAAGGTTGCCTATAGGTCATGTTGATCGTTTTTCACAGATAGTTCTGCTTTCGTAAGTAATTGTTACTTGAAGTTCCTAAACCTGACTGTCCCATCTCAGCCTGTCCGTTAGAGTTTCTAATGCTAAGGGACTCCTGTTGCACAAATATGGCAGCCCCGTCATACAGGAACTTAGGGCTAAGAAAGGTAATGTAAAAGCATCTGACAAATACTTTTATGGCAAAATTATAAATAAAATAAAAAGACAATATTATGATAGATATATAAAAAGGTTATTTTCTGGTGTCAGTATCTCTAAGTGCAGCGAGCAGTGTCCAATTTCGAGCGCAATCGACAATTTTTTTGCAACAATGCAGCACTTTTTCCCAGAATTCCAGGGTCATTGTAGACACAATGGAGCGATGTGGTAGGAGCAGTTGCGTTGCACCTACCACAATTGTGTCCCATTCTCCCAAATTAACTGTGTGGACATTTCATTGCTAATTGCACAGAAGTCCACGTGGCGTCATTTCTGCACCTGATTCTTTAGGAGAAAATACAGTGGCATTCTGGGGAAAGTGCTTTGGGGTAGAGTCTTGCATTGGGTCAGGGACCTGGCAAATGTGCGGGACTGGTCCCCACTTTTTTTGTGCTTTTCCGGATGAATGTACCTCAGAGTGATATCTCTTACGGTCTGTGATGATGTCACTTCTGGTTTCAAGAGGACATTATAGACAAATATCAGGGGACCTTTTTACCCATAAAGAGGATCACCCCTTCAGACTAGAAGAAAAGGACTTTCATTTGAAGCAGTGTAGGTGGTTCTTCACAGTGAGGTTGTGGAATGCACTGCCGGGTGATGTGATGCTGATTCTGTCAATGCCTTTAAGAGTGGCTTGGATGATTTCTTGGACAGACATAATATCAAAGGCTATTGTGATACTAAACGAACAAACAACTGGAGAGCCATCTTTAAAGTGGTTTGATTTGAGCACTACATGTTTTGGACCAAATAGGTCCTTCCTCTGGGGCATTAATGCTGAGGAACTGTTGCAGAGCTGATGTTGAAACATTTGTAACAAATCGTGGATCAAGTGGGGATTATTGTATCTATATTGTGATACTAAACTCTATGTTAGTATAGATATGGGTAAATATAAATGTATATATAATTTATGTGAAAGTAGGGAGGGGTGTATGTATGGATCCTGGGTTTTCGTTTGGAGGGGTTGAACTTGATGACTTTTTTCTACACTATGTAAGTGTCCCTGGTCGGTGGTAAGTTTGACTTATAGGGTCGGGTAGTGGCCCTGGATAGGGGGAGGTGCTAGCTGCCGAGTGCGGGTCAGGTTAGAAGTCGGTGGGTTTGGGTTGGGCACGAGTCCTTCCAATTGAACCCATGCAAGACTCTACTTTGTAATGCAATGGCACACTGGGTGATTGAGTGTTTAGTAGCTCCATGGACAGGGAACCAATTTCTCAAAATCGTCCATCATTCATTTGCAGTAGCAATCAGTTACGCTTCACTGTTTGATAACCTATTATTACTCAGAGAGGTGAATGAGGGGATTGGCAATGTTGTGCTACTGACATTTTAGAGCAAAGTGCAACAAAATTGTTAGAGTTTTGTCAACGTTGTCAAAGGTAAATTTAATAAAATAGTTACGTCAGTGGAAAAATTAATATGTGCAAATGTTGATCAAATGTATTCCATTATAAATAGCACTTAAAAGGGCCTAACACCTCAATAGACTCATATATGCACAGTTACAGCTCTTGCAAGAGACCAGTGGCACATACAGTTTGATATGGGATAGAAACCAGGACAGGAAAGAGTTGCATTTTCAATACTGCATTTCGGATATTTTATTATCCTCCAGCTGCATAAACATTGCCGTAGGGCTGCAGATAGACTGCCTCCACGTGACGGGCCCTCGTTCTGCCGCAGCTGCTTAGATTAGCATACCTAACGCTGATGGAATTGATCGGGCATAAAAATACAGGACTCTGTCATGCGTTATGTAGATTGATGATGAGGTGGTAAGATCACATTCCTCGTTGTCCTGACACTTGGTGACTGTTAGCAGCAATTTAGAGATGCGAGACATCCTGACACTATAGATTGTTACTAAGCCTCTTAATTCCTTAACCTCTTCGCCCAGCACCTATCCATTTATTGCCACAGGCTAGCAGCACGCCGGAATCTATTAAGGGGATTTCCTGGCCGGCCACGTTTTTGTTCTAGACGGAGAGTAAAGGGATGGACAGCTCGCTGACAGAAAATGCTGCTTGACTGTTACAGCTTCTGTCTACTGTAGTCACTGCTTCACAACCTTTTCATTGGCGTTGTGTAAAGGGACAAAACCAGTGAGATGCTTGGAAGTTGCTGTATGTTCCATTCAACTGTATATATGGTTTTATTGGAGCAACAAATATGGCATCTCTCATATTAAAGGGGTACTGTCATGGTAAAATGTTTTTTTTCAAAACGCATCCATTAATAGTGCTACTCCAGTAAACTTCTGCACTGAAATCCATTTCTCAAAAGAGCAAACAGATATTTTTTTTTTCAGTTTTGAAATCTGACATGGGGCTAGACATTTTGTCAATTTCCCAGCTGCCCCTGGTCATGTGACTTGTGCCAGCACTTTAGGAGGGAACTGTTTTCTGGCAGGCTGTTGTTTTTCCTTCTCAATGGAATGGAATGGAACTCAGTGGGACATGGGTTTTTACTATTGCGTGCTGTTGTTAGATCTACCAGGCAGCTGTTATCTTGTGTTAGGGAGCTGTTATCTGGTTACCTTCCCATTGTTCTGTTGTTAGGCTGCTGGGGGGAAAAGTTAGAGAGTGATATCACTCCAACTTAAGGTCCCCATAGACGCAAAGATCTTTCTCTGCCAAACGACCGATCTTAGGGAAGTCTGACCAATCTGTCAAATTATCGTGCGGTTAGTGGGATACCAACGATCGTATGTCTTACTATTTTTTTGTCCGACATCGGTCTGAAGATTGATCGGCCGGGTTAGAAAATCTTTATTGGTCCCCGTGCAATCTACCTATGTTTGCAGGGTCAAGCAGGCTGTGATCCTTCAGTTTTGCTGGCAATATAGCCTGAAATGGTCTTATTAGTTGATGGACACATCAGAGATTTAAACGATAGTTTTGAGACGATGGTGGTCTCACAATAACCATTGGATCTTTCAAAAATCTTTGTCTATTGCCAGCTTTATAGTACAGCAAAGAGTGACATGACTTGGGGCAGCTGGGAAATTAACAATATGTTTAGCCCTATGTCAGATTTCAAAATGAAATATAAAAAAAAGTTTGCTTTTTTGAGAAATGGATTTCAATGCAGAATTCTGCTGGAGCAGCACTATTAACTGATACATTTTCCCAAAAATTTTTTTCCATGACAGTATCCATTTTTACCTACTTCTCACCCAGATCGCTAACTTTGAATCTGAAAATACTTTTTTCAAATTGAATCATGTTGCCCTGTATTGTTTTCTTTCTGTAACTGACCACGTCAGCCATCTTAAATCGGATTTTGTCACCATGTGTTTCAGTTAATAAATTCACAGAGCATTTCCCCGCCAATTTTCCGACATGTACAACACTATTGAAATAGTTTTGTGAAAAGTGGGCGTGGTTTTTTCAGCCCCACTTTCCTCGACATTTTTATGAATTACTAGTAAACTAATTTTTTTTTTGCCGACAATTTTTCCGACACATTAGGCTCTCCAAAATGAAAATGTTGTTCAAATTGTCTTTTAAAAAGTCTTGTAAAATGTCTGTACGATGAAAAGATACAGTATACGAGATTTTAGAAAATTGTTGGATTTACGAGACATTCAGAGATGGTAACATCTGCCTTTGTGAATTTGCTGTTTGTACGACATTTTACAAATTTGTCGACTGCCACTTCTGGGTTACTTAGTTTACTGACACTAGAGTCCTGCGCGGGTCCATTTTTTGGGACCCGCGACCCGAACCGTACCCGCAACCCGGACCCGCGACCCGCTGACCATCAAGAATCAGGAAGTGCTGTCATCATAAACAGGAAGTGACATCATCGGAAGTAGCCAGGATCAGAAAAAAAAGGAGTAAAACAGGAAGTGCTGTCATTGTAAACCGGATGTGACATCATCAGTAGTGGAAATGCTCAGAAAAAGGAGTAAAAATCCCTATAGCGAGGATCTGCGACCCGACCATCAACCCGCCAACCTGCAGGCCCACCGGCCCGCTTCTATACCCGCACCCAGAAATTCTACGAGCAACCCGCAGGGTACCGCGGGATTTTGCGGGTAACCCGCGGGTACCCGACCCGCTGCAGGACTCTAACTGACACTACTGATTTATTACACTTTAGTGAAAACTCGTTATCCCATAGACTCCATTATAATGAAATAATCCAAATTTTAAAAAAATGATTTCCTTTTTCTCTGTAATAATAAAACAGTAACTTGTACTTAATCCCAATTAAGATTTAATTAATCCTTATTGGAAGCAAAACCAGCCTATTGGACTTATTTAATATTTAAATGATATTCAAGTAGATTTGAGCACAGCGCTACGCAACAAGTTGGCGCTATAGAAATACATGTTAATAATAATAATTTGAGGTATGTAGATCCAAATTACCGAAAGATCAGTTATCTGGTAAACCCCAGGTCCAGAGCATTCTGGATTATAGGTCCCATAACTGTACTATGCTTTAAATGAGAAATACTTTCAAAAAAGCAATATTTGAAAGCATGCAACTTATAAAATATATTATGTAAATATAATACGTAGATTGAAGGATAACAAACTAGCAGTTTAAGTTAGTAATGATAGTGCTAGTAAAATGGTGAGCTAGCAACAATTAAAACATAAATCTGTAGTTAGGTGGAGGCATCCAGTAGCTGGTTATATTAAATTAAATTAAATTGGATATAGGTTAAATCAAGGGTTACATCTAGCCCTATTAATGTTCATGTTATGTTATGACTGTGAAACTGCTTCTTGGTTGCAAACCACAAATAAATGTAAAAAATGAATGCCATTAACAACAAACTTTAACCCACTACAGGAAGATAGGAGGGACAAAAAACCTGAGCTTTTGTTAGAATGACCCTTCTCCCCTTCCTGCTTATGAACTGTCCACATGTCGGTACTGAAACTACCAGCAGGGACAGAACAGATTATAAACCATTATTAACCATTTCCTATACCATCCTAAAAAGTTAATGATCATGACAGTTCCCCAGTATTACCGTGCGAGAATCATATCTCTTAAGCAAGTCGTCCCTGCCTGCGTCATGATTGGTTAGATATGATTCTTCATTATTTTAATATACAGTGTTGCCCTGGGAGTTGTCGTCACAGACTTTGGAACTCTTGAGTAAGATGCATGGTACACAAGGGAAGCCAAAATATATTCCCATCATTGTAATCCAGTTACAGTCTCACAAAAAAGGCTTTGGTTGTCATGGTCCTTGGCAGACTTGCAATGATTTTTATATTAAATCTAATTTGGAAGCATAGCCGGCGTTCCGCTGCGGTTTCTATTCTGCTTTACAAGTCGCAGCGGAGTTCATAGATTTATTTGTTTCCCCCGCGCTTATAAGAAAACAGAGCAAAATTGAATGATTTACCTTTAACGCAAAATATTTGATGAGAGGGTAGTACATCTGTCTGTTCAGCAGGTGGCAGCCAAGTACCGTCTTAATTAGAAATCCTTTTTTTCCCCCATTAGGAACAGAGTGCAAATAAAATATTGACTACCCTAGAAATCATGCGTGTATGACATGAGCCCATTTGTTGCCAGTGTGACTCATTAGAATGGTTTATGCTTAATAAGTGAATTTCCATGTAGCAAAGTAGTTATCATCTCTCCATGTTGCTACACATCCATTGCTGCCTTTCTCTAACTATTTCAGTCTGGGAATTGTCTGCTTTTCTTTAATTATAATTTTTCAGGATTCTCAAAGTCAAATTTTTCCCCACCTACATCAGTATTCTTCTGAATATGTGTTTCATATTTTCGATTGACATGCAGGCATTCCAGATTCCGGCGTTAACAAGGCCAACTGTAGAACAGAGTAAAAATGGCTAAATTTGTCAGAACATTCCCCAGTAAAGCTATTAGATTTCTGCAAACACAGCCACATTTTCCTGATTGTGTAAGTCATAGCTTTGAATGAGCAAGTAGCTTTTATTGATATACAAATATAACGGCAATGCCAGTAAATGTATAATACTCTCTAAGTTCCTGTACTGCTTCCACTGCATATCTCATATTCAACCCCAGATCTGCCTCTGTTCTGCCTATTTTGCACCCAGTACGCCCAATATCCAGCCAACTCCCTTCCAACCCACTCATTTCCCTGGACCTATACGTCAAAATCTCTGCAATTTCTATAATTTTTCCAGAATGGGCTTTTTGAGAGAAGAAAAACATCAGCTCATAAAGGCTGTCAAAAGTTTTTCTTTGTTCCAAAAGCCCATCCAGGTATAATGACTGAATTTATTAGAATTTTACAAATACAGCCTAATTTTCCTGATTGTGTAAGTCATAGCTTCCAATGAGCAAGTAGCTTTTATTGATCTAGTAGCATAATAAAAACAATGTTCTCATTGGTCGCTAGCCTGGCACAGCCTATTCTGGAAATGGTTAGGTACTTGTAGGTGTGCAATGCCTATGGTTGCCACCTGGACAGTAAATCACCATCTAATAATAATAAAAGGCAAATCATTTCAGTATATATACTTATCCCTGCAGTTGAGGTTCTTGTTCTGGAATTTTGTGATGATCAAGACCACACGTTAGACATTAACTCTAGCAAGGAAAAAATCCTTGGTAAGCATACAATGGGCTCACCTGCCGGCTTGGTCCATTGCTAGCGATCAACGTCAGTGGTGGTGGTCTCTTAGATCACTTCCAGTCCAATCT
>CM044441.1:26703190-26798337 GCA_024363595.1 Xenopus borealis
TTTAAATATGTTTTAACAAATAGGCATGGTGGTGAATAAAAATTGCCTTTTATACATTATAGTTTTCCATGATTGATTATTGTTAAGTTCATGACTGGTGGAGGTTTAGCCCAATTTTTTCTTGGGTTCTGATCTATATGGATATAATGACATAAATTGCAGAGTTTATTAGAATTTTGCAAATACAGCCTAATTTCCCTGATAGCTTCCAATGAGCTAATGGCTTTTACTAAGTAAGTTTCTGTACCCCTTCCACTGCCTGTATCATCTTCAAACACCAGATCTGCCTCTGTTCTGCCTATTTTGCTGCCCAGTCCTCCCAATATTCAGCCAACTCCCTTCGAGCCCACTCATTTTCCTGGCCGTATACGTCAAAATCTCTGCAATTTCCATAATTTTTCCAGAATTGGCTGTTGAAGCAAAGAAAAACCTCATCTTATAAATGCTGTTAAAATTTTTTCATTGTTCCAAAAGCCCATCCGGGTATAATGACAGAAATTGCAGAGTTTATTAGAATTTTGCAAATAAAGCCTAATTTTCCTTATTGTTTAAGTCATAGTAGCTCCCAATGAGCAAGTAGCTTTTATTTATCTAGTAGCATAATAAATAGAAAGTTCTCATTGGTTGCTAGCCTGGCACAGCCTATTCTGGAAATGGTTAGGTACTTGTAGGTGTGCAATGCCTATGGTTGCCAGCTGGTAAAGCAACAGCCAGGGCCAGCACCAGTATTACAAATATAACTACACGGCAGTTGCTGCTAAATCTAAAATACCCTATACGTTGCCGTACCCCTTCCACTTCCTATCTCATCTTCAAACCCCAGATCTGCCTCTTTTCCCACATAGTCTGCCAATATAATGTACAATATATATGTATACAGTGATATTCTGAGACAGTTTGTAATCGACCATCATTCCTGCTTTGAAAACATGTTGGCTTCCCCAAGATGCACGTCATCCCAAACCAATCCCTTTAATGCTTTGCCTCTTTTTCCAGACGACAGTGACTGTTGATGTAAATAAATATTTCTTTGTAATATTTTGAGTACCTACTTCTGTTAATGAACTACTGTTTGTTTGGAGATATATCCATGCCATAGGCTGATCATAGATACTATATTATTGCTTGAGGTGGGCTGCTGTATTGCTATAGATCTGAACAATCTGTGTCGGGTCCATAGTTTCTATGGGACCCAGTTAAGTGAATTTGATTGAAAAAAGCCTTTAGTTCCTTATCTATGTGACAATTAGAGCTGTTCTATTCACACACTGTTGCACAGGTTACAGTGCTCTGTTTAATGCAGTTTATAAACAAGGCTGAATGACTGCCGTAGACATTTACAAAATATCATGAATACACCACCTCCACAATGTTAAAGGCAGTCCAAGAATTTGTTCTTCTTCAAACATGACCACCATTTGTTTCTTGGATATGCCAAATAAAGGAGCATATGACGAAGCACATTGCTCTGCTCACATGCCATAAGCACAATGCAGAATAAGAGAAAAAAAACAAGAATTTCCTCTCTTGAATTTCCTTGATTAGTCCTGCAACATTTGTCTTGTAAAATTGGATTATTTTACACATTGCTGTTTGAAAGGCTTGTTTCTTAGGATCTTGTGTCTGTTCACGCATGTTTAACACGCACAAGCCCATTCATGTTTGGTGAAAGCTTTTCCCCTGTCCCAGCTGAGCCTCTCTGTATCCCCCGTGGATTCAGCAATGTAGTAATGAAAAGCCTTTAGGAGTTTATTTACAGCCTTGTTCATAAACATGCTTGATACACTGCAGGGATATACTGAGAAAGTAAAAATATGGTAATTGGATATCTGGCTGCTGCAGGTTCATTATTACTGTTGGATTTGTTTGAACTTTTTTTTTTTTTTTTGCCTTCAAGTTAACTTTTATTGTAGAAGGGCCAATTCTAAGAAACTTTTCAGTTGGTCTTCATTATTTATTTTTCATAGTTTTTTAATGATTTGCAATTTTCTTCTGTTTCTTTGCAGCTTTCAAATGGGGGTCACTGACACCATCTAAAAACAAATGCTCTGTAAGGCTACAAATGTATTGTTATTGCCACTTTTTATTACTTATCATTCTATTCAGTCCCTCTCCTATTCATATTCCAGTCTCTTATTCAAATCAATGCAGGGTTGCTAGGTTAATTTGTACCCTAAAAACCAAATTGCTGACACTGCAAAATAGAGAGCTGCTGAATAAAAAGCTAAATAACTATAAAACCACAAACAATAAAACATGAAAACCAATTGCAAATTGTCTCAGAATATCACTCTACATTATACTAAACGATAACTCAAAGGTGAACAACCCCTTTAATTCACTGAGAACATAAAAGAGAGTTGTATGATAGTTTCATTAAAATGCCTTTTTTTTTATTTACAAAAGCAGCCAATCTTAAATGGAAAATTATAGCCCACTTTTTCAACTTGAACTCATTCAGTTGGACTTATGCAGAAAAGGTACATAAACGCTTTCTGCACAGAGACAGATATGGGACCATTATTCAGAATGCTTGGGACCTGGGGTTTTCCGGATAAGGGGGTCTTTCTGTAATTTGTGACTTCATGCCTCAAGTCTGCTAATCCCACCAATAATGATTAATTATATCTTGGTTAGAGTCATGTAGAATGTCCTATTTTGTTATTACAGAGAAAAAGGAAATACGTTTTAAAATTCTGAATTATTTAATTAAAATAGTCTATAGGAGACAACCTTTCCATAATTTGGTGCTTTCTGGATACATTTATCTTTTTTTAAAGATGCGGATTTTACTGATCATTACCTCTTGCGCCAGACTTGCCTTTGACCAGCTTAGACCAGGCAATAGAGTAATTAGGAGTCAATAAAAAAGCAGTTGAACATTTTTCTAAGTCCTCCCCTGCTTCCCTGCTTCCAACCTACATTTCCTAACATATGGAACATATGTAAACTATACAGCGGGCAGATGTGTAGGGCAATCTACATAACAACTCTATGTTATTTTCTACAACTGTGTAGTAAACCGGGCTTGTTTAATGTAGTGTCTTGGCTGCAACATATGCGTCCATTGAACTTTAACTCCCCCCCGTATTCAAATTAGGCAACTCTAATGCAACTTCGCTTTGCTTGACGAAGTAACGCTAGCACAACTTCGCCACCGTTCAGTGCTCTGGACACAACTTTGCACTTTGCGAATTTTCGCCCAGCGAAGTGTTGCGATGCATGCAAAGCGGTCTCTAACACATTTTTGCAAGTTAGTAAATTTGTCCCACAGAGTTTAACGTGTGTCATATTTTTTTAGGAGAATTAAATACTAAAAGAATATGGCTAAAAATACTGCATCTTATACAGATGTTCAGTAGCCCCATGTCTTGTATTGAGGTGCCAGTTTGCCTAGTAATTTCTCTTTATTCACTTTAGATCAGAATGTGTTTAGCTTCAAGTTCCCTTCCGTGATGCAGTTTTTTTTAAACCATATTTTTACAGTGGAACTCAGAACTTAGGTCGACCTAAAATAGCAGTCACAGTGTTCAGTCACATATAAGTTGAGGATTTGCTTAATTACAGCAACAAACCAAAAGCTGAAGGATGCCGAGAACTGAAAGCACTTTAAAAGCCTAAGTGGGGAAAAAGTTAATGCTTTTAAATGCTTGAATTGAGTGGACCATTAATACATGTAATTTGCAGCACAGTGCAACTGAGGTAGCAGAGCGCAGCATTCCATTGCTCAGCCATACTGACAGTATATAAAGCAGTGAAAATAAGTATTGAACACGTCAACGTTTTTCTCCGTAAATCTATTTCTAATGAGGTCATTGACACGACATTTAGACCAGGTGTCTATAAAAAAGCAAGTAATCTACACATACGAAGAAATCAAAACAAATAAGTCCATAAATTAAGTTACTGTATCTGTAATAAAGTGAAATGACGCAGGGAATACGTATTGAAAATGCTTACTGAAATGTATTTAATAGTTAAGAGAAAATCCTTTGGTGTTTATGACAACAAAGGTGCCTCCTGTATGGAGAAACTAGTATCATACTGGTGTGATTTTGGCCCATTCTTCCATACAAATGGTCTTTAAATCTTGAAGGTTTCGGGGGCCTACTTTATGACCTGATCTTCAGTAGTGATGGGCAAATTTATTCGGCAGGTGCGAATCTGCAGCAAATTCCCGCGATTCGCCGCCAGTAGATCCGGTGGGCCGTCACCATCTGGTGGTACTGGGTTCCAGCCAGGGTGAGTGCAGGAGCTCCATTGCGCCAAAATTTAGCTCAATCAGCCTAAAAAGACTAAGACAATCCCCCCCGACCACCTTAATCCTGTAGGTGCTGCCCCATGGATCTTGCCGCCCTAGGCACAGGCCCTCGTGCCTAACCGTAGATATGGCCCTGGTACCGAGTAGTCAGTAGGACAGCTTTAACTTGTATGAAAAACACAGATATGCTGATAAATATTGCATAACAATCTATATGGTATACTCTGAAAATGTATGCAAGAAAAGAAAGTCAATAAGAATGTGACCTTTCAAGACTCCACTACATCAGTCTCCCCAATCAGCTCTATGAGCTCCGTGTGCTCAGCTACCAGCACTCCAACTGTAATAAGTCCAAAAGAAAAATGTTCCTGGCGGCACTCCGGATGAGTATAAAGTGGTATCTTTATTGTGGCATGGTGGTTAACAACATCACCTTTCACGTTTCATAGGCATGCCTATAACTAAGGGAATGCTTTCCTGAAACGCGTAAGGTGATGTTGTTACCCACCATACCACAATAAATATACTTCTTTATACTCATCCAGAGTGCCGCTTGAAGAAAGGTAATGTCTATGTATTTAGAGTGGAGCTAGTAATAGCTACTTTTATTAATAGCACGTGCTGTGCTCGGTGGGGAAGCATTTATGTCCTACTTAGAGCTACAGAATAGTTAAATGAGGCAAACTTCTCAACTTGTCTCAATTCTAAATTGTCTGTATTAACGTACTGTATGTCATACAGATCAAATAAACTTTGTTTCAACATTGCTAGGCTTTTACTGCACACCACATGCTACGGCGCTACTTTTGATGGAAAAGGGTAGAATTATTTTTTAAATGAATGATTGAGGTGAAAAATGGAAAGTCATCTTGGTCAGATTTCTAGATAAAGTTTGCTCTTGGTCAGATTTCTAGATAAAGTTTGCTCTATCTGTTTATATTGTAAAATTGGCAGGGGAATAACACAGAGGAACAAAAATTGGCAGGGGAAGAACACAGAGGAACTAGAATTGGAAGAAGAGTTAGACGGAAGAACTGGGTAGTACTTGGATAGACTGGCTAAGATAGGAGAGCAACACAGGAGTTGGCATGTGCAGTAGAGGAACTCACAAACTGTGATAGATGAGAGGAGACCTTTAAGTAGAGAAAGAGTGGAAAGTGGAAAATATGGGATTTGATTTCTAATGGTACAGTTTTAAATGGGTAAGAGTAATGACATTAACTAATCCATTGTTGGGGATAAAGAGAGAGATGTGGAAATACATTGGAGAGTAGGGACATAGTGAAATATAGCAGAAAAAAGAAAGAAATAAAATGTTGAATTTATCAGGAAGATCCCCTTTTCTTGCTGCCCATTTCTGGTATTCCAGAGATGTAGATGGCTTCTTTCTAAAAACCATGTAGGCAATGAAGTGATGGATTGCACAGTTCTGCTGTAAGGTGGGGAGCTGATTACACATTAGTTTGGTAACTATGCCTAACTTATTAGTTCTATTTTCCCATTACATTCTCTAATGGTGCGTGAACGCATTAATGATTGTGTGCAAATGCTGCTGCACTGCAATTCTATGATAAACTGGGTTTAGCACAGGCGTTAATATTATCCAACATTAATTAGTTATTTAAACTGAGACATGTATTAAATGGATCATGCACCACATTTTGAATTTATATTGTCAATCCTAAGACAATTTTATGTGAAGCCATAGACCAGTTATTTCATTTCCCAATTGCTTTTTTTCTTTTCTTTTTTCAAACATGCATGTCTATTACCAACCTCTAACTTGTGCACTTCAAGTTACTGTGATCTTAATGGAGAACGCTTAACTAAAGAAACAGGCTAGACATGTTGTACATTATGTTTTGGGCTTCTGTACCAGCCCAGCGCAACCACAGCCATTTAGTAAGGAAGATCTGTGTCTCCCCAGTAGATGCCCCAGTAGCTCCTCATCTTCTTTTCTGCTGCAGTGGAAGAGAACCCAAATTTACTGCCATTTATTGCTCTCTAAGAATGTGTGGTGCAACTCATTTTTAAGGTGGTGCTTGCATTACATTTGTCACATTGTTAACATGTTTGTTCCTTGTTCATGCCCTTCTCCTTTGTAAACTTTTATTGATCTTGAAGGGCAAATTGATATGCTGATTTCCTTTCCAGACCAGGCAAATGATGGATGAGGTTCTCGACCAGCCTTGAAAGATACATTTATATGCTTATTTGGTTTCAAGGAAAAGGTTGGAGGAATAGAATACTATGTGTGTGTACAAAAGGCTAATAGCATGGGAATGCTCCCCAGTTGCCTGATTTAGGTCCTTTCCAGTGCACCTTAAGTTATTGCAGGCCACTCAGATGGCATTCTGTGATAGGTGCATACCTAACAGCCAATGACACCATACCATGGTAGTTCTTTTCTATCCAT
Source organism: Xenopus borealis (assembly GCA_024363595.1). Lineage (NCBI taxonomy): Eukaryota > Metazoa > Chordata > Amphibia > Anura > Pipidae > Xenopus > Xenopus borealis. The sequence continues at coordinate 26,709,868 of CM044441.1, forward strand.
GAAACTTCTAGTGAGCTAGGGACACTTGATGAATAAAAGCATTTTGCTTTGCTATGTGGAGCCATTCCTTCTGTTACAATTGCTTCAGGTTGGAGCCAAAAACAGAATTGGTGAAAAGTGTCCAACAGTACAGCATGATGTGTGACTTATTTCAATTGGTTATTCAACATTGTTACTGGAGCCAAAGGGTCCAAAACTACATTGGTGGATTACCATGACAAGCGTGAGGCTTTGATCTAATCTATATAGGTATACAGCAAGAGACCGTGACTCATTTTGTCTGAGAAATAACTAAAGATACCATTCTCTGTTTACTACCAAGATGTTTAGTTATTCATATTTTATGGGGGTTATTTATCAAAGGTTGTGTTTTTTTCCACTGATAATTCGAGTTTTCAAGGGTATTTTTCAGTGAAAACTGGAATTTTTGGGTTAATAAAAAACTTGGAAAAAAAAACAACCTTTTTTTAATAAAAAAAAAAAAATAAAGATTTTTCATACCACAAAGCTGGAAATAGCTCAGATCAGAAAAGACACAAAACCTGTTGAAGTCATGTAGAAGTCAATAGCAGAGATCCCTAGAACCATTTGAGGATGTTAAAATTGTGATGTTCGAGTCTTTTCGACCAATTCAAGTTTTTTTTAATCCATAAACTCGAATTCACTGTTTCGATTTTTTTTTTACCTTTGAGTTTTTTTAGAAGTTAGAAACCAAGGGAGTTCATTCGAGGGTTAAAAAAACTCACAAAGCTCTAAAATTCAACCTTTGACCGTCTTTTTGTTTCCACAATCCACAATCGGTTCAAGATAATCTGACACTTGTGGAACCATAAACCTTTCATTAGCTACAGCTTCAATAACCATTTTGGGTCAGAGTTGTTTGAGGGTTAAAGCCCTGGGGGCCTCCTATTTGATTTGCTGTTCTGTAGGATTTTTCCAGCACACCTTGTAGATTGTTGTTGCCCAAAATAGCATGGCTATACCAAGAAAATGTCAGATCACTAGTATATGGTACAATTATTTTTTACAGGTATAGGACCTGTTATACAGAATGCGTGGGATCTGGGTTTTCCCAGATAAGGGGTCTTTCCATAATTTGGCTCTCCATACCTTAAGTCTACTAAAAACCCACTAGGTTTTTTTTTCTTTATATCTTAGCTGTGATCAGTTGTAACTGTTTTATTCTTACAGAGAAAATGGAAATATTTTTTTCAAATTTGCATTATTTTATTAAAATGTATTTTTGTGGTAGTTTCTTTTGTGTTAGTTGTGAATGAGGCTCTTTATTTTCTCAGACGGCAAAGCTGCCCATTCTTCCTGGCAAAAAGCCTCCAGTTCCCGTAAATTCTTGGGCTGTCTTGCATGAACTGCACGTTTGAAGTCTCCCCAGAGTGGCTCAATGATATTCAGATCAGGAGACTGGCATGGCCACTCCAGAACCTTCACTTTATTTTGCTGTAGCCAATGACCAGGTGACAAAAAAAATGAAGCAGGAAGGGGTGGGACCTTTTAATAAAAGAGGGGGGTCAGCAGGTTGATGAGAACAAGCAAAAAGCTCAGATTCTGAACGCATTTTTTAGTCTGTCTACACAAATGAGAAACCAACTAATGAAGATTTCCTTATTAATAGTCTCAATTCTAGTAATACATCAAATGATGAATGGTTCACAAATGTTAAAGTTCAACAGAGAACTAGCTTGTTTAAATCAATGGGTCATTTTGATCCCGCAACAAAATATTCCAAAAAGAAAATAACGCACCAAAATATTCCTGCTCATGCCAATGAGAATCTCTGTCCCATTTGAATGCTTTAATGAACTGGGAAAATAAATAGTTGTCAGATAATATTCCCATTGACTTCTATACAACCTCAAATACAAAAAAGGGGGTTGTGGATGCACTTCTAGGGCCAAGTAAAATGTACAAGTACAATGAACTTGGAAATTTAATCAGTGCACGTTCCCTGATTCCCTGTCTGAGTAATTCAGTCTAAATGCAAATGCATATGTTTACAAAAACAAGAGTTTTTAGTTACAAAGTTATGATCATAAAACTGATAAGCTACCATACCATGTCAAGGTAAACCCCATACGGTGGTCCTTAACTTGTTTACCTCTGGTCATAGTAAAAAAGCTTTAGTACCCCTCTGCATAGTAACATTGAAGTAGATGTCTCCTGAACCTTGGTTTGTCTGAGGGCTAAATCCTCCCCCGCCACTAACTAGCGAAAGAGAGATTGCCCAAACTAACGCCCATTTTTTAAAGAAACAATGAACAACCTCACCAGCTTTTACTTTCCAAATTTTTTTATGGCGACTTTTCTTGCTTTTATTCTTTAGTAAGTGGCGACAATTCAAGGTTACAAAGAATATTGTCAAATATATTCCTACTCAGCCTAACTTGATTATTGATAACTCAGCCTCTGTATATCATAATTATCAGATTCCTTGTCCGATACTATCCATTGCAAACATATCTCCTAAATGAAAAATTCTAAGCCTTAATCACACAAGAACTTAAATGAAAAAGCTTGGCCGTGGCCTTGACTGTATTGCAACCCTTGGAAATACCTTTCTTGCTTAAGCATTAGATCTCTGTGGCATAGTTACTAGTCACATCATGGAATATCATGAGATTTGCATGCAATGTGATCATATCCAATTTTCGTAATATATTTTCCTGTTGTTTCTAAATGGTTGCACTGAAATGTAATTGCATCCAATTTCTATGCTATGCCATAGATATAACTTGTGGATTCAGTTACCGTATCGGAATTAGAGTATACAGTTGTGTGTGCTTCAACCACCTCACGTCAGTTCCTTTCGGGCAGAGTGCAGTGTATAGGCCCTTGCCATGGGCCAATTGTACAGCAGAAAGGAAAACACTGCAGCACCTCTTGTTTGTAGATGTGAACAATTTATTGCAATTGGTCTGTAACAGGCAACGTTTCGGGCCTTGTCTTGCCCTTTCTCAAGCAAGAGGCTTGAGAAAGGGCAAGACAAGGCCCGAAACGTTGACAGTAACGCTGTCTACTTTTCTGATCTTAGTGAATTTGCCCCTAAAGCTCCCCATAGACGCAACGATCTTTCCCTGCCGAACGACTGATCTTAGCAAAGTCCGACCAATCTGTCAAATTATCGTGCGGTTAGTGGGATACAAATGATTGTACTACTTACGATTTTTCGTCCTACATTAGTCTGAAGATTGATCGGCCAGGTTAGAAAATATTTATCGGTCCCCATGCAATTCCATGCAATCTACCTATGTTTGCAGGGCCAAGCAGGCTGCGATCCTTCAGATTTGCAGGCAATATCCCCTTGAAACGGTCTTTTTAGTTGATGGACACATCGGACATTTAAACGATCGTTTTGAGGGAATCGTGGTCTCACGATAACCATTGGATCTTTCAAAAATCTTTACTTTTATGGCCAGCTTTAGAGTCTTAGGTGATCAGAAAGGGATATGGGTGGTTTAAAAGTACATTGAGAAATCAACACGTTTGGACCACCTGGACTGAGGGCTTCACTCAGAGTTAAGACCATGCTTCTATACAGAAGCAACCAGAGCAATAGTCTATTATTGTAATTAAAGATGGTCATTTTAACTTAATTGGGACAGACATCTGTAGTATGAATAACTCCATAAACTAACACTATTTAAATAATCATTTTATAAGAATGTTATAAGAGTGCAATTTTTGTTCCTAGTTTGTTTAATAACATTGATTTTTTTAACAGCTCATTCAATTAATTTGTGGCTGCAAACCCAGTCTATTTAGCGACCTACCAGAACATAGTACACCTTACCCTAAGGACCAAGCTGTGACTTCAGTGATAATAGGGCTTAGCATTTAAATTCCTAGACACACTAGTATATTTAACCTCTCGCTGTGTATCTCCAGAGGTCAGGAAAGAAACAGCAGGGCCACTCATCTTGCTAGATTGCTAAATCTAAACCTCTTAAGAGATGCCTTTGAATTGCTCATTAGTGACAAATACCCATACTACAGAATTGTCTTCGATTAATCTGTGAAGTTTATTTAATTCCCTTTCTTTCAGTACAGGAAATGTCTTTGTTATTTTTTTTTATATGTCTGGTAGTTAATGGTGGCTTCCAGTGTTGGTGCGTCATCCTGGTTCCCATTTAATTGTAGAGTTCAGATCTTCTGGAAATGTTCTTCCATCCTGAAACTGTCATTGATATACATTTTCAACAAGCCAATCTTTCTCTAAACCTTAAACCTTTGATTCATACTTGTCAGAGGAAAAGGTGGGAAAGGTGTGAGTCCTTCAGGTGAGGACTAGCACTGTGCAGATAGGAGCCAAAATGGGATGACAAAGGTACAGAACAGAGATCAGGTTGGCAAGGGTAAAGAGTCAAGGTTTAGCAGGATAGGGTCGTAATGGGGGCAGAGACGAGGACCAGAACAGAACAGAGTGGGTGGAGAAAACCGATGGAGACAGGGAGAGGAAGGGAACAGGCTACTAATAGGACTGAGCAGGGACATGGGGAGAAGAAGGGCAGGACAAAGAGCAGGAACAAGAGCCAGATGGAATAAATGGAGATCACTTGCTGGCTGCTCTCCTGGCCCAGTGGTTAGGGTGAGTAGCCAACAAACAACCAAGAGGTCCTGGGTTAGAGTCCCAGCAGCACCACAATACTTAAGGCTTGTCATCTTCCATTCACTATTCCACCCCACATTGAATACACCCTGTCCTATCACTAGTGTTTTTGTCCTACAGGTTTTCTGGGAGATGTAGGCTTGCTACAGTTGATATGCTAAGACTCTATAAATCTGTATATATATATCTTCATGCTTATTCATTTGGCTTAGTGATCTCACATAACCTAGTTGGCTCTCCACTTTGTCTCATACCTTCTTAACTACATAGGTATGAGGAGGGTGACTGTAACATCGTATACATACTCTTCAAGGCACCACCATACATTATCATTAAACACTATGATCACAAGAAAACATTTTGCTGAAGAAAATGCCATCAATCCATTACTGTAACTGAAGAAATTCTGCAAAACATTATTCAGCTGTGAAAGGCACAGTGCAGCCAAATTGCTTTTGTTCACATAGAACCAGCTTCATTACTGGAGAATTGCTAATGTTCAACTGTTTTCCCTCTTGAGTTTTGCAGCTAAAAGTAGATTTTCCTATCCTTCTGTTCTTCCCGTGCACAGTTTTAAAGTGCTGAAGTACAGGTGAAGGTATTCTTAAATTACAATAAATTCTACAGGTTAGATTAATATTTCAAGATAATGCAGAATGTCTTTACAAGACGCTTTGAAGTGCTGTATGCCTCATTGTGTTGGATTTCTGCACACATTAATCCAGATCAAGGTGAAGATGTCATTTCCTAACAAGACTTTTGTATAATGTCATTCCTGATAAAACTTTGAAAGGCGTATAAGTATGTTACTATTTTTTTCCAGTATTATATTCTTTGTCCCTTTTAATACATTTTCTAATCTTTCTCACTTGCCTATTTATAATATATGCCAGGCTGCTTCATGGTCGTTTAATCTTCAAACAAGGCCTGCTGTTACCAGTGCAGTGTAGTACTCAAAAAAAATGTTATGCCGTCAGTTGCGTAGACTTCCAGTCTGACCTATCAAATGTTTTTATAGATCCTGGTAGCATAATTCGCATTTTTTAATAACAGCCAAGAAGTCTGATAATGTAGAAGCAATTTGTTTGGGGGGGGGGGCAGATTATCAAATAGTGGTTTATTCGACAGCTCTGCATTGTTAGATTTGGAATGCTTAACTGAGTGGAATCTAAGCTATTAAGTGATATTGTGACCGGGGAGCAAGACTGATTGAAAGACACGGGATAATTTATGTAACTCTAGAAAATGTAGTGTTTGTTAAACAATTCACACGATGCCTGATCCACTGCTTATGTCCCCTTAGGAAGCTGGTGCAATTGCAAACTTTAGAAATTGTGGACAAAACAGGTTTCAAACCGCAGATACTTTGCTGCAAGGTTTATTCAACTTCAATTTATGTAACTCTAGCCACCTGTATGCTGGGTCGGATTGAGCTGGTGTGATACAAAGAGAAAACCCAATGGTCCCCATCCCACATGGCCCAGTTCTACCGCTGCCTCCTCATATTTGGTGTTGTGTGGTGTGCATGCATGGGTGGGGAGGGTAGACATCAGGAGTAGGGAGGGCCGAATGTGGAACAGCCCTGGTTGGCCCCCAATACCTCAGTCTAAAGATGCAAGTATGGATGCACCTAGGGTATGCAACCATGGTCTAATAGCTCTTGCATTTAAGTTTTATCCATGTGTGTAATGACAATGGCAATAAAATGCTATGTTTTAGATACTGAAATATAAATATAATGCCTTGCAAAAGTATCCCCCCACCTTGGCTTTTTATTTTATTACATTCTAAACTGTAATTTAAAAGTTTCTTAATCATATTTTATGTGATTGATCTGCACAACATAGTTGGTGAAATGAAATGAGAAACATATATATAAAAAAGAATAAAAAAATGGGAAATTGGCACGTGCATTTGTATACACCCCCTTTGCCATGAAGCTCCTAAAAATCCTAGTGCAACAATTACCTTCAAAAGTCACATACAGTCATATGAAAAAGCTTGGGAACTCCTCTGGAATTTTGTTTATCATTGGTTGAGCTTTCAAAGTAGCAACTTCCTTTTAATATATAACATGCCTTTTGGAAACCATAGTATTTCAGCAGTGACATAAAGTTTATTGTATTAACATAAAATATGCAATATGCAATATGCATCATAACTAAATTAGACAGGTACATAAATTTGGGCACCCCAACATAGATATTACATCAATACTTAGTTGAGCCTCGTTTTGCAAATGTAACAGCCTCTAGACCTCCTATAATCTTGTGTGTCTGGATTCTGGATGGAGGTATATTTGACCATTCTTCCATAGAAATCTCTGCATTTCAGTTAAATTTGATGGCTGCCAAGCATGGACAAAAAAGAATCACCGGCACACAGGATTGAAAACTGCAGGGTGAACCCTTGAAAATGTTTTAATGCAGTTCATTAAAAAATTTGCAAGGGTTCGCCCTGCAGTTTTCAATCCTCTGTCCAGGTGATTCTATTTTGTCTGACTGGGAGGGTGCCGATTCCTCTCTTGCCTGAGCACAAGGAGTTATATCTATATGGGGAATACGTGGTGTGCGGTGTCTCCATATCTGCTTGTCAAGCATGGACAGCCTGCTTCAGATCATCCCAGTGATTTTCCAAGATATGCAGGTTGGGGGACTGTGACTGCCATTCCAGAATATTGTAACACAATAACATAGTAAGTTAGGTTGAAAAGAGACACATGTCCATCAAGTTCAACCTTTTAACATTTTAACCTGCCTAACTGCTGGATGATCCAGAGCCTCTCCAATTTGCCTCAGGGGGATAAAAATTCCTTCCTGACTCCAATAGGCCCGAACTAATCCCTGGATCAACTTGTACTATGAGCTATCTCCCATAACCCTGTATTCCCTCAAAAAAAAAAACATCCAACCCTTCTTAAAGCTATCGAATGTATCAGCCTTTACAACTGATTCAGGGAGAGAATTCCACATTTTCACAGCTCTCATTGTAAAAAAAAACCCTTCCGAATATTTAGGCGGAACCTCTTTTCTTCTAATCGGAATGAGTGACCTCATGTCAGCTGTAAAGACCTACTGGTGAATAAAGCATTAGAGAGATTATTATAGGATCCCCTTATATATTGATACATAGTTGTCATATCACCCCTTAAACGCCTCCTCTCCAGTGTGAACATCCTCAGTTTGGTCAGTCTTTCCTCATAGCTAAGATTTTCCATACCTTTTACCAGCTTAGTTGCCCTTCTCTGTGCCTTCTCTAATACAATAATGTCCTGTTTGAGTGATGGAGACCAAAACTGTACGGCATATTCTAGATTGGGCCTTACAAGTGCTCTATAAAGTGGAAGAATGACCCCCTCCTCCTGTGACTCTATGCCCCTTTTAATACAGTAACCATAATGGATTTGCCTAGTGCAGTCCCATTAAGGGTATAAGTGGCTTGGATATTTTTACATCCCAGGTGCATGACTTTACATTTATCAGCATTGAATCTCATTTGCCACTTAGCTGCCCAGACTGCCAGTTTGTCAAGATCTTGTTGCAAGGATGCCACATCCTGGATGGAATTAATTGGGATGGATAGTTTTGTGTCATCTGTAAACACTTACAGTGGTGTGAAAAACTATTTGCCCCCTTCCTGATTTCTTATTCTTTTGCATGTTTGTCACACAAAATGTTTCTGATCATCAAACACATTTAACTATTAGTCAAAGATAACACAAGTAAACACAAAATGCAGTTTTTAAATGAGGGTTTTTATTATTTAGGGAGAAAAGAAATCCAAACCTGTGTGAAAAAGTAATTGCCCCCTGAACCTAATAACTTGTTGGGCCGCCCTTAGCAGCAATAACTGCAATCAAGCGTTTGCGATAACTTGCAACAAGTCTTTTACAGCGCTCTGGAGGAATTTTGGCCCACTCATCTTTGCAGAATTGTTGTAATTCAGCTTTATTTGAGGGTTTTCTAGCATGAACCGCCTTTTTAAGGTCATGCCACAACATCTCAATAGGATTCAGGTCAGGACTTTGACTAGGCCACTCCAAAGCCTTCATTTTGTTTTTCTTCAGCCATTCAGAGGTGGATTTGCTGGTGTGTTTTGGGTCATTGTCCTGCTGCAGCACCCAAGATCGCTTCAGCTTGAGTTGACGAACAGATGGCCGGACATTCTCCTTCAGGATTTTTTGGTAGACAGTAGAATTCATGGTTCCATATATCACAGCAAGCCTTCCAGGTCCTGAAGCAGCAAAACAACCCCAGACCATCACACTACCACCACCATATTTTACTGTTGGTATGATGTTCTTTTTCTGAAATGCTGTGTTACTTTTACGCCAGATGTAACGGGACGCGCACCTTCCAAAAAGTTCAACTTTTGTCTCGTCGGTCCACAAGGTATTTTCCCAAAAGTCTTGGCAATCATTGAGATGTTTTTTTAGCAAAATTGAGACGAGCCTTAATGTTCTTTTTGCTTAAAAGTGGTTTGCGCCTTGGAAATCTGCCATGCAGGCCGTTTTTGCCCAGTCTCTTTCTTATGGTGGAGTCGTGAACACTGACCTTAATTGAGGCAAGTGAGGCCTGCAGTTCTTTACATGTTGTCCTGGGGTCTTTTGTGGCCTCTCGGATGAGTTGTCTCTGCGCTCTTGGGGTAATTTTGGTCGGCCAGCCACTCCTGGGAAGGTTCACCACTGTTCCATGTTTTTGCCATTTGTGGATAATGGCTCTCACTGTGGTTCGCTGGAGTCCCAAAGCTTTAGAAATGGCTTTATAACCTTTACCAGACTGATAGATCTCAATTACTTTTGTTCTTAGTTATTTTTAACAAGGGGGGCAATCACTTTTTCACACAGGCCCATGTAGATTTGGAGTTTTTTTTCTCCCTTAATAACGTAAACCTTCATTTAAAAACTGCATTTTGTGTTCAATTATGTTATCTTTGACTAATAGTTAACGGTTTTTGATGAGCAGAAACATTTAAGTGTGACAAACATGCAAAAGAATAAGAAATCAGGAAGGGGGCAAATAGTTTTTCACACCACTGTATACATTACTTTCAATACTCTCCCCAACGTCATTAATGAACAAGGTAAATAAAAGTGGACCCAAAACTGAGCCCTGAGGGACCCTGCTAAGAACCTTACTCCAAGTAGAGAAACGTACCATTAGCAACCCTCTGTACCCGATCATGTAGCCAGTTTCCTATCCATGTGCAAATGACTTCATTAAGCCCAACAGACCTTACTTTAGAAAGCAGCCGTTTGTGCGGCGCGGTATCAAACGCTTTTGAAAAATCCAAATTGATCTACATCTACTGCCCCCCACAGTTCAGCATCTTACTTACCTCATTATAAAAAGCAATCAAATTTGTATGACATGACCTAGCCTTCATAAAACCATGCTGATTGCTGCTCATAATACCATTCACTAGTACCAAATTTTGAATGTGATCATCTCCCTCTGTCCCTGAACAGCCCCTGAACTAGCCACATAGCCCCACAGCATGATGGAACCTCCACCAAATTTGACAGCAGGTAGCAGGTGTTTTTCATGAAATGTTTCTTCTTCTGCCAAGTACTTTTTATTATAACCAAATAACTGAATTTTTGTCTCATCAGTTCAAAGCACTTTGTTCCAAAAAATTGTTGCCTAAAAATTGTCAAAATTAACAGAAATGGCTTCTTTCTCATCACCCTGCCATACAGATGTTCTTTGTGCAAATTGTGCTGAATTGTTCAACGATGTACAAATACACCGTCTGCAGCAAGATATTCTTAGAGGTCTTTGGAGGTGATCTTTTGGTTTTCTGTAACCATTCTCACAATCCTCCACATATACTGCTCCTGTATTTTTCTTAGCCTGCCAGACCTGAGTTTTACAGCATCTGTGCCTGTGGCCTTCCATTTCCTGATTACATTCCTTACAGTTGAAACTGACAGTTTAAACCTCTGGGATAGCTTTTTGTAGTTTTCCCCTAAACCATGATACTGAACAATCTTTGTTTTCAGATCATTTGAGAGTTGCTTTAAGGATCACATGCTGACACACTTCAGAGAGTCAAACATAAACACAACTTGCAATTGGCCACCTTAAATACCCTTTCTCATGATTGGACACACCTGCCTTTGAAGTTCAGGGCTTAACAAAATAATCCAAGCAATGTGGTATTGCCAGTAATCAGTATTGAGCAATTGGCTCAGCCAATTAATTTTATTTAATTTCATACAACTGAATACTGCTTCACTAAAAATCTTTGTTCAGAAAACACACCAGTACTATGATGTTCCTCAGAAATGAGACATAGCACTGTTATCTGGAGTAAATTATTATGCAGGCTTTGAGGGGTTTCCAAAGTTTTTCATATGACTGTAATTAGTGAAATGAAGTCCACCTGTGTGCTATCTACAGGTGGCCATACACTGAGAGATCCTCTAATTTGGCGATGTTGCCAAATGGGCAGATCTCTCCTCTATATGCCCTCCTTGCGGTGGGCAATATCGGGGTCATCTGATCGTGGGCCCTAGAGCCCAATGATCAGATCACAATAGAGGAGATATGGGTGGTCGGACAGATGCGGTTGCGATCTGATGGGAATTTTAGTCCTGTAAAGTTTGTCGGAGGGCCCCATACACTGGCCAATAAGCTGCCGACTTGGTCTGTTGGCAACTTTTATCAGCCTGTGTATGGCCACCTTAAGTGTCACATGATCTGCCAGTATAGACACACCTTTTCTGAAAGGGACCAGAGGCTTCAACAACACTAAGCAAGAGGCATCACACCATAAAGACCAAGAAGCTCTCCGAACAAGTCAGGGACAAAGTTGTTGAGAAGTCAGGGTTGGGTTATAAAAAAAAAAATCTCCAAGTCGTTGATGAGCCCCCGGACACCATCAGATCCATCATATTCAAATGGAAAGAACATGGTACAACAACAAACCTGCCAAGAGAGGGCCACCCACCAAAACTCAATGACTGGGCAAGGAGGGCTTTAATCAGAGAGGCAGCACAGAGACCAAATATAACCCTGAAGGAGTTGGAGTTCCACAGCAGAGACTGTATTATCTGTCCGTAGAACGACAATAAGCCGTACACTCCATAGCCTATGACAAAGGAGCAATTTTGCCCTAACAATGTAAAATAAAAGCAATTTTCTGGGTTTGATTTAAAACAAAAAGTTTGTTGAAACTTACAGAATAACCATGTGAAATGCAAATGCCTTTGTAAACATGTCCTACTGTAGGTTGCAGAACCAAACCAAATAACTGTTTTGCAGTGACTGCATCTTTATGATTAAATAAAAGAAGACTTTCTCTTGGAAAGACCTTTGACTGCTGTTCAATCACCTCTGTGCGTAGAAGGATTGCAAACCTTTCTTCCAGAGATATCACCCAGCATGATCCCAAATCAGTGCGGCAGCATTTTATTACAATTACAGAATTCTAACAGTGATATTCCATTAGGGTTTATGAGACTGCTGATGAAAATGTCAATTGGACGAGCCTCAGAATCATATTAAATGTAGGGAAAACAATAGGTAGTTGTCTGGCAGATTATAAAATGGCAGGATAAATTAATATAAAACACATGATTGCTGTGATTAGGGATGTTTATGTGTTTAATGGTTGTCACTTGTTGGGAGGGATATGTAAATAAATACATTGTCAGTTGCACTGAAGAGTAGTTTCAATCTGCTTTGTTAATCTGAGAATAAGATTTATTGTAGTGTTACTGTATTCTTTAAAACAGAAGGTGACATAAAGTGTATGTACACCATCAGGCAAGATGAGAAAGTAATATGGTCTTTTATATGGAGTTAAAGATAACATGGATTTCCTATTCGTTCTGCTTGAGTCTCAGATATGGTGAAATTGGGTGCTTCATTCATTTTTATGGTTCTCTCTGTTGTTAAAACATCAGTTCTCTCTGACAGATGGTTCCTTTGTCCAGTTTCCCAAATTTGTGTAGGGTTTGTAGCGTGTTTGTAGCCCAATCATTACTCCAGAATGCAATGGCAGTGCTGTTTATACCCCCTCCAACGACACTTGACATTGCCTATAGTCATCTTAAGCTTATGTATAGTTGGTTGCCTAATCATTACTCCAGGTTTCAATTGCAGTGATGGCTACACCCCTCTAGCTGATGCTTGACTTTGTCCATAATCATGTTATGCTTGTGTAGGGTTGGTTGCTCCAGCTTTCAATGTGAATTTGAAAAGGACCTCAGGTTGTAAGTATCACTGGTTCAAGTATTTAATAATAACCTCTGCACAGCAATTACAGTTTATGAAGTATATCGGTGTATTATAATAAAGGATAACTACTGTCATCATACATTTTTCATAAATATTCTTTGTCTTTTGTTTCAAATTGTTATAGTGTGTATGCATGCTGTATTTTCCCACTCCTTTCCCCCACAAATACTTTCTTCAACACTCCTCCTCCTTCCCTGTATCATTAGAACTGCTTATATAGAGAAAATTCTTGGGAAGAAAAGTAAGAATAAAAGAATAATATATTTCATTGAAAATTATATATATATAAAAAAAAGAAAGGCTTAGATCTCTAAAGGAAATGCTGTTGGCATTGAAAATGTAACTAAAGGGACACATTTGTTTAATCTTAACAGCCTAGTAAATATGTGAGCTATGGATAAAGTCACATAACATAGTATGCAAAATTATAAATCTATTATAATGCATATGTTTTTTATGTTTCTATGCTTATCATTTTTTTCACATTGATTCTTTGTTTAATATTTCTGATGGAGCTGTTCCTTCAGTTTTTTTTAACATTATTTTAAAATTCCACCTGTTGCTGTGCTCTATTATGGCAGCCTAGCTACAGAACAGGGCACTACACTTGGGCTTTCTAAGTCTCCCGAGGTTGATTAATATTCAGAAGTACCCTGCTGTTCTCAGTTTAGAGTACAAACCTGTCCTTGGTGAGTTGGCGAGAGATGAAAGTTCATACAGTAGATACTGGGCCTTGCAAACTCTCTTTGTGCTTGAGTGCCATTTTGATGCTAGTGAGTACATTCATGTAATTGCTAGGTTAGGCTTCTGAATTCATGTTTATTTAAAAATATTCTCTTTGCAAACAAGTCTATCCTTATCATTTACTCCCTCCTGTGTTTCTGCCATTGGCACAATGCAGTGACCTGCAGCACCAACCCTTTCCTGGAACTAACGATGCCTCCTTGATTGAAAAGCACTCGAAATGTGAATTCATCTCTTCAAAACTGCACATCAAAAGCAAGTCCTCATTTTAGCCTCAGATCTCTGTCTCCCACAGGTCTAAATTAAGTGCTCAAATTAAATGAACGCCTAAGGCTTTTAGAACCTAATCTCTCCCATTTAAAACAGAGAGAATGATCCTGTACAATGTAACGGTACTTAACCATTTCAAGTTTACGTAACCTCAAATATCTAAGGTTAAATACTAGTATCCGATGTTGGCACTTTTTAGAACCCTAGAAGAAACAGAACACAGTATGCACGAAATGCAATATGAGTTTATTGTGTATAGACATGCTCTGAATGCCTGCATGAAACTTTCCTTGTATAAATGCATGTTTCTTCTGTGAATTGTATGAACATAAATAGCATGTAAGCTGTTCTTTCCATAATGCCTCACTTGAAAGGCTATATCTGAATATAGTCTAGACACAAACACACCGGCACTGCAGTAATTCTATAACTTTGCAAGTTAGAAAGAAAAATGGAGTCATTGTAACTGCAAAAGAAGCCATTTCTCCCCCCACACATTAAACATTAATCTATAAATAAAAATTATTTCACTATTCACTTTTTCCTTTCTGTTGAGCTGAATGGAAATCCTGCTGTTTAGTAAACTTCTTATTCGTTTTGTTAACTTGTATCAAGAAAATGGATTTCTGGCTCAGAAATTCTCAGTTTACCACATAATTCTGCACAGTTTGCATTTGAGACAGGTCGCTGAGACTTCGAAATGCTTTGCAGCCTTACAAAATTACCAACAAGACTCTGCTTTCATAATAACCCGCAGAGCTGGGTAGATACTGCTTAGCACAACATTTGCAAGTCATAGGCTATTTACCACCAACCTTATGTTCTTTTCCCTGGTGCACCGTGAAGAAAAAAAAGTTTGCTTATTTTTCAGAAATTTAGTTTTGTGTCTCTGATGTACAGGAAATCTATGCTTTAGCAATTGTCATGCTGTAGTACATATGTTTTGGAAGAGATAGCGAATGTATTACAAATAAATTTGCTTAAATTTGCATAACTGCTGAAAAAATATACAGGTATGGGACCTATTATCCAGAATCATCGGGACCTGGGACTTTCCAGATAATGGATCTTTCTGTAATTGGGATCTTCACACCTTAAGACTACTAGAAAAACATGTAAACATTAAATAAACCCAATAGGCTGGTTTTGCTTACAATAAGGATGTTATATTTGGGATCAAATATTACAGAGAAAAGGGAAATATTTTTTAAAAGTTTGGATTATTTGATTATAATGGAGTCTGTGGGAGACAGTCTTTCTGTAATTCGGAACTTTCTGGATAACGGGTTTCCGGATAATGGATCCAATACCTGTACTTTAAATAGAAAGCCATGTCAGCATTGTAAAGTTGCTAAAACAGTCTCACTCTAAGAAGATTCTTGGTTTTAGGGATGCATTTGTAAAGCGGTTGAGAAAGTAATATACTTTTTAAATACGGACATAATTATTAAAACTTGATCAGTTCTGGATATTTTGCAATTGTATGAATTGTATATAAGATAAATGTTTACTATATGCCATTTTTCTTACAGTACAAATCAATACACTTATGTCAAATGATGCAATTTATTTATGTAAAATTGGATACACACTTGTAGAAATATTCCCTTCATCAACATCATCATCATCACATTTCAGACTGGATTGTTTGGTAACATTGCCAGGGAAGACAGATTTATCAAAACTGGAATTTTTGAGTTTTCTTTCAATTCGAAAAGAACTCAAAATTCCCATTTGTGCTTTTTTTTTTAAAACATCAAAAGCTGAAAACTCAGTAGCTTTGAAACATGAATAAACATAATAAACCTAGTGAAATGGTACTCTAGTCTTTATTTTAGACGAGTCTGCCATATTTCCAATGGAAAAATAACTTGCATTTTGAGAATTCAACTTACTCTATTGATCAAAACTTTGTTTTATAGAAATTGATACTTTTATTTGCCAAAGTTGCATTAAATTGATTGGAAATTACAGTCAGTATATTGACATTGTTAATTGACATTGTTCGTTTAACTTGACTCTTCTACTGTCTACCTTCGTCAAAATTTTTCTACCTCTTTTTGATGATATTCAGGGGAAAATTTCAGTGCAGCTGAATTGTAAGAATCTTTTCTCTAACCAGAAATACTCTTAACACAAGAACACAGTAGGATTGAGTTCTGCTGATTGTGTTGGCTAGTCCATCAAAGATTGTTTTCTGGCTTCCTGGTTCTTTTCTCAAATAGGTTTTGTATAGCTTGTACTGATTCGTTATGAAACTTGCACCAATCAAGCACTGACCACATGAGGTGTCATGATGTTATAAAAACATATTGTTTTACTGCTATTTAATTAAGTTAATAGAAACAATGTTGTAATTTGTATTGTATTGCTTAAAAGTTGGGTCTTTAAGGTTGTGATCTACTCTTATCTACAGTTGCCTCAGAGTATCCTGTGGCTTCTTTGGACCCCGCCTGCATGAATACTGTAGCTTCCTCTTGTTTTTTCACACTGTTAATTCGCAGGAGACACCATATCCATGTGCCATTAATCCTGTTGTCAAAACAAGGTACATGTCTTGCTGAGAAAGCTTGGGAAAAGGTCAATCGGCCCACTCCTGGTGACCATTAAAATGATTGGGTGGCATTGAGAACTCCAAGCTAATTAACTCAGGGGTTGGTTCAAATAGCTTCATGGTGAGAGTTTGTATTTATATATATCTTTAGATGTTTGCTGTAATTAGTTTCCTTCTAAACAAAACGTGAAGGGTAATGCCATTCTCATTAAATACTTATGACTAATACCATGCAGATGGTGGTCACAACTATTTGTTCCACATGCTCCATAGGCTGCTAAGTTTATACTTTGGTAAATTGCTTTACCTATTTAGCTCTATTTATGAGCAACTTATGCTCCTTAAATTTAGTGATTGTGTTAACAGGAATTGGTTCCACAGGTTGATAGAGGATGTTTAGACAGAAATGACTTTTATTCAGAAGCTGTTACTATGAATTTGAAAATAATTCTCGATGGCAAGTGTATTAAAAAATGTTATAACGAAAAGAAACATTTATTAAGTAAATTAATATGTGACTGGCATTAAAGGTTCTAATGCACTTACAGTATCTGTGCATGTTTCAACACCTCAATATGGGATAACCTCTGAGCAGTAATGGTACATTTTAATCACTGCAGATGTTAAGGGAGAAAGTTATAGAATTTATTTTAAAAGGTAGTGTGTGCTTTATTTGATATTTATCTAATAAATAGTTGATGTAGACGTGTTATGTTGAAAGATAAGTAAGTATACTTATAGATATATAGTTTATTTGGGTTGAAAAAGAAAGATAGCTGTCCGTTGGGTTGAACCCCTCACACTCTCACTCATACACACAAGTTTTACCGCAGCCCTGGATTTTACTGTAGACTTTGACATTTTAGCTGTCTAAGAATATATCTAAGCCCCTCTAAAAGGAATTAAAGAAATCACAATATCTTCCAACTGAGAATTCCCAAGCTTCACTTCACTTACCATGAAGAACACTTTGAATTGCAGAAGGTTAAAATGTCTCAATTCCATAAGACTAAAGGATCTGTTGTTCTTTTCTAATCCAAGATAGATCCCCAGCTATAAGATTATAATGTTATCTAATGTACTAATAAAGAGTAATCATGTTCCATCACAAGTGCCTTTTCTCTAGAGGAAACTACATTGATAGTCTTGTTTAATTCTTCCATTCCTTTTGCCTGTTTAGTTGCATGTCTATGCACTCTTTCCAGCTCATTAGTTTCTTTCTTAAGGACTGTGCCCAAAACGGTACTGCTTATTAAAGGCCTTAGAAGCAATGAAAACTATATTTTCATCCTATTTAAATGTCTCAAAGAAGACCGAAAGGTTGGAATAATAAATAAAATGTATCTCTTTGCACAATAGTTTAAAGTCCTGTGAGTGCCTTGCTTTACATAATATTTTGTTTGACTTTTCTGCGGGATGCACCCAGGCATTTTCCTCAATATAATGAGTGCAGTTATTGTTTCCTTTTTCTAAATATATGTGTATATACATATTTTTTTATATATATATATATATATATATATATATATATATATATATATATATATAATGTTCACAATGAGTTAAGCATGCAAGAATGATATTAAAAGTGCACCTACATATTAACATTTTATGCCCTTCAACCAAGGAAGAATATGGGGCCAGCTTTTCTCATTTGTGTGCAGATGTGTACATCTAGAAATAACTTGAATATTGAAATAACTGTAGATTTTTTTTGTTGATTGCGTTGAATACTGACTTGCTCTAAATGTCATTGCCTGCTTATTATACTTTCTAATAATAGTATCTTTCCCTCCAGCCTGCCTTACCGCCATATGAATCCAGAATCACTACAGCAAAATTACTGACGGAAGCAGAAGAATTTGAGGTAGGTGCTTTCACCCCCAGTGTTTGGCTTCACAAAATCACAGTTTCTAAGCAGTTTGTGGTACAGGTATGGGATCAGTTATCCGGAAACCCATTATCCAGAGAGTTCCGAATTACGGAAAGGTTGTCTCCCATAGACTCAATTATAATGGTATAATGCAAAATTTAATTTTTTTTTTCCTTTTTCTCTGTAATAATAAAACTGTAGCTTGTACTTGATCCAAACGAAGATATAATTAATCCTTATTGGAAGTAAAACCAATATATTGAGTTTCATTTAATGTTTGTGATTTTCTAGTAGTCTTAAGGAGTGAAGATCCAAATTACAGAAAAACCCGTTATCCGGCATGCTCCCGGTCTTGATGATTCTGGATAATAGGTCCCATACCTGTACTAAATTTACCTGATATTTTATCACACTCTGCTTCTATATCATGAATGTCAAACTCAGGTCTGGTTCTCCTCAGAAATTGGCTGTTTGAGTGTGCCGGGAGTTGGGCTTCATCGACTGTGGAGTGATGTGTGTATTACATGTTTGTTTTGTTATATACTTTTGTCATTGTCAGTAAAATTGCTCAAACATTTCTGTTAAGTGTTTCTGTTATATTTGTTTTATATTTATAAGGGACGAGTCACTGCGTTATATGGTAATATGACTGAAGAAAAAAAAAACACTATATCACTTGTCATGCCTGTATTCTACATACACAGTGGGTCAGTGCAAGATCAATTCAAATTCTAAATAGCTTTCTCATGTCATGTTAAAAGAGAAACAAGAAAACTGCAGGAACCACATTTGCAAATTATATTAATATCGCTTATTATTATTGAATTGCCACTAAAGGAATTTCTGTATAACTAAATCTCCAACTGTGCAATAGGCTATAGTACGGTCACTGTAAACAAGTTTCAAAGGGATTCGCTTTATAATATTTCTATTAGCTGATATATCCACACGAATAACAGCCTTGATTTATAAGCTGGAAAATGTAATGGAGGGATTAAAAAAAAACAAAACAATAAAGAGATGTCATTATAATTCTTGCAGTAGCGTTTTCCAATGTTCTATATTTTTAAAAACGGTCAGTGTTTTAAAATTCATGCTCTCCAACAAGCCTGAAAGAAAAATTTGTGCCATGCCTCCATTCCACCCTTGCAACACCCTGTATCCATGTTTAGCTAACTTCTCTTTTCCTGTCCATGATTCAAGGCTTTCCTACCTAAAGAGGAACTTTTTTTTTTTTTCTCTTGATATTAAAGGGCAAATTTACAAAATTCTCATGAAGGATTCGAAGTTCAATTGAATTTTCAAAAAGATTTGAAATTCAAATTTTCCAATGTTTTTGAAGACCACTTCGAAAATTCGATCAAATCGAATGATTCAAATAATTCGAATAAAAATCCATTTTATATTTTTTGACAGTCAAAGTACTTCCCCTTTAAATTTGTATTCGACTGCCTAGTTCGCCAGATCAAAGCAACTGAATTGGGTTTCTTTATTTTTGATCGAATAAAAAAATTCGATCGAATGGTTAAAATTGTTCGATTTGAACGATTTTATCGATCAATCACATTTTTTCTATTTGATCGTTCGAATTGCGGTAAAATCCTTCTATATTCGAATTCGAAGAATTTTACTTCCCGCACTATTCCCATCTATTCCCACAGTCGAATTCGAGGGTTTTTTACCTGTTCAAAGACGATTACCTTTTGCCTTTGAGAGTGCACCTATTTATTTTTTTCCTTTATATACGTATATATTTTACATGCATTCTCTTTTTTGTTTTATACATTCAGCTAGTAAATATGAATTACCCAAGGTTTCATTTTATAGTGCCATTTGGAATACTCAGGAGAGCCATAAGCAGGATTCTATGATCAATCACAAGCCTAAGCTTTTTAGAGGATTAGAAAATCATGTATATTATGTAACTTTATATTTCACCATAACATTGTCACATTAAATAAACTGCCATATTTTATGACTATAAAGTAGCAGAGGAGAATGCTGTTTCCCTAACATTAATTGATTTAACTTTTACTATGATGATTTATATACAATTCTGCTTTATTATGTATTGATGGTGCATTTATTACCCTTGCAGTCTTGGAAACATTAGCAAATTTACATTCCACAAAGGTATGCCATTTTTATTTCACTTATAATCCCCTAGGCGCCTTCAAATGAATCTACACATAAAGATACTTCAAAAAGAAAAAAGGGGCACATAACGTCTTGGCAACTTTTGATTGGACGGGAAGTGGAAGTTTGTAGGCTACCTTTGGAGGGTTCATTATACAAGTTGTTACATTTAGAGGTGTAACGTTTTTGTTTTCCAGCGCACATATTCCCTATCCTAGTAAATTCAGTAAACAGTTTTTAAAACCTGTTACATCAAACCATGGTATACAAAAAATACTGAAACAATTTGACTGGAACAAGTTTGTCTTTTCTGCTTGTGTATTTGGCAAGCATCCATTTATTTGTACACACAAACTCCTTGCTGTGGCTGCTATGTTTCCTGCTGTATGACGGTTTATTTCTAACAGCTGTAAAAGAAGTGCTGACTTATCTTATAACACAAGGGAACTGATAAAGAACACCAATATTCCAGACTTCCTACCATTGTCCCTTTAGCTGACAATAAGCTTTGTGAAGACTGGTATAAGTCCAGCCACATAGGTCTTTGCACAGTTAACCTTATCAATATTCAGTGGAAGCATTGGTGGTTTGGTTCTAAACACCATTTCTAATTAATTTACACCCTGCCTATCATTTAAGTACTAGGCAATGTGCCTTTTCAACAGAGAACATCTCCAGTGTAAAACAGAAGTATGACCTGTTCACATAAACTAGAAAAATGTGGTAGGATTTTCTGAAATATTGCATTAAACACCAGTATATGTACCTAACAATCAGAAATTCTTCTTTTATTGATGTCTCAAAGAATCCTCTTTCAGACTGTGCAATACCTGAATCTTAATGATTGGCTCTAATCCCAGACTTCCTAGCAATGCACATGTTCTTTAGATATGTATCCAAAAGACAACTCTCGGTAACTAACTCATTGATCTATTTCTCACTCTGAAATTTAGATTCACGTCTTCACAAGCTCGAAATATCAATAGCAAGGGATCGCCCGTGTGTGTTTCCTTAACATGCCTCAATGGGATTTTCTCAGCGAGGAACAATACTATAAAAGTTATCTAGAAATGGTTATCTAAAAATGTATTAAAGGTGAACAAAATGCCATTACCCATATTTGGATAGATACAGCAGATTTCTGCAAAAGTGTTCCATGGCAGGATCTTTAATAAGTAATGAATCAATTCTGAATTTATTATGAAACCTTTCTTATATATTTTTCTACAGTTCATACTTTGAAGAACGTGCAGAGGTATAAATGTAAACACTTTAAGAAGAACCATCATCATAAATTCTTAATCCTTCAGTATGGGGTTTAATTATGGGAAAGTAAATTCTGACCACATTGGAATTTTTATTAATGAAATAAGCAAAGACCTTTGAGAAATCATTCAGAAAGTTCAAGATAAATATTCCAAATATTCCGTGCATAATTAACTGCCCTTAAAGATGATGGCAGTGAAGTTTACTGAAAAAAAGTTATTAAACATTATATTGGATTTGATTTGGTGTGCATTTACTTTTCATTTAGGAGCTTAGGAATGGTGTTCATTCTAACTTTACATTAATATTCTAGTATTTATTGCGCTTGATTAATTTGGAATTATTACTATAATGGGGAGAATATCACCGGCTTTAGAAATAGCAAAATAAATAAATAATTATATTATAATTTTATGCTCGTCTGTTGTAGAATTTTACACAGAGAATGAATAAACTGTGATGTCGAAATATACAATATTTCCCTTTAAGATAACTTGGTTTGCTTATTCATTGTAGTCGATAGGTATTATACAATTGTGACACCTCCTACTCATCACTTAAAGAATATCTATAGTATATCTTCATAGTTATAGCCTTTAAAGCCCACATGATGTTTACAACATGAGAAGCCACTTTTTATTTTGTATTGTAAATTCCTCTTCTCGCCAAAAGTTGCTTCTATGGAAGTTTGCCATGGTTATTGACGTACATCTTTAGTCAGGGTGGACAGCACAGAGAGTTAGTTTTACACTGTCATGTTAAAGGGAACTTCATGATTTCTGCATCTGCATGCTGAGGTGACTTTAGAAAGCATCATAAAAGTGCCTTTTAGCAAAAATTAGGCTCATTACCTACTACTGTTTAGCTCATGACCTGTTTAAGGCATGCTTAATGGCTTCTTCATTGATGGAATACTTAGCGAGCATGGATAGAGCTGCACTTTGGCAGATGTTCACTGTGATTTGATCACCAGTGTAACATGTTCTTGTGGTAGACATACAAGTTGCCCACTGTGGCCCCTGTTCGCAATCTGCTGACAGCATTGTTTTCTGTCTTTGCGTGCTGAGTTGTAAAGATTCTGTCGTGCTGAGTAAATGCATAATCATTCTCACCCCAGCAGGAATAGGGCTGCTTGGAGGTGTCAGGTGGTGACCAGCTGAGGCGTATAACATAGGGGAGCATTGACGGTGGGAAAAAGTAATCGTGATCAAACAACGAAACCGTTTTTCCTGTATATGGTGAAGCTGCAACAGTTGTTTTGATTTTTGAAACAGGAGCCGAACTTTTCTTTATAAAATTTAATATTGTCATTAGGAAAGCTTTTATTCTCTTGAGTAAATTGATTGCATTGTTTCAAGATGTGTGATTGTTGAGTAAACGAGCGTGCCCAAATCTAGCATTTATTTTTTTTTTAAATTCTGTTTCCAAAACTCAAAAACAGATTTTTCCCTAATACGTCAATATGACTTCCCTAAGCAGATTTGTACATTGCATACTAACCAAAAACATTTTATTATCAATTTAAAACTATGGCTGCTTTATTGATCAGCTTGTTGAGCTTGATTCATTCACTAAATAGTACAGAATAGCTTGGAAGGTAAATCATTCACATGGTTCTTTTTCTTCCAACTTCTGCATGTGTGAAGGCTCATTCTTGCATTCCAAAAAAAATCCCATTTATAAAATAGTTGTTTTTATTTTATTATACACTGTTAATTAGTGTTATCTTGTTTTTGTTAATTAATACATATACATTGATTAAAACCACTTTTGGATGCATTAACTACAAAAGTAAGTTAAATGAGGAAAGCTGTAAAAAAGTTTTGCGTTAAGAAAAAGGTTTTAGACTTATCACTACTACATGGGATGGAGTTTACAGGTTTCGTTGCCTTGACTCAATAAAAATGAGCTTCAGGCTTGCTTATACAGCATTTTGACCCAATGTGGTTATAAGTAAAATGTAGTATTTGGCACAAACGACATTTTATTTCTGTTCAGCAGAGAAATTTTTATTTGGTTCGTTATTTACAGTGATACTGTCATAAAATACAGTACACATATGCTAAACCAAAAGCATGTTTAAACTTCTCTCATGACCAAAAATTTTTTAAAATCTGCTCCTTTCATTGGTTTACACCTTATATATTCTTTTCTATATTTTCTGCTGCTGAAACCCAATGAAAATGTCTGGGTCTTTTCATTTCATTACTTTTAGCTATAGCTCTTACTGTACCTTTCTGTGGCACAATCCATTCTTAACATAGCAGCATGTGCTAAATCAATTTCTTCTTTGCTCTTGGAATCCTTCTTCCAGCTATTCATTAAGTCCTACACAATTTAAAATGTTCCTCCTTTCCTTCAAGGCCATTTACTTGGTGTCATCACTATATCTTTTCTGTAATCTCTTGTTATACTCTTGTTCACCTCTTGTGCCCCTCTTCATTATATACATATCTCTAGATCCTTGTCATGACTAAGGTCTTTTTGGTTGAACCTTTTTATGTACTATGTCTCTGTAGCCTTCAAGCATCTCATGGTGCCTTTATACAAATAAGTAAAATATACTGTCTCCTGCCTTATGTTGATACTGCCTAGAACAATGTGAATGAAAAAGGAAACTCATATTATTTTTATAAAAATATATAGTATATAATCTTTGGCAATGAGAAAGTCCTACCATGTAAAAGATAAATTAGAATTTAGAATATGCTGTATTGTACATGTATCAGACATGCCATTTAGTCTTATCGTTTATAAAATGCCAACATATTCCACAGTGCAAAAACTGATCGATACAAGCATATTATCTTACAACTGCCCTAATCTGAATATTTTGATTGTTTTATTTAGCTTCCCACAGAAAAAAAGATAATTCTGACTTAAAGGGGTTGTTCACCTTTGAGTTAACTTTTAGTATGGTGTAGAGTTATATTCAGAGATAATATGCAGATGGATTTCATTGTTTATTATTTGTGTTTTTTGAGTTATTTATAGCTTTTTATTCAGCAGCTCTCCAGTTTGCAGTTTCAGCAATCTGCTTGCTAGGATCCAAATTACCCAAGCAACCATGCATTGATTTGAATATGAGACTTGAATATGAGTAGAAGAGGGCCTAAATAGAAAAATAAGTAATACAAAGTAGCAATAATAATACATTTGTGGCCTTACAGAGCATTAGTTTTTTTCATGGGGTGACTCCCATTTGAGAGCTGAAAAGATTCTGAAGAAAACTTAAGGTGAACTACTCCTTTAAGGATTTTGAAATGAGAGACTTTATTATTATTATTATTATTAATAATAATAATAATAATAATAATTATATTATCATTAATAATAATAATCCACCTTGTCACAAGATATTGACGCAATTTTTATATAATTTTGAAATAGCTGAAGAGTATTTGGCACTTTGTGATATAATGACCATATTCTGTCTGAGCAGATAAAAATAAATGTTTTGCTTTTGCCCAATTACCTCTGTAGAAAACTGGTGTTAAAGGGCTTTATTCAGTTTAGCAGGAAGCATCAAATTTACCAATGGCTGTGATAAAACTTTTATGAAATTCACCATCTTTATGGTTGCAGCCCTTTTTAAGGAATTGATCACACTACAGGTTTTATCGAGGATACAAGGTTTATCTAGGAAAACTAGGTTTTCCAGATAAGGGATATTTCCATAATATGGCTCACCATACAATAATTCATAACCCATACCATAAATCAAATACCCAATATCAATGATTTTCCAGCAATATGGATTCATGCAGCTTAGTTACCATCAATTACAAGCTACTGATTTATTATTTTAAATAAAAAATTACAATTATTGTCTTAAATTTGACTTTCTAGATAATTCTAGAGCAGGAGTCAGCAACCTTTACTATCAAAAGAGCCATTTTGCCCCCTCTTCTGCTAAAGAAAAATAGTCTGGAGCCGCAAAACATACTGCAGCTTATAAACTTTGAAAAGTGTGGGGTATGCTGCTGCACAGTTCCCACCTCCATGCTGTAAGAGCTGCTCCGGGGTTCTCTACATGCTATAGCCGTGCTTCACATTGAGAAACCATGGAAGGCAGTTAGACAGGGGCACACCATATTGGAAAGCGGCGCAGAAGGAGCTGCTGGGAGGAAACGTTGCGTTGGTGTTACAGGTAGCAGCTCTATAGCCCTGGTGCGAGGGGGTGCTAGACACTTTCCTTTGTTCTTTGAGAGAGGGAGAGTGATAGGCTCAGGAGTCGCTACAAATTGCAGCTATTTCTTGTTGGACACTGACCATACTAGGCACGGAACGGCACCAATCACGTTGTTCCTTGTAGTGCAGCAACTTCTGGCCCATGCTCCCCAGTCTCATCTTTATGCCAGTAATAAGGGACCTTGCTTGCTCTCGACAATATTCTTGGGAACCAGAGGAATAAGGGAACCCGACCAGTTGTTTGAGCAACATGGAAATACTGAAGACAGGAATGAGCTTAATTTGCCTATACCATTCCTACGGGTTATTGGACGGAGCAGGTAAGCAAACTCCACTTTCACCTGTGCAAGGTAGTGACTGTAGAGAGGGAGGGGGTCTAGAGAGTTAACTACCACCCTAATGTGGTCCAACCCCTTACCTCACTGCCTGCCAGCCTCTACCTGATTTCCTGCCTTCCCTCACATCAAGGCTGGAGTCGGCATTGATGACATAAGAACATGGGGTGGGATCGGTGACATCCTCAAATCTGCCAGGGCTCTTAAAGGGATTCTAGCATTAGTACCAGGGAAGCACAGGGAGGAGCTGAGATGATATTGCTCTCGTCTGTCACTCCTGGGACATCTCTATACAGCCCTAACCATTAGCTTATGGCGGTCACACACTCAAAAAGCCACAAGCAGGTGCGAGGGCTGTATAGACGACGTGACCGAGCCGCAGCAAGCAGGATGCATGAGCTGCATGAGGCTCCGGAGCCGCGGGTTGCAGACCCCTGTTCTAGAGTTTTTAGGATAATGCATCCCATACTTGTATAAATTTGTACTGTTGCATCTGCACTGACTGCACTACACAGGCAAACAGGAAGAAAAGGAGAAATGGAAGAGGATAAAATCACATTAACTTTATTAAACTCAACACCCATAAAAGATGACTTGAGAACCACCCCTTCCAAACAGACTAATCCAATGACCAATAGCAAACACAAAGCAATGAATTGCAAAAACATCAAGATAATGTGCATTCCAATAGTGTCCAAATTAACTTGTGCCAAACTAGCTCCCCATTATGCCACAGAGGACAGCCACATTAAGGGGGTTAGT
Source organism: Xenopus borealis (assembly GCA_024363595.1). NCBI lineage: Eukaryota > Metazoa > Chordata > Amphibia > Anura > Pipidae > Xenopus > Xenopus borealis. The sequence goes on from CM044441.1 coordinate 26,736,863, forward strand.
TATGAAAGGTCGATTTTTTTAGCTTCTTTTTGACCTTGAATGAACTCACAACCCAAGTGGTTTCTCTTTTAAGAAAAAATTAGAATGTAAAAAATTGGAATCCGCGTTGTCTGGGTGGAAAACTTGAATTGATACATTTTTTGACGAAAAAAAACGTGCTCGTCTAGTGCCAGACTTAATTCATACATAAATAAACGAAACATAGCAAATTGCACTGATTCATTAATTCTAAATACTCATAATAGAAATATATTTGAACAATGATCTTAAAAACAGTGATAAGATGATAATTTGAGAAAAGAGGTTGTTAAAAACAGCTAAGGCAGATTTATTATGGGTGGAGTTGTGTTTTCCACGAAAAATTCAAGATTTCAATGGTCAAAATCTATTTTTCGATTTTTTTAGTTTTATTATATCTCTGGAAATAGCTAGAATCTTAAAAATACCCTTGAACCATTTGAAGATTTTGATAGCCTTCATAATGTCATCATTTTTTTTCAGAAGGTTTAGCTCGAAAACTTGATTTATTCAAGTTATTCAAATTATTTGTGCTGAGGTCTAAAAAAGCTTGCATAACTCTGAACCATTGACTTTTGTTAAATAAAAAAGCTCACATAACTCTGAACCATTGACCTTTGATAAATAAAAAAGCTCACATAGCTCTGAACCTTTGATAATGCACCAAATCTGGAGTTCAGGCCCAAAGTTTGCCTTGTGCCAAGTTTAAAGTCTAGACTGACCGATGGCGTACAATGCAAACCAGATCATCCTGACTCTCAATCTCAGGGCTCACATTTGATTGCCCAGTTGAATGGAATGAATATATGTACCACGTCACAGGTCTATCTACTCAGAACCTCCTTGCATTACAGACACTATGTTTTATATCTAGAAATTCCTAGATACTTGGAGAGAAGACTAAAACGTTAGCCAATAGTACTTTTGTTATCACAAATTGTTTAAAATTTCTATTATAAATGGTAAACTAAGCTTATCAGATGGTGGATCCCTAAGTCTTTCAAACTCTGTTCTGCCTTAGACCATGATATTTATCGTGTTTATATAGACCAGATGTCTGTCCACCATATAAAATTCATACTGTATTTCTTCTGAAATCGCCCTAAAGCAATGATTTTCAACCTTGTGCCTCCAGCTGTTAAGGAACTACAAGTCCCACAATGCAATGAAGGAGTCTGACAGCCACAGTCAGGCAAATGCATTGTGGGACTTGTAGTTTCTTAACAGCTGGAGGCACAAGGTTGAAAATCACTGCCCTAAAGCAGTATCAGACTGTGACTGAAGCACTACAGTCCTTTTCCTTAGCTTCTGTTTGTAAGCATTTTGTTTAGGTTGTTTTTATTTATGGCAGCCACTGTAATGTATTATATTAACTAATAGCAGAAGTATTGCTTGCTTGAAAAAAAGACTTTCATAAGATTATGAATTATATGAACTATCCTACACTGTCTGTCAACAAAAGCAATGAGCTGCCTTAATCTATGACTCATGAACCCAGCATGAATAATGTTAGTTCATAACGTTGTTAATCTTTATTAATGCCCATGAATTCTTTAATATAAATGTTCTCCTTGAAAGATGAATTTTAAATCTTTGACCATCTAAAATGATTCTAACATCCATCTAGGAAACTATCTATTTAATTCCCAGTTGGTTATATATTTACAAAACTAAACTTTACAACAAAGTGTTTATAATATGAAACAATTGTATTTTAGGATTTTATTACTCTTTCAAGTGTACTACTGGTCCATTAAAGTTTCTGTTGATAGAACTGTTTGAATCTTAAAATCCTTGGTTCTAAAGCATGCATTAGAAGAGGAGAAAAGGTGTCCCGTGGTCCTAGCGTGCTCGCCAACAGGCATGGGATCGACCAGTTCAGTGCAAAAGCATTCTAGATTTTTTTTCTGCATCAAAATCCACTCTTTGTGTGCCCTATAAAACTGCCTTTCTATGCACACAGAAGATGCAGAAGGCATCTCCAATAGGAAGAACCATTTTTGTTCCTTCTAATTAACATTTATTTCTTCAAGTCTAAATGGGTGTTCTCATGTTCTTTGTTCTTTTGCCGCTAATGTACTTTTAAAGAGTCACAATAAATTAAATCACTGCAACGTAACTGATGTTCTGCTTGTTAATTAGAATAAGTAATGGTGTTGATTTGCTGTGGCCTGGCTGAGTGATATCAATATTTTAATGTTAGTAACACTAAGCCACACTCTGGCTTGAGTCAAGTGGAGTCCCTGCCTTATCTTCTGAACACATATCTGCTGTTGGCATGATCCAGGTGTACAAGGTGTACTTATATTAGTTGTCAGTTTTATGAGCCCAAGTCTAGCTCCTCGGCCCCCAGACTATTTCCAATCTCTATCACATTAAGGGCCTGCAATAGTGTAAAATATTATATCATTATGGAACAGTAAACATCAGTAGATGGAAGGTGAAACTGATCAAGCCACAGTTCTTCTTTATTTGCTCAACATTTCTGATGCAGAGATGGTGAAATGTCATACGATGCGGGCCAGTTTTTGAAAGCAAGTTTTCAGGCCACCAAATTACACCTTTAGTTCTAATAGAATAGATATTAACATAATGCATGCTTTATTTTGCTTGTTTCCATTATTCTTTGGTTATAATGCTATATAGTCTGTAGCTGTTTTAAATTTATTGCTCTCCTACTCCTTAATGGCTTCTTTAATGAAGTCACGATGAAGCAATTTGTCCTTCCACTATACAGAACATCTTTTTGTATCTAGCAAAACATGCTGAAATAACAAACTTTCACTACAATGACTTCTCTCTCTAAATATGACTGTGCCCAAGTGCTGTTTCTTTTGGAAAAGTGCAAGTAAAAATGATATATTTGCAGTTAACGGCAAGTGCAACAATTTCAAAGCTATCTAGTGATTTTTAATTTCTAAAAGAAATACGGGTGATGATGAAGTTCATGTTTCAGGGATATTAGACCCATTGTTTTATAGAGCAGTACATGGCAGTCTAAATCTCTTCCTTTTTTTACCTAAGCTGTACTAGATCAATTCAAAGTCAGTATGGTATAGAAAAATAAACATCCACCACTTATCCATATTTTTTTTTTTTTAAATTGCTATTTTGCAATAATGTCTAATAAAATATTTACTCTTTAGGAACTCAGTCAATTAATTATGCATTTTCTGTTCAGAGAAAAGGCATCTCAGGAAATGTTACTATTAATAAAATATAACAACTGACTGGAGCTTTAGGTTGAGTATACACTAGTTATTCCTCTTTTGTATAAGAAAGTTCTTCTTCATGTTTGTCTGTTAACATAAGCACTGGTGATTTATACCCATACCGTCTGTGTAACCTTGCACATTGGCATAAACTTTTCACAGGATACATGCATTTTTATTACCTTTATTTTTTATTCTTGAAGGATAGCAATATTTTTTCACATTTGTGTTGAACCTTTAGCAGCATTTTGTGTTTGGTTGTAACTTAACAGCTAAATGAAATATATATAACACTATTTTGGCCTTTATTGCTAATGGTCTCATTCATGATGATATTCTAAAGCTCTAAAACAAGACAGGCTTGGTTATTAAAGGGACAAAATAAATACCTGTAATAAAAATATAAGCTTGTAAACAATCAAGTAATTTAGCCACACCTGACCTTGTATATAGTGGCTGGTTACTAGGCAATGAGATGCATCACTCTCAAGGACTTTGCAAGGTCCTCTAAAAGCTTTAAAGGACAAGGAAAGTTAAACTAAAGAAGTAGCTATAAATGCTGTACATTATATGTTGAGCTTCTGTACCAGCCCAAGGCAACCACAGCCTTTAGCAGTAAAGATCTGTGTCTCCCCAGTAGATGCCCCAGTAGCGCTCCATCTTCTTTTCTGCTGATTCACTGATTCACATGCTCTGTGCTGCTGTCCCTTACTGAGCTTAGGGACCCACTCACAATATCACAAAAATCAGCCCTCGCCATTTGTGTGATTTGAAGGTTCACTCACCATTTAAAATCACAATAGCTTGTTTTGAAAACTACTTTCTTTTAGTATAGATGTACAGAAATCCCTGCAACATAAAATTCTGAAAGGTGCTGTTTTTCTATTTCAGTGTATATTTTTAGAAGTCTGACATATTTTGCTTAATCTTAAAAATATTGAGTGATTCATAAAACGCATGACGTGAAATGTCCCTGTCTTTCCTATTCATTTCCATGATTGTATAAATAAATTTGAAAGCGTGTGACTGTTACAAGTCATCCAAAACTGGTTTCTGTTCGTAAGAGTGATGTGAAAAAAAATATGTTTCTCTAATAGTTTGCCAAATAGATGTTTCCTCTTGTGGAAAGATCATTATACAAATGAATCACTCTACAGGCAAAGTTCATGCTAAACGAGGAAATACATTTTTAACACAGAATCTGTATGTTTTCATTAATTATGTGGTCAGATTCAGATGTCTATGACATTATTCCAAATGCTTTTCCTATACAATTAATTGAATTGATAAATTGTAATACAAAAGTAGTATGCAGTTTCGGTAAATACCTTTTCCTAACAAAACACAGCCTTGCAACGTTACAGACAGCTTTAGAATAACTATTGAGCGGTTACTGTCACCAGAATAAAAAGTGTTTGCTAGTGCCTGAAAACAATGTATAATATTGTGACATCTTGAAACATAAATTAACAAACTGAAATGTTATCAACATTGTTATTTAGTGCTCTTTTTTGCATTCAACGGAAGTCCTATCATGCTTTATAGCATTGTAAGCTCTTCACCTCTTTATCAGTCTATCTTTGTATGCAGGCCCGGACTGGCAATCTGTGGGTTAGGGCAAATGCCAGATGGGCTGCTATAAGGTGCCATAGAAAGTCAGTATTTAGTGGGCTGGTGGGGACTGTTTGGGCCTCTATGTGGGCTGATTGGGCCTCTGTGTACCTGAAATGCCAGGGCCTATTTTGATTCTCAGTCCAGTCCTGTTTGTATGTTATGTATATGTTAGATGCATACACCCTAGAGAGGTGAATTCCAGGTATACTAATCAGCATACAGACTCACCAGTAGAAATGTTGAGTTTGGGTGCGGGCGAGAAACCCTAAACCCAGCCATGGGGAACAGAAAGCTATCAAAGCTGGCTCTTTATGTACTTTATGGCCTGTTTGTTGGATGTTGCCAGATTTTGGTATAGATGTATTGCCTTCATAGCATCAGCCTGCCACTATGACACAGGGTGGGGTGTGCCTGCAAGTTTGCATAAGTGACTGAACCTGTGCAATTTAACCAGGGGTTCTAAATACATAGTTGGCCACAGGAATCCTTAGGGTTTATGTTTTTTTAGTTTTAAGGCAGTGCTATGTGTGTATCTTGAGGCATGTGAATAGTATCTGTTTTAAAAGGCTTTTTGTTGCATGTCTTACATTGTGAAAGTTCTTTAGATACATATTTTGTTAATCTGAACGCTCTTTCTTTTATCTGTATTGATAATTCTTTTAAGGGGGATTAACATTTACTTTTAATTAGTCCTATTCGAAGCAAGTTAATATTGGTCTTAGATTTTCTGCTTTTGGAATAAACATTTTGTTGAGCAGCTCTCCAGTTTGGAGTATCTGTTTGGCTTATACTGGCAGTTCTTTGAATGTCAGATTGGAAGATGACCTTAAAGTGATACTGACACTAAAAAATGAAATTTAACATATGAATGTACATTAAATGTTACCTATAGGTCATGTTGATCATTTTTTGCTGAAAGGTTTGTTTTTGTATATAATTGTTAGTTGAAGTTCCTAAGCCTGACTCTCTGACACTCTGACTTTGCCAACCTGACTGTCCCATCTCAGCCTGTTAGTTACAGTTTCTAATGATAACGGACTCCTGCTGCACAAATATGGCAGCCCCCTCATACAGGAACATGGGGGATCAGACAGGTAATGTAAAAGCATCATGCAAATACTTTATGGTAAAGTTAGAAGTAGCTTTCAAAGCCAATATTATAATAGATGTAAAAAAGAGTTTAATTTCAGGTGTCAGAATAATAAGAATAGACTGTTGTACAATAAATTAAAGAACTATATTAAAATTGTAGTTTTTATACAATATGTTCAGATTGGTTAATCTACAATGTATCATTCTCAAATTCATTCTCATTATGCAAAAAGTTAAAAGCAGGGAACCTTCAAAATTATTGAGTCCAAAATTACCAGATTATCACTGTTACATTTAATGTATAACTGAAGTAGGAGCTTATTAGGATGTTATGGCTTTGTTGCCATTGGAGACAATGAAAGTTCAAATCCAAGAGGACCATGCTTCCTTAAAGGTGGTGGCACACGTTTCCAGGTAGATTAGTTGCCAATAATGTGAATCACTGGCAGGATGGCATTCGAATCGCTTCCCAAATCATTTCCTGAATTTTCCTAGTGAGGCAACCTCGGGAAATAAAGTGATCTGAATGCCATCCCGCCGGTGATGCACATTCTTGCCGGCAGGAAGGCATTTTGGGGAAATTATTTGTCCAAAGAAGAGGACATTTGTCGATGGGCAACTAATCAGCCCTTAATCTGCCTGTGTGCCACCAGCCTCAATGTTTCACTCTTTTCATGCCTAATAGGCAGTAGTTCCTCCGATCTCTAGGTTATAAAGTTTTGGATTTTGATTTTACTTTCATGATTAAAGGCATTGTCCAAGAGAGCAGAAATTGCAGAATCACAGATGGGTCATTTGAGAGTTGAGTTTGTTTGATATACTTACAACCTTATTACCTTGCTGTACATTTCCACATGTTCGTAATATTTTCCCTGTTATTCTAGCAGTGTAGTATAGTTATCTATGAACAGGAAAGGAATTTATAGTTGATGTCTTAGCAGGTTACCAGACCTGGAACTAGGTGAAGGCAGTAAATTCATGCGCTGGTGCAAAGGGCCACAATAAAAAAAATGTCTTTTAACCACATAGTCATAGGATAAGCACACAATGACCCTGAAGAGCAGCCTCAACTTTAGATCTGCCTGACTCTCTTGTTGAACCTTCTGAAATCTTCACACCTACTTGACTCCAGCTCTGCAGACCATATGTTAGATTGAAACCATTTTTTCTACTCACTAGAGTAAATGCCAGGGGAGTCATTTATTAATTAATATGGTATTAACACTAATTTAGAAAATTCACGTGAATAATTCGAAGTTCTATCGAATATTCGAATATGCAAATTTGGCCACTTCGATCGTATTGAATAGATTGAATTATCGAGTATTCAATTATTTGACTATTCGATGATCGAAGTACTTCAACTTTAAAATTTTATTCGACTGCCTACTTTGCCAGATTGAACCTACCGAAGCTTTTTTTTCCTATTAATAATAGATGAATGAACTCTGCGCAATTTTCAATTTTCCGTGAAGGGTAGAAAAAAGAGAGCAGCACCTTGGAAATGGTGAACCCACGTGTTCACCTACGTAGTATGCTCTAATAGCATTCATACGATCGAACGCCTCGATAGCGCTCAAAAAATAGCCCAAAACTATTTGATTTACATTCGACAGTCAAATTTCTTCCGAATTCATGAATAATGATAAATTTGCCCCTAAATGTTTAGTAAAATGGAGGACTATGCTTTCTTTTATTATCAGTCCTTGATTAGAACACAATACAGCAGTGCTTGATTACAATACAATATATATTGTAAAGTCTGTGCTATTATGTATTGTTTTTCTGAACTTATAGCCCTTAACACAGTATGCTAATACCTGTCATGTTCTTACAGCCCTTTAAAATGCTGTATATGCTGTATATAACACTATCTATGTTTTTCACCCTAATGTGACTTTTTAATAAGTTTTTTTTTTTCTAGTTGGTACAATGATCCTTCAATTTTCTGAAATGTTCACCATCTTCAGACAGTGATTGAATTCTTGTTTGGTTTACTGCTAGTACTGTTAGATTAAATTAACAAGTTTTGTTCTGCTTCAAAGAAGTGACCCTCAGCAACCTTCAGTTTGTAGAAATAATCAGCCTTTCAGTGATTTATTGATTGGATTTGTAGCTACACATTGCTTTTGTCAATAAGTTTCAGCCATAGGTCTTCCACTTCTAATAGGCTTGCTCTTATTGTGGCTTATTCTGTGAAAATGAACCAATCTCGGGCTATGATACGCTCTTCTCTCTCTGCTATGAGCCGCAATTATGGCTTTCTGAAATACAGACTGTAGGTCTCATAAATGCTAGCGCACACAATGGCGACAGTTGATCAATGAGTGTATATTACAAAGTCAATTAACCTATGCACATAGACATTAGAATCAATTTAAAAGCAACATGAAGAGGTTTATATTAACCGGAAGCTGCACTATCTAATTTTGATTCTCAGTAATTGCACAAATTTAATTTCAACATTTGGATTAAAATATGAAATTGAAAAAAAATATATAAATTATGCAGTGGAATGACAAAAGTGCTGAGAATCGATAGAAGAACCAGTATAAAATGCTGACTGTGCTTTCAAATAGTGGAGCTATTGTTTTACAAACACTAAACCCCATCATTTTGTTTTTTTTTACTATCTTTATTCAAGGTACAAAAAGTGGGTCAGAGTTGAGTTATACATTCATATACTCAAGCAACTTTGACTACAATCATTAAATCTTTTCAAATAGTATTTTTTTCATCGATTTATTTAATTATCAGGCAATGAAAAAATTTTTTTTTTTGGCCACATATAATAATGTAAATCCTGTTATGCACTGAATGCATCTACTATGACACACGTTTTATAATTATGGGATTGTACAGGTTATGGGATTAGTTATCTGGAAGCCTGTTATCCACAAGGCTCCAAATAATGGAAAGACTGTCTCCCTTAGACCCATTTTATCCAAATAATCCAAATTTTTTAAAAAATATTTCTTATTCTCTGTAATAATAAAACAGTAGCTTGTACTTGGATTAAGATATAATTAATCCTTATTGGAAGAAAAAACGGCCTGTTTGGTTTATTTAATGTTTATATGAATTCTAGTAGACTTCAGGTATGAAAATCCAAATTATCCAGAAAAACCCAGGTCCCATACCTGTATAATTTGTACCCCTTAGGCCACATATGTGTGAAAATTAGTAAAATGTACAGCATTTCAGCAAACCTATAACTATTCTAAACAATATTTTTCAATATTCTCTAAAATTCCTTTTTTTTAAGTGTTTATAGTGCAAAAATGTGCAAAATCCCCTGAATCGTACAGGTTGAACTGATTCACTTCTTATGGTATCAGTGAAAACCCTTTAAGTTAGTGGTGCATGGCATAAACTCTCAATTCGAATGTTTGCTTATTTATGAAAAAACCTGAATGTAAAAAACTCAATTGAATGCAAACCTGAATACTTAAATGTATTGAGTTATTGATGGAAAAAAAACCTTGAATACCTCAAATTGATCAAGTTTTCGACTGCAAACCTCTGGAAAAAAAAAACAGAAAATCATGAAGGCTAAAAATATCTTCATATGGTTCAAGGAAGCTTTGGGGCATAATAAATCTCGAAAAATTCTAGTTTTTTATCCTGAAAAAATTTCTGTTTTTACTGAAACTACTCTTGCAAAACTTGATTTATTTATTTTTTTTGGGAAAAACACAAGCTAACCTTTAATAAATAACCCCCATAGTGTTTGTAGAGAAATCTCTTTTACCATCTATCTCACTGCGCCTCCTTTCATTCATTCCAACAACTGCAGGTAAGGTGGGTGTTGGGTGTTTCACTGCCAAAGTAATCAGGGCCGCCATCGGGGGGGACAAGTGTCCCGGGGCTGAAGGGGGGCCCGGCAGCGCTACAACATTAAAAAAAGCCGCGCCCCCCTTACGAGCGCAGAAGCGTGCGCTCGTCGCGAAGTCAGAATGCGGAAGTGCCGAAACAAATACGAAGTCCTGAAGAGGCGGAAAGACCCAAAGTCCCTAAAGGAGCCGACACTGAAGTCCTGAAGCGGCGAAAATACCCGAAGTCACGAAAGGAGCCGACACTGATGTCCTGAAGCGGTGAAAAGAAACGAAGTCATGAAAACAGCTATAACTGAAGTCCTGAAGCCACGACTGACACCAATGTGGGTTTTTTTTTTTTTTTAAATCCCATGCCCACCAGTGTTTTATTTTAATACCAATATTTTTTTTAATATTTTTTGAGCCCCATTTTTTTGGGGGGGCCCTGGCGCCAATGTTTTTTTCCAAAATATTTTTTGGGGCCCCAATTTTTTTTAGTTTTGTGAGAGGGGCCCTGGTGTCAATGGTTATTAAAAAAATATTCTTTGGGGCCCCATTTTTTTTTAACTTATTAGGGGGGCCCTGGCGCCAGTGTTTTTTTTTATATTTTTTGGGGCCCCAATTTTTTTTTTTTACTTTTAAGGGGGGCCCTGGTGCCAATGTTTTTTTTTTTTTTAACTTATAAGGCAGCCGTTACTATCAATATGTGTGGGGGGGTTACTTTTTTAGTGCTGATATCTGTGTGGTCTTTTAACCTTGATATGGAGTAGGCGGGATCAGGGGTGGGGCTTGGGTGTCAGAGTGGGCGGGGCCCAGGGGGCCCTGAAGATGTTCTTGTGCGGGGCCCCGTGATTTCTAATGGCGGCCCTGAAAGTAATTAGCTGTAAAGGAAAATAAACATGAACAGAACTTGCAGTCCTACACACCAACTGTCATTTGTGACCTCGGGATGCAAAATGTTTGCGCTATGAAAAATAAATACAGCATTCCTGGTTACTTTTATAAACATATATAAATATAAAGAAGAATGAATGGTAGAATCTTTGTCAGGGGTTGTTAGGTGTACCCCAACGATTTAGGGGTTTACTTTCTACCCTCGGCCAGTGCTCCACTTCTTAAACTGCACCAGTCCCAGGTTCTTTGCCTGTGTGTTACTCAGTCATATTTTTCTTGTGTCTCAGGCATGTCCTGCATTGTTCTGGGTAAGCATATGCTCGCTACAGAGGTTCTTCAGCTATTTCTGTATTGCACATGCACCCATTTTCAATAGATGCAGGTCATTCAGAAAATGCTGGTGCAGCTTCACATTTGTAAAGCAGAGGGTCACTGATTCTAGGATAAGAAGTAAAACTAGAATCACGATGGGTGCCCAACAACGTGGCACTCGCTAGTCATTCTACCTTTCATTTGCCTTTAAATTGAATTCTGCTTCTGAGACACTGCAGGATTAAAAGCATGTGCAGTGTCTAAAAGAATGTCTATATCAGCCTTGTTTTGTGGAAAGATTGATCCTCTAGTAAAACTGATGAAGGACAGCATTCCCAGTGATAGAATGGTGAGGTAACAACCTATTACTTTGATATCAGTGCTTTTTGTATCTAGCTGTCTGCAAGAACTGATAAGGGCCAAAGCTGCCTCCTGAACCGTACCTTACTGTTTATATTGATTGCTGGACCTCAGACCGGTCCTATTATGAGCTGGCCATTCATTACTTCACAAGGAACAATCTAACCTTTTCTGAGACGTGGCTATGATTAGTGCTCGCAAAGAGACTCTCGAAGAAAATGAAACACTAGGTAAGATTAAACTTAAAATAAAAAGTATGGTGTGTCACTGTTAACAGAGTGGTTTTCTGCTTACTGACTTATTGGTTTTAAACAAGCTACTTTAAAAATGGGAGATGTTAAAAAAAAAAGATTCATAGCTAATCTAACAGCAAAAGAGATACTACTTTACTATAAATTTGATATTTCTGCCATACAGAATAATTTGCATTTGTTTACTTCGACAAGTGCAGAACTTAATTTTACTTGTCCACAAAGCACAACAGTGCCCATTATATCACTGTTATGTATTTTCTAGAACATTAAACTGCAGTTTTGTTGCTGTACATAACTGCATTTCCTATTATAAGGAACAATGAAGCCTTCTACAGTTGTATCACAAATATTCCCATGTTTTGATTATTGTTTTGGTTTACATTTGGGATACTGCATGCTTTATTAACAAGTAGGAGTGGTGCCTTATTGCAGGGGTGTCCAAACTTTTGGCTTCCCTGGGCCACACTGAAAAAAGAAAAATTGTCTGGGGCCACACATGAGACACAAACACTCTTGATTTGTAAAAGTAAATAAAATACACATAACTACAACACCAGTTGGATAACCAGATGGAGCTATAAACTGGAATATGGGGACCAGCAATAACTTTTGCATATAACATCCCCCAAACAGGCAGACGCTTTATGACATGCTACATTTTACCTTAATATATATATTTATATATTAATGTGTATATATATATATATATATATATATATATCATAGATATATCATGCATAATATATATTTTATTTTTGTCTTTTAAAAGACACTGCATTTCCATTAAATTTAAAGGGGTTGTTCACCTTTGAGATAACTTTTAGTATGACGTAGAGTGTTATATTCCGAGACAATTTGCAATTGGTTTTCATTTTTTATTATTTAAGACTTTTGAGTTATTTAGCTTCTTATTCAGCAGCTCTTCAATTTGCACTGGAAGCATTCTGGAAGCTAGGGTACAAATTCCCCTAGCAACCATGCATTTATTTGAATAAAAGACTGGAATATGAATAGAGGATACATTGCACTTATAGCCTTACAGAGAGTTAACTTAAAAGAAGTGGTCAGCATCGCCCATAAAGAAAAAAAACCCAAAAACAACTATAAAACTATAAAAATTAAATAATATGAACCAATTAAAAAGATGCTTCAAATTGGCAATTCTATAACAAACTAAAAAGCTGAACCACCTAGTAGTTGTGAGTTGCGTTCACAGGTTTTTAGCTGCCAATAATCTGCCACCTGTAACATTATGCTTGTTTTTTTAAATTTCCTCTAATTTTCTATGCCTTTCCCATTACTATTGTACTTAGTTGATTTAGTGCCCTTTAATGCACCTAGCTGGCCTTTTCAATTAGATACCCCTTGGAGTTAGGACCTTACCTTCAGTAACTTTTCCTCTTTTGGCACCTTTCATTTCCCTATGTCACTGTGTTATTTTTGTTTTTTTAATTGATTTCTCCCTGGATTATTAATTTTTCCCTTTAAGATCACAGTTGCCCATGGGTGTATTCTCAGAAACAATACACAGAGAAAAGCTAGTTGCGGCTTTCTATGAACTGGGCACTTGTATTTACTTTCAAGAACAAAGATAAGTTAACACTTTTGGAAAGCATCTTTGACACTCACATTCTCAGTGGGCTCTGAGCAGCTGTTGAGAAGATAAGCTTATGGGTTGTCACTAATTCACAAGCAAAAAATTAGATTGGCCTGTAAAATAAACTGATACCAAAAGGCTGATTATTGGATTCCCATGTTAGTTGCATTGGGTTCTTTGCTGCCATGTAGTAGTTTTCTGTATTAACTACTGAATGCATCAGTTAATAGTGCTGCTCCAGCAGAATTCTGCATTGAAATCCATTTCTCAAAAGAGCAAACAGTTTCTTTTATATTTCATTTTGAAATCTGACATGGGGCTAGACATATTGTCAATTCCCCAGCTGCCCCAAGTCATGTGACTTGTGCTCTGATAAACTTCAATCACTCTTTACTGCTGTACTGCAAGTTGGAGTGATATCACCCCCTCCCCTTTCCCCCCCAAGCAACCTAACAGAACAATGGTAAGGTAACCAGATAACAGTTCCCTAACACAAGATAACAGCTGCCTGGTAGATCTAAGAACAGCACTCAATAGTAAAAACCCATGTCCCACTGTGACTCCTTCAGTTACATTGAGAAGGAAAAACAACAGATTCTTCAAACAATGTGATTGCTGTATTCCTCGAAACAAAAAAGCCAGAGGAAGGGGAATAACAGAAATAAAATATAGTGTAGTAGTTCAGTGCCTTAGTATTCGTGCACCTAACATACAACACAAGTTACTTAAATCTTTGTTGGCACCCTAGGCAAGGGGTTCAATCAGCGCCCCTCCCACCCCCGTTATGTATGACCATTTCTCACCTATTCACTTTTTCTTAAATAAAAAAAACCTTATAACACATTAATGAATCAATTTGTACATGTGCCAGCCAGTAGCCAAAATATTGCTCCCAATCTGTACCTGTGTCAGCCTGCAGCCAAAATATTGTCCCCAATCTGTGCCTGTGCCAGCAGCACCCAAAATATTGCCCCAAATCTGTACCTGGCTGTGCCACCAGCATTGCCCCTAAGTCTGTACCTGTGCCACCAGCCTGTGCCAGAGCAGCAGCAAAAATATTGCCCTAGATCTGTGCCAGGCAAAGAGTAAGTAAGAGGGAGGTGGGGACTGAAGTAGAGCAGAACGCTGCTGCTGGAGACTGGGGCGAAGTTAAAACTTGAAGAAATAAAAAAAAAATTATTTCACTTCAAAAGTGCGCCCCCCCCTATGACTGCGCCTAGGCGGCCGCCTACTCTGCCTACCCCTAGTTCCGGCCCTGAAACCTGCAATATATACATGGTCTGGCGGGAAAACCACAGTCTTGATGACGTAATGCAGTCATCCTGATTGGGCGACTACTATGATCACATCCTATCATGACTGAATAGTATTGCTTAAATGGCTAGGCATCTAAATAACTAAAAAAAATTATTAAATAAACACTAAGTTAAAAACAAAACATCCAGTAGCATCATCATTCGCTGCAATATTATTACAAAAGTATTCACAATAATATTACTACTCTGTCCAATCTTTCGAAAGTAATAATTAAAGGACATACTACTGTTAACTTTAAATAAAAGCAGCACAGTAAAGTAACTTTGTTAATCCTTAAAAAATTGTTACAAACAATAGTTACATAAAATATACTGGCTGTAAATAGCTACTGTGTCAAAGTTTGAGGATTTAAAAGGACATACTCACATTATCCCAGGTATATATAAAGAATAATTAATTAAAAGGCTATGGATGTGTATGGCAACCCACATAAATCACTCTCCTGATCTAAGATATTATTTACGGTATATTCCTAGTCAGGTGGTGCAACTGGCTATACTTCCCAATATACACAATCTACGTGGTGCACTGCATTCCTAAAAACATATAACTAAATCACCTAATGTAAATTATTTTGCGTTAAATTATTAAAGTTACATGGTGTTACATGTGATTACTAATTTTTGTAACACTTTTTTGTAACAATTTATTTGCAACAACATTTTAAGGATTAACACTAAACATGAAAACAAGCCCTGTTCATTGACTCTATATTGCAATGTCCACGTCCATGGATATTATTATTTTTTGCCATTATAAAGCATTTATATGAAAGTTTTGTAATTTTTGCGAACATACCCCCCTTCCTTTATAAACAGGGCAATTTGTTCAGTGTTCCCTGTCTACCTTTGAACAAACAAACCCCTTCTTTCTCTAAGCAGCAGCCTTTGAGCAGCTCATTATCAGGGGCTTCTCAGTGGATTTTTATTAGCTTTATCAGCTCCTCTCAAGTTCTTCGGGACTAAATTCTTCAGAATTGTTTATGCCCTTTTAATTGAGCTTATGTTGAAAAGGGGTGAATGCAGTCCCTTTAATATCTAATGTCTTTTTATTGGAGCCATTAAATCACTTTCATGCAAACTATGGAAGTTCTTTGGACTTTTGTAGATTTAGGAGCTTACGTGTGTCTCCCACTCTCATATGCCTTAGGGCAGGTACACACGGGCGTTTTGGACCTGCGCTCCCCTGCATTGCGTTTGGCTGCGCTCAGCCGCAGGGGAGCGCAGGTCTAGACGCACCTCATTTTGTTCAATGAGGTTGTACCCACGAGACGCGTGTAAGCGCCGAACGCAGATTCAGACGCAACATGCTGCATTTTTCCTGCGTTTGGCGCCTACATGTGAGTACAGACCCATTGAAAATAATTGAGTGCGTCTATACCTGCGCTCCCCTGCGGCTGAACGCAGCAAAACGCAACGCAGGGGAGCGCAGGTAAAACGCCCGTGTGTAAGGGCCCTTTTAGAGTATTTGTCTTAATTCCAAGAATGATAATTGTGGAATGAAAAAAATGCACAATGAAGCATCCATTAAATTAATATTTTCTAATGTCAGTTGTGCAATAAAACTATGGAAAATTGGTCATTTTAATGCAGTTATTTCAAGTAGTTAGAAGTTGATATAATCCATTAGTAGTTGTTAACTTTTAATGGAGCCATAATGTTAGTCGACTGTTTTTCCAATTTGCAAACAGCTTACGTGACACTTAATACAAAATGTTAATGTATAAATTAAACTTTTGAGTCTCCTCAAGACTTGAAATCTGCTTAAAAACAGCAAAAAAAAAATAAGCTAGGAATATTTTGCAGCCTGTCTTTATTGTAGATTATGTTTCTGCCAGTTCCAGAACAGTATTGGACAATAAAAAAAACACCTTATTAATCTGTTTGAATAAAACTAGAGAGAGAATATTTTTCTCCAATAAGCACAGATATGGAAATAAGATGTACTACAAAGGTGAAGTTGAAGTTGTCTATTATAAGGTTGATGTTTTTTTTTATTTTAACAAATGCAAATGCAAAGTGTTATAATGCATGCAAAATTTAGGGGGAATGTAATTAAAAGTAGCAAGCGTTATTTAAATTGGCATCTTTGCGAATGTTTAGCACTGCTCGCAATGTAAAATCAGTCACTGGCGAATTACATTGCACATTTTCTATAAGAAAAGGTTTAGAGTTAACACCTGCTCTAGAGTTCTGTTAAACAAAACTATACCCTCATAATGAATACTTGAGCAACAGATCGTTTATATCATATTAATTGGCATATTAAATAATCTTGCCAAAATGGTATACATATATAAGTAAATATTGCCCTTTTACATCCCTTGCCTTGAACCACCATTTCTTAATGTCTATGTGCTGCCTCAGAGATCACCTGACCAGAAATATTTCAACTCTAACTGTAACAGGAAGAAGTGTGGAAGCAAAAGACACAACTCTTTCTGTTAATTGGCTCCTGTGACCTAACTTTATAGTTTGTTTGGTATGTTTGTGTGCACCGTGAATCCTAGGATCCCAGGAGGCTGTCCTTATTTTTTAAAATGGCAATTTTCTATTTATGATTACCCAATGGCACATGCTACTTAAAAAGTACATTATTATAAAAATGTTTTTTTTACATTAAGCAGGGTTTACATACAGATGCAGTCACTTGGATTTGTAAGTTAAATGTGTCGTGACACAGGGCTAATTGAAGAAACTGTGTTATCCAAACTTATCTTAACTCATTTAATGCATTTAACCTTTTCATTAGCATACCAAAGCCCCATTGTTTTCAATGGTGAACTCTTTAATTGGATGGGATGCTGTGACACAATATTCTGTGCTAAGTGGGATAAATGGGATAGATGTGTTAAGTCACGACGCATTTAACACACAAATCCAAGTGACTGCATCTGTATGAGTTGTTTTATTCAACATTGTTGAGGGAGTATAGCTTTCCTTTAAGTATTTTGTCACTACAAGGACTTTGCACTTGTGAAATTTGCACCTGAGGAAGGGGTTGGTCCCCGAAAGCTTGTGCCACAAATCTCTGCAACAATATAAAGATGAAGGCTTAAGCCCGTTCGAATTGGTGTGCTTCTTCCTCTTGTAAAGTGTGGATTTCATTAGACTTGGAGGCAGTCTGGGAATTGAATGCACCCTACAAGCAAGTAAGTGGTGTGCAGCAGTGAATTCTTTTGCCTTCCTTAAGTTTGTCATGCCTCGCATGCTGGGGGTTCTTGCTTTATAGCATGCTTTCTAACTTGTATACGGTCTCAGCGTGAAAGATAAAACAGAATTGTACCAAAGAATAGAACAGCCATAGCAATAAAAAGCCTTGACATTAGTGGAAACCAATGTAGATCTGAAACATAAATGCGCTCTATAATATTTATGGGTAAATCAAAGATTATTTAATGGTGTGGTTTAAGGCACAGAACACCGTTCAAGCACAGCAGGAGCAAATTTTACCATGAGATCCCTATGGTAACTGAAGTTGTCAAAATGCACTGACAAGTCAAGTAGCGTCATTATAACAGTGGAAGCCTGAAACTGCAACACAAGAAATTGCAAGAAGATTGATAATTCCCACATAGAAGAACAATTTAATTTAAAGAAGTTTTGCAAGAGTTTGGATGTTACAAACTTAAGACATTGCACTTTACCCATTCAAGTTGTACATATAACCACTTAGATTCTGGGTTTTTTTTTTTAGGTTTTTTTTTAATCCAAAGCAAAACAACAAGATGAGAGCGATCAACAAACAGTCCAAATTTAATTTGTGTCTATTCCCAGTGCTTCTGTAACTTGGCAACTGGGGCCGTCAGAGTAAATTTTTTTGCAGGTTTTCAATTGCCTTGAAGTGCGCTTTCCATTTTGATGCTAACATTACAAAAATTGATGTACATGTAGGTTCTTTCCAGTGGCTGGCTTTCAGTTTGATTGGCTGATGTTTTTGTTATCCCGGTGCTAGTGTTTTGAGAAGAAACCTGCAGTAAACGAATGATGTTTTTTTTTTTATATAAGGTCTGCAAAGTATTTAAAATGCTGGAAAAGTCTGTAGTGAAGAAGCCTGTTGCCATAGTACCTGCATATAATGCAACATTATGTCCCTAAAGTCTGGACACCCAAAATTCAGCCCTAACATTCCTGGTAGTTCATTGTAGACTACACAACCCAACATTATTTTTTGACAATGGTGCACATTAGCAGGACAACATGCCACCTATGTGAACCTTTCAGAGCAGCTTTCATCCATGATACTCACATTCTAGGGATTCTGGATTAATAAAAGAGTACAGGTATGGGACCTTTTTTCCAGAATGCTCGGGACCTGGGGTTTTCCAGATAACTGATCTTTCCATAATTTGTATCTCCATACCTACTAGAAAGTCATTTAAACATTAATTAAGCCCGATTATTTATATTTTAGTTGGGATCAAATGCGAAGTACTTTTCTATTATTACAGAAAAAAAATAGTTTGATTAAAATGAAGTGAATGCAAGATGAACTTCCTTTAATTCAGAGCTTTTTGGATAACAGGTTTCCAGGTAATGGATACAATAACCGTACCTGTATCTAAATCTGGAAACCTCAGTTTTAATGGGGTGTGTATTCAAACATACAAGCTGTCAATAAAACGAATTTACTGTACCTTTCCTATTTTTATTTTGCCAAAGTTTTTCATATAGATCTGTGTTTAAAGACACATGCAAAAATGACTTTAAATAGTTGACTCCCATTATCCTTAGCTTTGCCAACTGTTTCCTGTATAAAAATGCTTGGAAAGTGCACATTAGACAACTTTATTCTGCTTGTACTTGTATGCAGTTGGTTAACCCCTGCAGAAGATTATGTATCCAAAGTTGGAAATTAATTATAGAGTTGTTGCCATTTTTTAGATTGCTTACGATGTATTTGAGGTTGGCAGAATCCAGCCCTGACAGATATTACTAGGAGTCATGTTGATTTCACTTTTGCTTCCTCAAAGAAATTGTTTTGAGATTCTGCAAAGCTATAGATATTTTTCCAGTCCTGCTTATCATTACATCAGTGACATGATCTATTATTGGTGCAGCTATGTTACATCTGTATCATGTTGTGCGCAGAGATAACGGAGGCAAAAGTCGCAGTTTTATCATTATGCCAGCATTTGTGATGTTACATTAATAGCATGGGTAGAAAGGTTAAAGCCATTTGCGTGAATACAGTGTTCATCAGCGAGCAAGCGAATGGAAAGTTCATCTGATACATTGCCCAGGATGGTAGAAATCTATCATGTGCAGAAAATCCCGGGAACACGTGTGTGTTCTTTTGCTTTATTTTAACGCAGTTTGTATAATTTTGTTATTTTATTATTTACTCTCTTTTGAGCAAATGCAGATATTATGGGGCACTGTTTATCAAGCAGAAGCATGGTCGTTCTGCCTTGAGGTTTCAAATGTTCAGCTGGCCACATACCCAAAGGTAAAGTTGGATGATTTTTGGACCATATGTGGTCGGTCCGACATTTTTCATGCCATGACCTATATATATATCTGCATGTATTGCCTACCTGACAATATCAATTGGTGACTGTCACTACTATTTGTCAGACTTAACATTCGTACGATTGCTGTCTTTGAATTAATGGCCAGAACACTATTACTTTATTTAACCTGAACGGTTAGTGTTAGGTAGGGAGATTTCAAAGGAGCGAATGTTCACTGGATATCTATGCACATCTATGGCCAGAATAACAGTCTTACTTTGCCTATTTAAATGAGAAGGAAAGGTCTTTTAATGTATAATGTTATGCCTATGATTAAGTGTGTTTTGGATACGAAACGTGTCAGGAGAATGGTTATTAAATTTTGGAAATAAATGTAAGCTTTTTAACCTTTTACAACCTGACTGTGGCTTCACTATTTTGTGGGTTCCAGGCATGTGCCAGCCTCTTTACAAGTTCTCTGGTTCACGTTGGTAGCCCATGTGTAAGGAATCTTAAATTTAAAAAGAAATGAATGTTCTAAGCAAGAAAGCACAACAATGATTCAAAATACAGTGCCACACAGAAGGTTACTGGTTAAATTAAGTTGATGTTGATGTAAATGTTGATCTGGAACATAGTATTTGTAACTGGATAGAGAACTGGCTAAAAGATAGACTACAAAGAGTGGTGGTAAATGGAACATTTTCTAATTGGACCAGTGTTGTGCAGTACCGCAGGGCTCTGTACTGAACTATTGTTTCTATTTTTGTAGATGATACTAAATTGTGCAGAACTATAGGTTCCTTGCAGGATGCTGCCACTTTGCAGAGTGATTTGTCTAAGTTGGGAAACTGGGCAGAAGCTGGAAAATGAGGGTCAATGTCAATAAATGCAAGGTTATTAATGTCGTTATGTCATTCTGTGGCTACTAAAGCACATAAAGTTCTGTCTTGCATAGAAAAGGGTATAAACTTAAGGGATGAAAACATAATTATACCTCTTTATAGATCCCTAGTAAGGCCTCACCTGGAGTATGCAGTGCAGTTTTGGACTCCAGTCCTTAGGAGGGATGTAAATGAGCTGGAGAGAGTGCAGAGACTAAGTGCAACTAAACTGGTTAGAAGGATGGAAGACTTAAATTATGAGGGGAGACTGTCAAGCTTGGGGTTGTTTTCTCTGGAAAAAAGGCGCTTGTGAGGGGACATAATTACACTTTACAAATACATTAGAGGACATTATAGACAAATATCAGGGGACCTTTTTACCCATAAAGAGGATCACCGCACCAGAGGCCACCCCTTCAGACTAGAAGAAAAGGACTTTCATTTGAAGCAGTGTAGGTGGTTCTTCACAGTGAGGACAGTGAGGTTGTGGAATGCACTGCCGGGTGATGTTGTGATGGCTCATTCTGTTGATGCTTTCAAAAGGGGTTTGGATGATTTCTTGGACAGACATAATATCAAAGGCTATTGTGATACCAAACTCTATAGTTAGTGTAGAAATGGGTATATAATATATATATATATATATATATATATATATAATTTATGTGAAAATATGGAGGGGGTGTGTGTATGGATGCTGGGTTTTCATATGTAATTATTTAAGTAATTTAATGGGGCTTTTGCACTGACTCATGCTTGTTTATTGTTCATACAGTTGCAATTAAAGAACAGACAAACAGTGGCATATGGGAAAGCATTTTTTATCAACGAGGCTAGAATAGTGCCATATTGTTACTTTTTTAAAGTGCTTTATCCATTTTCTGGTGCTGCGTTGCAATTTGTTCCTTTGAGCATCGACCAGTTTCAAACTGAAATACTGAATTTACTGGGACTGTTATTGGAAGCATAAAACACATGTGCCTGTCTCCCACTAAACCAAATGACTTGTCTATAAATCTGCTTGCAATTTCCATTGCAGCTGAAATGTCTCTCCTTTACCACTTCTTTTCTTCTAAGCAAGACTTATAGGTTACAATTTAGGTCTGAAAGCATATTGTTATGGGATGATGATCACTGAAAACCAGCATTCTTTGTTACAAAAACTATTTTAACTTACTGTTATTTAACAGGGTTTTTTTTATCAAAGGTCTACTTTGTGAATGTTTTTCTACCTCGAATAAACTCAACTCAAATGTTTGCTTATTTTTAAAAAAAATTGTATGGATGTGCACACTCAAATAAACTCTCAAGATATACAAGGGGTAAATGCAAAAAAGTTTTACTTGGTATATCAACAATCACAAAGATGAATATCAAATGTAACAATACACAAGGAATCACAGTAGAAACAATACTATACATACCCCTTTGGGACAAATAAGGCAAAAAAAGTCAAACCACAAGTAGCGAATACACAAGCCTCAAGTGAGAATACCCCAACGTTTCGGCACCAAGGCCTTTGTCAAGGGGATCCTCCTTGTAGATATTTTGTAATTTTAGGAGTGCCCTCCACTGATCTATATTGTTATTTTAAAAAAAAAACCTGAATGTACAAATCTCAATTGAATGCAGTAGCTCAGTGCTGTCCAACTTCTGTGGTACCAAGGGCCGAACTTTTTCTGGCCAATGTGGTGGAGGGCCGATAAGGGAAGTCAGTGTTTACCACTCCACATTTTAAACCACACCCACATTACCACAAGAACTTATAAGATTATATCCACATTAACGGTAGTAGCACACCAAAAAACCAAATGGTTGGTGCTCACTGCAGAGATATCCCTCATCACTCATGTAAAAAAAAATTAAGTCAGACACATGCCTAACTCCACTGTGGATAATACAGAACCGCCCCAATACATGATTAAACACCTTAGGGACCCCTAATAATTATTTCCAAATGCTAAAAAACACCCAGAACAAACCCCTACCAGGCTTACATCCCACAGGTAGCATAGGGCAAGCACAGAATGACGCACAGAATGACACACACACAAGCAGCACTGGGCAAGCAGAGTATGACACACACAGGGAGCATAGGGAAGGCAGAATAGAGCAGGAGACAGGGAATTCTAACAAAATTCTAACATGTACTACATACAATGAGTGACAGTGATGGTGCCCATTAGCATTT
This sequence comes from Xenopus borealis, assembly GCA_024363595.1. Classification (NCBI taxonomy): domain Eukaryota; kingdom Metazoa; phylum Chordata; class Amphibia; order Anura; family Pipidae; genus Xenopus; species Xenopus borealis. Next base: position 26,759,875 of record CM044441.1, read on the forward strand.
TGTATAATGTGTGAACAATGTGGGCAGTTTCAGTCTGGGTCTCGGGTGTGAACAGTGCAGGGCTTTAGGGGTGAACAATAGAGGTGTTACGAGTGTGAACAATGCAGGGGGATCATAGGTGTGAACAATACAGGGAATTAGTCTGAATTTGAGTCTTAAACAATACAGGGGCCAGTTAATTCCTTTGGTGATACCTTTTAAAGCTTACACATGGTATGTATATATGTATAGCTTTATTTGTAAAGCCCTGTTAAGGAGCCACAGCACTGTACAGTGCATAAAAGTACAATATATATAAAAGTATACATGGGGAGACAACATGTTAAGGAGACACAGCAGGCAGACTCTCATGGAGGGCCACAGAAGGGGGGGGGGGGTTTGGCCCGTGTGCCGCCAGTTGGACAGCCCTGCAGTAGGGGGAAAAAAACAAATGCTTAAAATTTATAGAGTTTTCAAGTGCAAAGCAGCAAAAAAAAAAGCCAAAAACCATGAAGGCAAAAAACATCTTTAAAAGGTTAAAGAGACCTCTGCCATTGATTTCTACATGACCTCGACAGGTTTTAGCTGGAGTATTTTCAGATTTGTATTTTTAGCAGCTTATGAGCAAAATAAATCTCAAAAAAAGTAAGTAAAAATTTCAGTAAAACTACCCTCGAAAAACTACCCTCGAAAAACACACCGCAACCTATTACAATAATCCTCTGTGTCATGTAAAAATGTATGCAAACTTTATTTGTAAAGTGTTGTTAAGGAGCCACAGTGCTGTACAGTGCATAGAAGTACAATATAGATAAGTATACATGGAGAAGACAAATCACATAATAAATATATGCAGAATCATATAAGGACAAATAGATTGTGTTTTGTAGTAAGAGACATAGTAGGAAAGAGGTCCTTGCCCTGTAAAGCTTACAGTCTTAGTGGATGGGAGGCTAACAAACAGGTACAAATTGGAGATGAAAAAGTGCATATGGTAAGGCATGGTCAGTAGACACAGGACTAGGCTAATATTCTAGTGCTCCAAAAAGTAGGCTCTTCGTTTTTTCTTGAAGTGATTGAGAGAGGGTGCCTTACAGAGTAATTCAGGGATGGAATTCCAGAGGTAAGGAGCAGCAAGATAAAAGGGTTTGAGAGAAGAGGCAGCTGTGGATGGTGTGAAGAGAAGGTGGCTCTGAGAAGAGAGGTGAAGACGACCAGGAACGTATAGCGAGACAAGAAGAAATGTAGTGAGGAGCAGAGATGTGAAGGGCTTTGAATGTTAGTAGAAGGAGTTTATATACTATCCTTTGCTTAACATGCAGCGATGCTAAGGATTTTACCTGGGGGTTGAAAGAGCCTGGTAGCAGAGTTTAAGATTTATTGGAGGGGAAAGAGATTAGAGTCAGGAAGACTATTAAGTAGGAGATTGCAACAGTATAAACGGGATTAGATAAGAGCATGGGTTAGTGTTTTGGCTGTTGTTTGTGAAAGAAACTGGCATATCTTGGCTATATTGCGGAGGAAGAAGCAACATATTTTGGCCTGTCCCATAGCTCTGATTGGGTGAAAATTTTGTTAATATTTATGGTGGAAGACTCTTTGCCACAAAGAATAACTTGCTTTATTTGGTACACTATTTAGAGAAGGTATACCTTGGCAAGATAGTTGGCTATCTTTGGAAATTGCCTGTCTTATTGTCTTTGATGGAATAGGGCAGCTTCCTTTATTAAGGATATAACTATGATAAAACCAAAACAAATCTGTGTGGGAAATTGTTTGGTTTGTCCACACCACTTAAAGGGGTTGTTCACCTTCCAAGCACTTTTTCCGTGTCAGTTGGTTTCAGATTGTTTCACAGAAATAAAGACATTTTTCAATTACTTTCCATTAATTTGTTTTTTACTGTTTTTCCAAAATGTAAGTTTAAAATGTAATGTCCCTGTCTCTGGTGTTTGAGTCTGGCAGCTCAGTAATTCAGGCGCAGACTCTAAACTGTTACAGTTTTGCAATATTGAGTTGATACATTTCTCAGCAGCATCTTTGGACTATTAGCAACTATTGTATTAATTCTAACAGCTGCCTTTAATGGAGAAGTCAACCTATCAGGGGGTAAACACCATGCTCCCCTCCCCCCATAAGCCCCCTCCAGCCTACTCCAGCCCCCCCCCCCGGGCAAAATGCTCCTAAGTTGCTACTTACCCCCTCAGCGCAGGTCCTGAGCGTGGAGGTTGCAGGCCCCATCTTCTCTCAAGCTGTCTTCTTCCAGGATACATTTGCATTTGCCGGCGCATGCGCAGTGAGAGATTACTATAGTTTATATGCAGTAAACAAGCTGCTAAGTAACCAGGTGGCAGCCATTCAAGCACATAATACACAGTAGTAGATAAGTTCAGAAGAATCCCATTGTATACTACAGAGATAATCTGTTAACTGTGGTGTAGCCCGTGCCTCTTCTCTTTTTTCAACTTTTAATGACTTCCCCCATGGTTACACAGTTGAGTTTCTGAAGCAACCTAGGGATGCACCGAATCCACTACTTGGGATTCGTCCGAATTCATGAAAGATTCAGCTGAATACCGAACCGAATCCTAATTTTCATATGCAAATTAGTGACAGGAAGGTAAAAAGTGGGAAAAAATAATTTACTTGTTTAGTGACAAAAAGTTACGTGATTTCCTTTTCCGTCCCTAATTTGCATATACAAATTAGGATTCGGATTCAGTTCTGCCAGGCACAAAAATTCGTCTGAATCCAAATCCTACTTCAAAAGGCTGAATCCTGAACCGAATCCTGGATTTGGTGCATCCCTAAAGCAAACACAATTTTACCAGTGCAGAATGACAGTAGATAATATTTTCATTACTTTAAAATACTTTATTTTTTTCGGTGTTACTGTTCCTTTAACCCGCCAGTCCCTGGCATATTTTATATATAACCTCATGTCTATATATTAATGATGGGAAATGTCCATTTGTGCTTATGACTGTATCTTAGATTTTCAGAAATAAAACAGGTATTCCTAACTGGAAAAGTTTTGCATCTTCATGTGCGTCTGACAGTGAAATCAATGAATCATCCCCAAATGCCACCCTTGTGTCTGGCTTTAACTAAGTTTCCTTATTTTGCAAGGACAGATGAAAACAGATTGGTTTTGAAAGAGACGTTTCTGTTTTTCATATTATGATAGCAATGCTTATAATTCACTTGTCTTGGTAAATATTGCATTCTATTCACATCATCATACGTTGAATACACAAGCAAGTCTATTGCTGGCTTCCAGACAGTGACATCTGCTTTTCCATGTGTTTTATGTCATTGACAAATTGGTAAAGCTGTTGCATGGTAGAATAGGCTTCCCAAGAGGAGGAAAACTGCTGCGGAATCACCTGTCACCTTGTTGTGTTGCCTACATAAGTGGCAACAATCAAATATTTGATAGCTCCTGAGGAAACAAAAAACTAGTTATGGGAAAGCACACAGCACAAAAAATTAGGATGATAATTTCTTTCCACCTCATTTACTTCAGCTAGTTCTAATCTATTTCTGTTTCTTTCATCCGGTGCCGGAGAGATCCATTGCCATGAAACCACCAGTGCACTGAGGCATCTCACTCTATTGCTTCTAACAGGATTGCAGAAGGTTTTTGTATCAGGAAGGTGTCAAGGCAGATAGAACAAACACCCCTTACTAAAGTTTACACCTGCTGTATAATTGCTGTGCCTTCCATTAGAGTATTGGTTTTCTGACTGTTGCTTTGAGTTGAAGGGAACCACAGTGACAAGATATGAATGACACACAATTCAGACATTTATCCCCTTTATTCTGGGGGATAATCCTTTCCTTTGTCAGAAACTTTGAAGCCTATCATGGGGTTTATTTTGGTGCTAAATGGCACCAAGTATGGCAACCAGTCAGATTTTTGCTTTCACTTCTAACTTGTAGTAAACTGTTTTAGTTCATTCCTGATTGGTTAGTATCACAGAGTGCACTTGAGCAATTAAGCACTTCTAAGTGAATGACTTGTGTCTGCCATAGTTTAGAGCAGTGATCCCCAACCAGTGTGTAATACTAGTTAACTAGGAACCCAGGGAGACCACCTTTCAGTGAACAAGGTCAACCCTGACAATCCTTGTCTTCACCGATGCCCTTTTGGTACCCCAGACAGAATCAGCAGGGAACAAGAACACGTCGGGATACTTGTAGTACAGACAAGGGAAACAGCAGAATCAAAGTCAGGCCAGGCATGTTTTGGGACAGGCAGCACGAATCGGAGTCAGCAACCAGACAGTAGTCAAAAAACAGAATAGAGAACACGAATAGGGCAGGTGGGGGCTGAAAACCGGAATAACAATACGTACAAGCCTTAAGCAGGAACTGAAGAAATTGAAGCCAGCTTGGGCAAGGAGGGGAAGGAGCTATTTAAAGGCAAAAGGACCAATGGCAGAAGAGAACCAAGATAGGCAAGGAAGTGGTTCAGTCATCAGAGAGAATGAACAATGAGTGTCAAAATGGACGCAGGTGCCAAATGTGAACATGCCGGGCAAGTGTTTGCCCAGCACGGATGCAAAGGAACGAAACACGCAGAGTTTGTATTCGCCAGGCACCAAGGCGCAGGAAGAGAATGCTCTGGAAGCGCCTCAACCTGAACCCCCCAGTTAAAGCGTCTAAAGGTAAGAGTAGACAGGCGACCGGTGGGGCATATTACACAGTGGCTTGTGATCAACATGTTGCTCACCAACCAGTTGGCTGTTGCTTCCAGTGGTCTCAAAACAGGTGCCTATTTCTGGTTTCATAAAAACCAGATGTTCTGCCAAACAGAGACAACATTAGAGTACCAGTCCACATATGGCTAACCAAATAGCCAATCACAAGTCTTAATTGGCAACCCCTAGACATAGCTGGGCCAGGCTGGCAAGGCACCCTAGGTAACCTGGCTGGTCACATCGCCTACCGGCCATTTATTAGCCATTCGCGCATACGTGAATAGCCACTAGCGCATACGTGAATAGCCACTCGCTCATACATGAATAGCCACTCGCGCATACATGAATAGCCACACGCACATACATGAATAGCCACATGCGCATACATGAATAGCCACACGCACATACATGAATAGCCACATGCACATACATGAATAGCCATTTGCGCATACGTGAATAACCACTAGCACAATTGGGAATAGGCACAAGCACAAAGGGGGTACTTGCCAGAGAGGTTTAGGAAGCCCCCCCCCCCATTTTTGCACCCAAGACACATACCTACTCTGCCTACCCCTAGTTCCAGCCCTACCCCTTGAACATTTTTAGAACATTCTTGCTTTTGTTGCTCTCCAACTCTTTTTACGTTGAATGTGGCTCATAGGTAAAATAGGTTGGGGCCCCCTGGATTAGAATATCAAGGACAAAAGTGTTCCCCACTTATCTTAACGAAAGGCTCTTCAGGCTGTTTTTCCTGGTGTATTTAGTAGACTAATCCAGCCATTTGCTCCACTGTAGAGTTGTGTGAATTAACAACAGTGTCTATTGGTCACTTGTTATTAAAGGAACTAGAGGTACTGAGGCCTGCAGCAATTATTTGATCAAGGGGGACAGAGCTCCATCCAACTTCCTAGATCCCCTAGGAGACACTCTGTGCAGCTCGTTTAAGTGGAACCTCTGTCTTTATATAATAGTAGCACATATAACATTGATTATTAACTTATTTGCTTTCCATCCAATGTCTGACCATTTGCCGCAAGGGTGAAATTGTTGAGTAAGGGTTACGTTTACTTTATCTCTAGGGCCCTGAGAAGAGTGGATTTTCATACAGCTTTCTTTGTTAAACGGATCAAAGAATCCCTGTGACACATTTTAAGAGGTTTTCTTTGAGTCAGCATCTGAAAGCATTTCAGCACTTAACCAGAAGCAAAGCAGGCATTTCTTTCCTTTTTAACTTGCTACATGGAGACAACCACCCTCAGTCTTTTTTTCTAAGATTTGGATTGAGCTTTGACTTGCAAAGAATGCCTTTGGTCTTTCTTTTAGGCCACTGTATTATCACCTGTGCTGTCATGTGAAAAAGCCTTCGGCTTTAATGTCCTCGATTAGTGAGGTGGTAAATGCTTTGCATGTACCGTTTGCTTTCTGAACCCATAGCATGACCTTGCATTCAACAAAAGAGCGGTATGCTGTGCCGGCAGCATTTGGAATGGCACAGCATTAAAGGGGTTGCTCACCTTTGAGTTAACTTTTAGTATAATGTAGAGAGTGATATTCTGAGACAATTTGCAATTGGTTTTCATTTTTTATTATTTGTGGTTTTAAAGTTATTTAGCTTTTTATTCAGCAGCTCTCCAGTTTGCAGTGTCAGCAATTTGGTTTCTAGGGTACAAATTACCCTAGCAACCCTGCACTGATTTGAATAAGAGACTGGAATATGAATATGAGAGGGACTGAATAGAATGATAAGTAATAAAAAGTGGCAGTAATAATACATTTGCAGCTTTACAGAGCATTTGTTTTTAGAATAAATAATGAAGACTAATTGAAAAGTTTCTTAGAATTGGCCCTTCTACAATATACTAAAAGTTAACTTGAAGGTGAACCACCCCTTTAAAGATGACCAATAGCATGCACTAGGAATCCTCTTCAAAGTTGTGTCCTGAGAATCAAATGCATTTATCTAGTTTTTATTTTAGCTAACAGATTTTTTTGAAAACTTCAATAGGTACTGCCACAATCCAGGTTCATTCTATTCGCATATACATATATTTTAATTTGTATTAAAATGCATTGCATGTGTTATATTGGTTTTATAGGAGATGTTGACTTTCTAACAGCAGAAGGCAAAGTAATGACTAATAAGTCAACAATTTACAGGTTACAGAAAATGATAAATAAGCATTGAAAGGAGTGAAACCCATGTTCTTGTACATATAGGTATGGGGCATGTTATCAGCATGCTCAGGATAAGGGGACTTTCCTCCATATCTTAAGTCTACTAAAAATTAATTCAAACATTAAACCCAATAGGATTGTTATTGCTTCCAATAAGGGTTAATTACATTTTAGTTACTACGCTATGAAATATGTTGGCACTATAGAAAAACATGTTAATAAAGTACTACAGAGAAAAAAATGTTTAAGAATTTGAATTATGGAAAATGGCTATCTCGTAATTCAGAGCTTTCTGGATACGGTTTTGCGGATAAGGGATCCCATACCCGTACGTAGAAGTAGCAACAACTGAATGAGCTTGAAAGTTCTTATCTGCATATTTACATTAATACCTAGTATTGGGAATAGTTCTTTAAAAAATATATATATAAACAGGAAGAAGTTAATGGAAATGTTTTTTTTAAAGTACTTACATTGCCCTTAAATCTTTTATTCTTCGGCTTTAATAGAGATGATTTCTCTTAACTAATGCATTAACATATTCTATTGAGTCAGTATCCTACACCATTGATATCACATAGGGTAACTGTCAAAACAATACCTTATGATCGCTATTACTTTTTTTTTATAACTAAGAATGGAAATCACCACTTTCCTTAACATTATATGTATAGGCAGGGCAGGAACAGGGGGTAGGCAGAAGAGGCAGCTGCCTAGGGCACAATGATAGGGGGGCGCCGGGCAGTTACCTCTAACATTGCCTACCCCTGTTATCATTGCCTTCAGTCTCCTGCACAGTTTTGCCTCCCCTCCCTCCCTCTGTCTACCTCCCTGCATTCCCTCCCACCCCACGTGGGTCCCCTCCCTTCCTGCGTCTCACCCCGCCCCCTCGCTGTTTCGGCATGCACATTTGTGGGGTGGGCAGGGATTGCCTAGGGCGCCTGGTAGTCCAGGCCCGATTCTGCATATAGGTTTTAGCTTAACAGTGCAATCTCAAATTCAGATGCTGGTCTGATGAAGCCTAATGAGAATACCTACAGTAGGTTAAGAAAAGTGGTAGGCAGATAAAAGCTATACAATATTTAAATTCAAATATGTAGTGGGAAAAAGCTGTTCTATGTCCACATTAAAGGGGACCTGTCACCCTGACATAAAAAGCTGTATAATAAAAGTCAATTTCAAATTAATCATGAAACCCAAATTATTTTTTTTATTTAAGCATTCATAGTTGTTGTAAACGCATGTTAATGGTACATTCTCTACTTGGAGTAAGGTTCTTAGTGGGGTCCTTCAGGGCTCGGTGTTGGGTCCACTTTTATTTAACTTGTTCATTAATGACTTAGGGGAGGGTGTTGTAAGTAATGTATCTGTGTTTGCGGATGACACAAAACTATCCAGCCCAATTAATTCCATCCAGGATGTGGCATCCTTGCAACAGGATCTTGACAAACTGGCAATCTGGGCAGCTAAGTGGCAAATGAGATTCAATATTGATAAATGAAAGTCATGCACCTGGGATGTAAGAATATTCAAGCCACTTATACCCTTAATGGGACTGCACTAGGCAAATCCATTATGGAAAAGGACCTTGGAGTCCTTGTAGATGATAAACTTGGCTGTAGCAAGCAATGCCAGTCAGCAGCATCAAGGGCCAATAAGGTCTTGAGCTGCATTAAAAGGGGCATAGAGTCACGGGAGGAGGGGGTCATTCTTCCACTTTATAGAGCACTTGTAAGGCCACATTTAGAATATGCCGTACAGTTTTGGTCTCCCTCACTCAAACAGGACATTATTGCATTAGAGAGGGTACAAAGAAGGGCAACTAAGCTGGTAAAAGGTATTGAAAATCTTAGCTATGAGGAAAGACTGGCCAAATTGGGGATGTTCACGCTGGAGAAGAGGCGCTTAAGGGGTGATATGATAACTATGTATAAATATATAAGGGGGTCATATAATAATCTCTCTGTTTTATTCACAAGTAGGTCTTTCCAGATGACACGAGGTCTTCCGTTTAGAAGAAAAGAGGTTTCGCTTAAATATTCGGAAGGGGTTTTTTACAGTGAGAGCTGTGAAGATGTGGAATTCTCTCCCTGAAACTGTTGTACTGGCTGATACATTAGATAGCTTTAAGAAGGGGTTGGATGGCTTTTTAGCAAGTGAGGGAATACAGGGTTATGGAAGATAGCTCATTATACAAGTTGATCCAGGGACTAGTCCGACTGCCTTTTTGGAGTCAGGAAGGAATTTTTTCCCCCTCTGAGGCAAATTGGAGAGGCTTAGGATGGGGTTTTTGCCTTCCTCTGGATCAACTAGCAGTTAGGCAGTTAAAATTAAAATTAAAAAAAAAAAAAAAAAAGGTTGAACTTGATGGACGCGAGTCTTTTTTCAGCCTAACTTACTATGTTACTAAATTTCAAAATCTCACCTGTCAATAAATATTGACTATCCCTCCTAGGCATAGAGACAGGGCAGACAATTACTTTCACTTTCCATTCAGCACTTACTAAATGTCACTGCTCTCCCCACATTCCCCCACTCTCTTTACCTTTGAAGGGGGGAATGTAATTAAAGTCGCAAAGAGAAAAACATTTTGCACCAATAAGAGTAAAAATCCACATCTCGCGTAGTATTGTTCCTTAAACGGGTATTGCATTGCGAATCGTTATTGCGCATTGCGGTTTATCATTGCGCACTCTTAAGAAGTGCTTGAAGATGTCATAATCTTTTGGAGCAAACATTGAGACTTTTTCAGTAAGAAGTTTTATTACATTGACAGCGCAATAGAGCAAAGTATAAAATTCGCAAACGGCCTTCCGCTAAAGTGGCCGGTAAACAGTTCCCAGGTTCGCAAATATACATTGCATTTGCACAAAGCAAAATTTGTTCACTCAAAGGCTTAACTTTTTGCATTGCGAATAGTTTTTGCGTTACCGGCCTATATTACATTCCCCTATAAGTGTGTAATCAGTGCATGGGGATGGACAGTGCATGGAGGCTCCTTGCTATGACTATGAATTCCCAGACCAAAGGAAACCAGATTAAAAAAATATATGTTGTAGTTAATTTTGGTTGACTAACGTGATAAAATAGGATTTGGAATATTTTTCTTTGGTGACAAGTCCCCTTTAACTTTAAACTATCCCAAAAAATATTCTATTAGGGTGGTGTTTTTTTTTTACATGTACATTGTTATTACAGTGTTGACCATTTGCATAAAAAAGAGTAGAACAAAAAGGAAAGAAGAAATCAAAGGAAGGGGGAATGCCATGGAACTATTCCAATGTGTGTCTGTAATCCTCAGACTCCAAACTTTGCTATAGTAGTAGTGCTCAGGTTCAGTGATAGTTTCTCAAATTTACAAACTTCTTCTACTTTTTTGAGCCAGTTCAGTCTAGTTGGTGCCCCTGTTTGCTTCCAAGGCTAGGGGATCCGTAATTTATCCACATTAAGCAAATAGGGCTGTACTTGACTCAAGCGGGACATCAACATGGAACACTAAGATATTTAAAGGGTCATCTGGGATTGTATAAACCAGTATTAAGTTAGCTAATTTCCTAACATTGTCCCTAAAATTCTAATGAGCTGGTGCAAACATAAAATGTGAAGCAAAGATCCTGTTTCATTCTTACATCTTCAACAATGGTCATCAGTATTTTTATACAGTTTGCTCCATCTAGAGATAAGCTTCAAATTCATCTTCTGTATTCTGCAGCATCTAGAGCTCCTGTGCAGTTTATCCAACACATTGCCAACCTGTACCGCATCAAGCAGAACAGCCAATTCTCTATTCCACACTTCAGTATAAGCCAGTAGTTAGGAGAAGGGCTGTTACTGTAATGCATCCTGCTATGTTTTATAGTTAGAAGAATACACTATCTCTGGGCCTTGGGTAGCTTACAGATGGCATTCATCTCCGCATTTGTTGCTATTATAGGGGTTATTTATCAAAGGTCGTATCATTTGAGTTTTTGGGCAAACCCCTCTGAAAAAAACTTGAACATCAAACAGGCTGTTAACATCAGATTCAACCTGTTTCCAAGGTCAGAGTATAACAAAATATTTGAGTTTTTTTGTAACCTGAAAATGTGGATTTTGACCAAAAAAGACAATTCAAAAACTCGAATTTTCATGGAAAAACCAACTTGAACCTTAATAAATCTGCCCTAAGAGTTTTAGAGAAATATGTTGATGCAATTTTTGTTTTCAAATGTTCCCCGTGTAAATGGTTTAATAGTATAGAAACAACCCAGTTGTTATTTGTGTAGTGTAGTTTTTCAAGCTGTGCTGAGGATGATTGAGATACAGAAGATAGAGCCGGTATGACGCACCATTCTTTTTGCTGTGCCGTACTGTGTTCCTGCACACTTTGTGTAGTCCCATAATTCCCAGTATAGGTAGAAATCGTTGCTATTTCATTTATGACCTGCTGAAATTGCTCCCTTATGGAGATGCTATAGAAAAGATTTGTACTCTGCCAAACCCAGACCTTTTGCTAATTACCAAAATAATTTAAAGGGGTGTAAATGCAAGGTGTAATTAGCTCTCAGCTGGTTTTACAGTTCTATTCCTGAATATCATCTTACCATCCTCTCCTATTAAAAAAACAAAGATCATTTTAATGTACAAATCACCATTTTGTTGTTGGTAGCCTTTCACAGCTGCTTTGAAATAATTTGGGTGTAATCAAAGAAGCGTCCTGTTTTTACTACAGTAAAAATATATTCATGTTTATTTTTGCATCTCTCTTCCTTGGTTGTTTAAAGTGTATTATGCATCTGATAGTATGCTGTGTGGATTGAGAATCTTTGGCCTATTTTTAGCATAACAGTATAGATATTTGTATAATGATGTCTGTCTCTGGTTCTTTGTGTTCCCTTTTCCATGGAGCTGAGCTTGAGCATGAAGAATGGTTGATAAACTTGGCTTGACCCAGTGTCCTCTTGTTTGAAGCTGATAAATAGAGCCTTGTAAATGCAATCTTCATTCGTGCTCAGATGAATCGCCCAACTACATCTGATAGTAATTTCACTTTATAAATATGGCATTTTATTTTTATGGCACTATCTTGATATCACCAGTAAAAGAATTCTTCTTAACCTGTTCACAGTGGAGACTAGATAGTATCAGAAATGTAGCTTAAAGCCATGGCAGTATCCGGAAATACATAGTAATAATACAGGTATGAGATCCGTTATCCGTAAGCCTATTATCCAGGAAGCTCCTTTTGTCTTCCTTAGACTCCATTTTAATCAAATAATTCAAATATTTAAAATTGTAATTTTGTAATAACAAAACAGTAACTTGTACTTTATCCTAACTAAAATTTAAATAATCCTTGTTGGAGGCAAAACAGTTACACTTTACACTAAGGAGATCAGTGTACATAGCACTGTATCAACATGGCACAGTAAGCAGCACTAGTACTACTACTATGAAGTATAGTTACATAGTTAAATTGGGTTGAAATAAGACACATTCAATCAAGTTCAACCCCTTCAAGTGAAAACCCAGCATCCATACACACACACCCCACCATACCTTCACATAAATTATATATGGCCATATACTAACTATAGACTTTAGTATCACAATAGCCTTTGATATTATGTCTGTCCAAGAAAGCATCCAAGCCCCTCTTAAAAGCATCAACAGAATGAGCATCACAACATCACCCGGCAGTGCATTCCACAACCTCACTGTCCTCACTGTGAAGAACCACCTACACTGCTTCGAATGAAAGTCCTTTTCTTCTAGTCTGAAGGGGTGGCCTCTGGTGCGGTGATCCTCTTTATGGGTAAAAAGGTCCCCTGCTATAATGTCCTATAATGTATTTGTAAAGTGCAATCATGTCCCCTTGCAATCACCTTTTTTTCCAGAGAAAACAAGCCCAACCTGGACAGTCTCCCCTCATAATTTAAGTCTTCCATCCCTCCAACCAGCTTAGTTGCACATCTCTGAACTCTCTCCAGCCTATTTATATCCTTCTTTTTATCCTACAGTACAACTGTGTTACGACAAGTGCACCTTGATTGGCTCTACCCAGCCACACTACACCCAACCCCTAAATGCCATGTGAGCATGCTGTTGGTCACAATTTGTGCGTAATGGTTGTCACTCCAGTCTTACAGTATTTGAGTCCTATGACCTGGGCATTGTCTGCAGATTCATGTACTCTCCCTGTCAGAGCCGGACTGGGAGTAAAAGTCAGCCCAGGCAAGTAAAATCAAAGCAGCCCCCCTCCCCCCCCACACACACTGACACACAGAAACACACACTGACAGACAAACATACACTGACATACAAACACACACACTGACACACACACTGACACACACAAACACACACAAACACACACACTGACACACACACTGACACACACAAACACACACACTGACACACACAAACAAACACACTGACACACACAAACACGCTGACACAAACACACTGACACACACACACACACTGACACATACAGACACACTGACACACACACACACCTCTCTCTCTGGAGCTTACTGGTTTCAGAGAAGTAGTAGGGGAGCTCTGCACCCTGTCGTCTGGCCAATCAGAGGGATGTTGCCTTTCCCTGCCAATCGCAGGAGGAGGAGGACGGGACGTAAGGCAGCTCACTGTGTGAAGGGAGAAGCAGAGTCTGCGCGCTGTAGTCTCTACCGGTGCCGGCCCATTTCATTAGTGAGCAGAGTGGCCCTTCAGGAAATTGCCCGAGTCTGTATATTATCAGTCCAGGCCTGCTCCCTGTCATTCTATCCGAAGACATCTGCTTCTAGTTGTTTGTCTTTATGATATCACATCTCTAATTCTCTACTGCACTACAGTATAGTGCAGATATTTACCAATTTAAAGTGGACCTGCCACCCAGACATAAAAAGCTTTATAATAAAAGTCCTTTTCAAATTAAACATGAAACCCAAATTAATTTTTTTTCATTAAAACATACATGCCTGTTATAAATTAATTTAAAGATTTCAACTGTCAATCATATATTGCCTGCCTCTCCTCTATGAGGGGCAGGCAATTTTTTTCACTTTCCATTTTGCATTTCCTAGATGTCACTGCCCCTCTCACATTCCCTTCTCCCTGCTCAAAGTCTATAATTGTATAACTAGTAGGCATAGGCATCAAGTCTCCCATTCTGGCACATAAACACGATTTTAAAAGTGTTACAAAGCTTATCTCAATAACATTGTCCACATAGTGGCTGCTGCCTACTTGCTGTGGTTGTGAATGCCAAGGCAGGTGGCAACATGGATTTAAATAATTTATATAATGTCAGAAAAGTTTATACGAATTTGGAAATCTGTCTTAGCGTGGTCCCCTTTTTGCTGGCCCAACATACTGCCATACAGCTTAATGGGAAACTATGTTCAGTCCAGCCAGCAGACGCTGTTCCCTTTGGAATTATTGACCTAGCTATGCAGGAACACAAAGTATGAAAGTCAGTTGATGGGAGGGCCAGCTTTACATTGCATGGAACAGTCTGTACTACTGTGGGGGTGCTATTGTGAAAAAGAACATTTGTTATAAGCTTTATCATACCGAGATAAGAAACTTTCAAAATGTAACCAATTAAAAATTTCTGATATACAGTATGTCAAGAAGATATACTCACTGTTTTGAAATCACCAAAAACACTGTATCTCTATTTTGTTAGATTTTGTTTTGGAACCATTTATTTGAGTGAGCTCTAATACAGCTAATATAAAACAGAGCCCCCTTAATAGATATATTAGATCTGTCAGTCAAAAGCAGACACCCAACTCCCAAATGAAGAGAAACAGAAGGGTGGTGAAGATAAATTTCATTATTTCAAAAACAGTACAGATTTTGAATTCATTCTATGTAGAAACTGTCTTATTTTAGTATGCTGACGCTTATATTACATTTTCATTTTGGCAGTAGTTCCCCTTTAAGAATATTTTTTTGTCCTACACTAGTATATACAAGCGTGTAGATGTTTCCTTTATTTGAAACTAAAGGCTCTCCACAATATCCATCTGTTTGGAATTGTACAGATCGAGTCGAGCACTGAATAACCGCAGCACCGAAACAAGCAGCAGCTAGTGCTAGTATAATTAGAGTTGCTATTTTTATTAATCAAGCCATTTCTTCATACTATATATTACATGGTTGCTAAGGCAGGCTTTTTCACCAGCCAGAGCTAACTTCTCTTGTGTTGTACTTGCAGACTCAGTGTATTGAAAAAATGCTTCTAAATAAATCATTTCTTTACCTTGGTCAGTTGATGCCCTTGGGAAGGTATTCTGAAAACTGTCATAGTTAGTGGGCTCTGTAAAGCAACACTGTTGTCAGGTTTTATCATCTGCAGTTGAAAAGGGAGACGACACACACACACACACAGGGAATGTATTGTGTACCAGCTAACTAAAGAGCTGGCTTAAAGAAATACCAAACCAAGACAGTGATTATATTTAAAAATCCCTCACCTGTGACAGTTCATGGGTCCTATGTATCTGCATGACAGTTGGAGATAATGGAATGTCAGCAAAACCTACCATACATTATGGGAAAGCTCTACTCTGCTCCATCCCATTGAAACCACAAATGATTTAGAGCTCTAGAGGGACCAGGGTTGTTATTAAGTGCTCAGAAGTTTATTGTCTAAATGTAAAGAAAATCTATTTTTTAATCATAATGCCCAGCTCTCTGACTAATTTTATTGAGTGTTTCTGCTTAGAAATATAACACACACATATATAGAGGGAGAGACAGACAGACAAACAGATATTAAAGGAAAACTATATCCCTGAACAATGTAATTCTCTATACACATGTATTGCATATAACAGCTCATATGTAAAACTCTGTTTCATGTAAATAAACCATTTTTTATAAAAATAGAATTTTCTAGTAGTTTGGACCATTGGGTAAAAATCCTAAATAGAAAACCTGGAATCCTACAATTCACGATGTACACAAACTTACATAGTTAAATTGGGTTGAAAAAAGACAAAGTCCATTAACTTCAACCCCTCCAAATTAAAACCCAGCATCCACATACACACCCCTCCACTCTTTCACACAAACCATATATGCCCATAGCTAAACTAACTGTAGAGTTTAGTATCAAAATAGTCTTTGATATTATGTCTGTCCAAAAAATCATCCAAGCCCCTCTTAAAAGCATCAACAGAATCAGCATCACAACATCACCCAGCAGTGAATTCCACAACCTCACTGTCCTCACTGTGAAGAACCACCTACGCTGCTTCAAATGAAAGTCCTTTTCTTCTAGTCTGAAGGGGTGGCCTCTGGTGATCCTCTTTATGGGTAAAAAGGTCCCCTGATATTTGTCTATAATGTCCTCTAATGTACAGATGTAGCCACTTGGATTTGTGAGTTAAATGCGTTGTGACTCAGGGTTAATTGAAGAAACTGTGTTATCTAAAGTCATCTTAACTCATTTAATGCATTTAACCTTTTCATTAGCATACCAAAGCTCCATTGTTTTCAATGGTGAACTCTTTAATTGGATTGGATGCTGTGCTAAGTGGGAAAATTGGATATCTAAGTTAAGTTATTCTTTGTCAAACACACAATCCAAAGTGGCTTCATCTGTACTTGTAAAGTGTAATCATGTCCCCTCGCAAGTGCCTTTTTTCCAGAGAAAACAACCCCAACCTGGACAGTCTCCCCTCATAATTTGTCGTCCATCCCTCCAACCAGTTTAGTTGCACTTAGTCTCTGCACTCTCTCCAGCTCATTTACATCCCTCCTAAGGACTGGAGTCCAAAACTGCACTGAATACTCCAGATGAGTCCTTACTAGGGATCTATAAAGATGTATAATTACCCTTGAGTTTATGCCCTTTTTTATGCATGTTAGGTCACATGAGCCAGTTAGTGGATAGAGTTCTGTCTTTTGCTTCCACACTTCTTCCTGTTACAGTTAGAGCTACAGTATTTTTGGTCAGGTGATCAGCAAGACCGCACACAGACCATCACAAAATGGTGGCTCCTGGTAAGAGATGTAAAAGTGTAATATTTACTAAATTATATATATATATATATATATATATATATATATATATATATATATATATATATATTCCCGCTTGGTAAGATTCTTTAATATAAGATGATAACATTTGTTGCTTAAGTAATCATTTTTGGGGTAACATTTTCCTTTGAGTTACATAGTTAAATTGGATTGAAAAAAGTCCATCAAGTTCAACCCCTCCAAATTAAAACCCAGCATCCATACACACACCCTCCATACCTTCACATAAATTATATATGCCCATATACTAACTAGAGTTTAGTATCAAAATAGCCTTTGATATTATGTCTGTCCAAGAAATCATCCAAACCCCTCTTAAAAGCATCAACAGAATGAGCATCACAACATCACCCAGCAGTGCACTCCACAACCTCACTGTCCTCACTGTGAAAACCACCTACACTGCTTCAAATGAAAGTTATTTTCTTGTAGTCTGAAGGGGTGGCCTCTGGTACGGTGATACAGAGCACCTTTTTTCCAGAGAAAACAACCCCAACCTGTACAGTCTACCCTCATAATTTGTCTTCCATCCCTCTAACCAGTTTAGTTGCACGTCTCTGCACTCTTTCCAGCTCTTTCATATCCCTCTCAAGGACTGGAGTCCAAAACGACACTGCATACTCCAGGTGAGGCCTTACCTTAATATATGTAAGTTTCCCGCCAGTGTTTTCCATTTTGCCTATATAATTATTGTTGCTTTAATTACCACTGTTAGAAAGACAAGAACACTTTCCCAGAACCATCTCAACCTCTATTGCTGCACTGGGGTGTCCTTGGTTACCCACAGTATCCAGTCAGTGCCATTTGTTCTTATTAGGTATTAAGTTTGCCATTCACCCTGAGAGCTGTTCTCTTACCAAGGTTACTAAGCGAGCAGATCCTTGCCCATTTTAGCCACCTACTTAGTCTGGCCCCTGGGACAAGGATTGGATCATAATGGGCACCTACACAGGCTTCAGAAGAGGGTTGATAGATTCTGATGGGATTTTCAAACCTGTGTGATAGATACCTGGCTGATAGAGAAGTGCTCAAACACAGGCAGATAAGAAATAGATTTGATCTTAAGGGGCAGAATCACTATCTTAAATCTGTTTGTGTATGGCCAGCTTAATTTATTTCTGACTCCAGACTTCCATTGGAGTGAAGGCCTGCAGATATCTCTATGGACAACTCCATGATTGTCTGCTATCTAAGTGAACAAATAATTGCAAATAACACTGTGCATGCATTCTTCCGTGTTTAAAATAATTTTGGTCACTTAGGGAAACTTGTCCAAACATGTACTATGACATCTACTGATCATGTAAATAATATGATTGTAATTTGCTGCTAGGGAAGTCACTTCTCACAAATATGTTTAACAGTAAATACTATGTTCTGCTGAGCCAATATAGAAAAGTCAGTGGACTTGACAGTATGCCATACTTTTACATACTATATAGTTTATTTATGACACTTTCACAGTATTTGTATTTGAAAACTTCTCTAAGTCTCGATTGGCTTTTAATCTGTTTTAATCAGGACCTTCTCTTTGTAATCATTTTAACATGTTGATATGCCTATTATGCACAATGGAGGTTTGACCCTCAAAGTATCAGCTTATTTCATCATGTAATACTTTCATTCCAACATTATCACTCAAACAGATAATTGCATTTCTATGAAGGCTTACTTTCAGGGACAATGGCAAGGCGCTGTAATTCATCATTGTTCAGTTAGCTTCTGCTAGTTAAATGACTTGTGACTGTAGGAAATTTACACATTAATAAGAACTATTGTTAGGATCCAAAAAACCCAGCAAAGTCTTAAACTGAAGCAGGTAATGTAAACATTTTATTTTTGTTAACGATAGTAATGTTCCTGTATCACTCATTCACTCATTGATAATTCAATTGTAGCGCTCTAGTAAACTGACTTTACTCTTGTCAATTTAAGCTACTTTATGGGGCACATTTATTTCGAATTGATTTGAAGTGAAATCAAATTCGAATTAAAAAAATTCAAAATTCTAATTTATTTTGGGGTTATTGGACTATCGATTAACCAAAAATTTGATTCAAATTGATCAAATTCAAATTCGATTGTCGAAGTTCTGGCCCTTTAAAAAAATTCGATATAATAATTCGGCAGATAAAACCTACCGAATTGCTATATATCGCTATGGGAAGCGATTTTTTGATCGAATAAAAAAAATTTGATCGAATACTTAAAAGTTTTTCATATACGATTGTTCGAAAAATCAAATTGCGTTAATACCCCTTTAATTTGAATTCGATAAAAATTCGAGGGTCGAATTCGAGGATTAATTAACCCTCAAAATTCGACCCTTAGTAAATCTGCCCCTATATTTGGTGTAGTACCACCAATGAGACCCACGTTTCTCAGGGGTAAGCCCTCGCAGCAGGGTGGAGGCAGGGTGTAGTGTAACTGTAACCAGAGTGTTATTGCACAATAAAGGGCACCAGTAGTTCTTTAATGTTTTACCAAAAACAGTATATTTACAGGAACAAATATCCACATGCGTATACTGTAAATAGCACTTAATATAAAGGATGTACATACTCACAGCTCCATACATAGGGCTTGGTCCCTAAAGGCAAGGTTTCATGTCAGCGAAGGTTAAGCAGCAATTGGGGGTACGAACAAATTTCAGCCTTTTCCCTGCTTCCGGTTTATTAGTACCCGGGATCTTAATCCCTCTATTTCTCCTCATTGGAGCTTTGAGCTGCTCAGCTACCTAGGCTATCTATCACTCCTATAGTGATCTATGCCAGAGTATGGCTATTCTCTTTACTAGGGCCAATGCTCCTAGGAACCACTATCCATTCCCTTCCAGCCTGCAGGGTTGGGCTAAAGTAATGGACCTAGACCACATGGTTCCCAAGACCTTTATGCTACGGTACAGTGCCATTTAGTGTACACTGTGAGAACTACAGGGGTTGCATAAACAAAGCTAAGGCACAAGGTTCCCACGAGGACCCATTTAGGCGTCCATATTGCTAGAAATGTGCCTGACACTATGTGAAGGTGTTTAAATTTTCACACACCTACCCAATATTGGAATGTTTTTTTAAAAATGGATAGAGAGAACCCAAGCAGATTCGACTGGTATTAGAACCTAGACTGAATGCACTAATATTTTGTTTAAAACAACATGTTTTTGTATTGGACATGATGGTGTTGGTGCCACCCAAAGTTTCTCTGTTCATGAGATTTTGTGAAGTCTACAATTTTTCTGTTGCAGAAGGAAATCGTTCCAAGTAATCTTGACATAGTAGCATTGGCAAATACAATATTTCTTAGCTGGTATCATTACACATAACATGAGTTTTATGCAGTTAAATAAAATACATTGTTACCCTGCAATGGCAAAAATTTCTTGCTTAAGGTTTTCCAATATACCGTACACAAATATGTTACATTATAGCAGTGGGGGCTGCCATTAATGTTCCATTGTATACATTCTGAAGTTGTGAGCAATACTGATATCTGAGCGCATATCTCCATAGATATTAAAATAATGTAATTGCAAATAGCTTATCTGTCATCTGCCATGACCTATCCTTACCATGCCAAGCTGCACAATGGGTGGAGCACTGCTTGTTTATATGCTCGCCCTGCCCCCTCTGTTGACACTAGAAATGGTGTGTCGGGTGGAAGTATATAAATTGATGGGCTGTGAAGGGGCTTAGGTTACCCTCTAAGTTTGGGAGTAAGTAAAATGTTTTTAGACCTACACATCACTACAGCAGGTTGCAATTGAAGAGCAAGGCTAAATCATGACCCTTAACTAATGTTTATGCCAAAAATCCATCTTAAAACTATGTTTCCTGTAAACAATGTTTCCATCAGCAGTTGCTATGTAGGTCAAGACATTTACTTTGTTTGTCCTCCCTTTAAACTGGCCCTGCCTATATCTGTGCTGATTGAAGCAGAGGACACTACAACTTTTTTTTATTCACAGTCTTTCTCCCTTTGCATTACCAGTAGGTGTTCCCTGGGCGAGCAGGCCCTTGTTTGTTCTTATTGACTGTGCCAAACAAAAACATATAAGAAAAACCACCTAAGAAAAGATATTCTAAACCAGTTTTGCATTCGGCTCATCACATGAATGCTTAACACAGTATCTCATTCTTGTAGTGTCAGTCAATGTTGTTTTAAAGTCTTAAACCAGACCTGATAACAGAGGAAGCTGATTTCATAATTGCACGCTTACCTGTTGTGAGATTAAAATATTGTTTCTGTAGGAAGAAATTGAAGTCTTATCCTCTAGATACAACCTGTCATAAACTCACATTCTTTTGATTGAGTCAAGATGAGAGCGAAGCAGCTCTTGAAGAGTAATAACAGGTTTGCTGAAATAGAACAAATTGCAGTGCATGGCAATTGTATCTGTTTCATGAAATTGTCTCCTAGTAGCATGATGTGATGAGCCGAGCCTGTGGTGAGTGAATATTCCTCGCCGTATTTGTGTTTTGTGTCAGCCATTCTGTATCTAGCTCAATGAAATTTGAAATGACCATCATTTTAGAAAATTACCCTTCCCATAATGCATGCCATGGTTTCATGTTTTAGTGGCTGACTTTGATGTGACTTCATTCATTTACCCCGCATCTTGTTTATAGTTATGTATTTGCTATTATTTTCTGTTCCCAACTATAGGAACATAAATGAAAGCGCACTTTTGAAAACTTTTCATATTTTCTATCTATCCTATTAAGCATTTGCCCAATAAAAACCATGACCAGGTTACAGGAAATGCCCGGTTTGCAGAGCTGTAAAGTGCATAAATGGCAGCTGACCTCTTATTTTATTGCACACATTTGGAGACAATGTATACTGAGTGCTGCAGTAAAAAATAGAATTCATTCCCATTTATGCATTTGAAATCTGTCTGCTAAGATGCTTACTATATAGTTGAGACTGAAATGAAAGAACCAGTCTAAAATAAACCATTATTGTGAAACAAAAATTATTTTGTCAAAATAAAAAAAAAAAAACAGGTTTATCTGAAAACAATTAACATAGCTTAGTAATAAAGGTCAACATTAGGAAAAATTGCATTTATTTGAATATCTACATTTCCTGGTATACTATGGGCTCCAATCATGATATTGTCTCACCAAAAGACAATATATCAATAATCTTATATCACAATTGGTTTACATGACAAAAGTGGAAAGGTAAGAAAAAATTTAAATATCACTAATATGCAGACCATATCCAAATATATTTAGACCCCAATTTTACTGTATCAGTTATATGCAGACCTCCAGCTGTCGCTTTTTGGACGAATCAAATTAAAAGGGAACTGATTGTCTTCCAACTCATTCTTGGCCCTGCTCCCAGTATAAGTTCAGATGGCATGCTCTTTTACCCTGTGGATTTAACATGCTGACTGGGGAGTGATCTTTGACGTCACTGCCATAACATGTTGCTTTTTCCTTTGTTATACTGCAAATATACATCCCTTTCTCTCCCAAGCAACTGCTAAAATACGGATATATGCCCTTATCCTATCCTGCCTACGCTAGTAGGAAGGAAACTGCTCCTCAAAGTATCCTACTGGTAGCTTTCAAAGCCTTTCCTTACCTCACTACAGCTCTTCAGTTGTGCCTCCATGTCCACTGCCATCTCCTGTCTCAAAACATTCTTTTTTGATGCTCAATACCTCTGGAATATCCCTTGGCTCTTCAATATTAAACTAAGATCCTACTTCTTTGAGCTTAGGGTAGATTTATTTAAATCTGAGATGGCATTTTTTTCTGCCATTCAATGAAATCGCACCAAAAAAAAAAAAAAATCAATCTGGAAATGTTTTTGAATTTAAACTTTTCAAACTGTAAATCATTATATAACCAGCCTCTTGCCATAGACCAGTACACTTGAATAGCTGAGCTGGACAGGTTAAGAATATATGCAATAATGTTTCCTCATTACTACAACCCCTCCAGCAATTTAGGGAAGTTGTCTGTGGAAAACATTTATGTAGGAGTCATTTATTTTGCCATTCAATAAAAAAGAGCAATCTTGAAATGTTTTTAAATTTGAGCTTTTCAAATATGAATTTATCAGATTTATCAATCAAAACAAATTTGAATGGAAAAAAATGCAGATAAAACCTGTTGATCTTCTGTAGGCTCATTTGCAAACAAAACACTGGGCAACCAATGAAACGTTTGCTTTCATTGTTCACCCTGCAGCTGCCTGGGAAAAAACAGTCACTAATATATACATACAGTATCAGGTAAAATAAGTCCTCAGAGCATTTCAAGTTTTTCTTTATGAACCAAATCTTGACATCACTATTGTTTATCATATATTATACAGGTATGGATCGTTTATCCGGAAACCTGTTATCCAGAAAGTTCCGAGTTACGGAAAAGCCGTCTCCCATAGACTCCATTATAATCAAATAATCCAAAAGTGTAAAAATTATTTCCTTTTTCTCTGTAATAATAAAACAGTAGCTTGTACTTGATCCCAACTAAGATATAACGAATCCTTATTGGAAGTAAAAGCAGCCTATTGGGTTTATTTAATGTTTACATGATTTTATAGTATGAAGATCTAGGGCTCAGCACTTATCTAGACCAAGTGAGTATTCAGCAATGCAAAAATGGACAGAGTTTTACACGAATTAGCATAGTGTAAATAAGGTCCCTCAGTGGAGTTCCACTTGCTTCAGACTTTGTTGAAGTGCTGTTAAATACTCCATTCTTCTGATGCAGTGGCCTTTCTCCAGAAAGTCCATTTCTGATGGGGGGGGTTGGGGGTTTTGAACACTTTTCCACTTCCACACAATGGCACATCTGGCTGCGGTAAGGAGAGCATTTAGTAATTTTCAGGTTGGATTTTTTAAGTTAAGGGATTTCCCAGTATAAATGTCAAGGGATCTAGTTGGGCTTCAAACAATAAACCTTTATGTAACTAGCCTCTTACTATTGACCAGTAGTCTTGAATAGCTGGACAGGTCCGGAATATATGCAATAATGTTTCCTCATTACCACAAGCCCTCCAGCAATTTAGGGAAGTTGCCTGTGGAAACCATTTATTTAGGAGGGAGGTTGTGTCATACCATCCCTTCAGTATTTTTATAGATACTCCCTTTATGTTTACACATATAGGTGAATTGGTGGCATTTGCCCAAATATTGTACAATGTTGCAAGCTCTATAGGGCAGTTCAACACTTCTTCCCACTTATTCATGTAAGTGTATGGATTGGATAATGTGTCCCATACTATAATGTGTCCCATACTCCAACTCAATTTTATTAATATAGTAATATTAATATACACTGTAATTACAATACACCTTTATTATAGTTTACATTCACTCAGATATTCTTCAATTCCATAGGGTTCATTTTCTAATGACAGGCAGGCCCAGATTTGTGGGAAAGCCACAAAGGCCCAGGCCAAGAGTGGAGGATTCTAAGGACATGGGAAGACATTCAATACCTTCCTAGTAATGCTGATTTTATGTGAGTTGTGGGCAGCAGTGGTTTATGGGGTACAAGCGCTGGTAGGTCTAGGGGTGCCCAATCATCATATCTAGACCTGATGGCAGGACAAGTGTGTTGCAAGTCTGTGTTGTGGATAGGGGCAGGCATGTACCCCAATCAAGTCCCATACCCATCATTCAGAGTTTTCAGACTTTTAATTCAGTAGGAGGTGCGGAGCACAGAAAGACATTAAAAACAAGTGCTTTTTGAATGAGCATTAATGAGTGGAATTTTATGTCCTCTTATCTTTTTAGCTCATACAAACTTATTTATGGCAGAAAGCTGTACCAATTTGGCAGTTCATTCTCCTTTTATTTGTATTAATTTATTTTTTGCTACAATTCATTTATCACGTAAAACTACCCATACAATGTTAATGCTATATAAATAAGAATTACATCTTTAGTCTCTCGAGCTCCATATCGAAAGAGATTGTACATTGTCGTCGAAACAACCATTTGTCTTCCCCTTCCTGACCTCATAAGTGTAAAGTTTCTATTTGCAAGTGGTTTAGGAAAAAAAAACATGAAAATGATTTTGTATCTGTGCGTAATATTTACATCCCCATCACCTAATACACTTGGAGCCATCTGAGCTCAACAGTCTTTATGGACATAGGCAGTAATTCTTCCTGAGACTGAGTGGCCGGGATGATCTGTATTCCATTTTCAACTGACACTGCACTTTCCGCCACCATATGTCTTATGCGATTTTCCTTTACAGCAGCTTTCAATGGACTCACCTTTGAAATACTGCTTATTTATATATGAACATTTGGAACTGTAAAGTCTCTCGAGAGACCAAGAAGATTCCTTACTTTTTATTGAGTTCTGACATTCCTTACAGAATGACTGCCCTTCACTTAATGATTTGCTGCTGACATACTTATTTGCTAATGTTACAGCAACTGCCATAAATATTGTGTACGCTGAATACTTACTTGCATCAGCAGTCATTCTGTATTTGTGGTTAAAGGGCCACTCTACCTTCAGATTTCCTTGAAGACTTGTGTTTAGTGAAGTGAAAATATATATGTAAGGACTATGAGAAGGAATCACCCCCTTGGAATGCTGGTCCATGCCCAATCTGTTATAATAGGAGGACTACGAGAGGTGATAAGGAAGGGTATGGCCAAACAGCCTTACTCATGGGCAGCTTAGGCAAGACTAAAACTTCACTCCAAACATAGAACACCTTCTTAGAAGTCTGCAGACAACTAATGGAGAACCATTAGTTTACTGCAGATTACTGGTCTTTTTAATTAGTCGTTGGTAGTAGTGGTATTCGGTTTTTCATCTTACACTTTGAATTAGCAAGAAGATAAATTTACAGTAACAGTAAGGAAGTAAACCTGTAAAGGTAGGCTTATAAGCAAGGAAGATGTCACTGTATTACGCCACTTTAAAAGCATATTAGAAGTTACATGATCAGATAAAGGGCAAAAGCCAGAGTATATTTTTATAGAAGTCATGCTAATCCAAGTTGACTCCTAATATCCTCATTTTGGAACAAGGGGCACATAAGCATCAGTTATAATTTATGGCAGCACGGAGTACTAGTGATGTGTGTGTCGACAAAAATTAGACCCACAACCTAACCCGCCATCTCCCGAACCCAACCAGCACCTCCATTTATAGACCTGAGCGCCCATTTTCTTATATCACAAAAAGGAAGGGATAGGCATGTGCCTATAAATGAAGGTTTCTGGATCCAAAAGCTAGCAGACTAAGGTTGTAAGTGGGGCGAGTGAAAGAAGATCTCAACCCAAACCCACCGCGACCTGCAAAATGTGTGTGGAAGTTGACCCGAACCTGCCCAACCTGCTGGTCTGCACACCACTACTAAGCACCATTTTACAAGCTATTAATTCTGTATAATATAAACTATTTCAGTGATCATTTTCTGTTCAGGTTTTAAAGTTTGTAGAATAAAAATAAATTGTTTTCATGTAGTGGGCATTCATTGGTTAAAGCTGATATGTTCAAAGCAGATTTGCATTCTACTCAAACAAATCAAGTGCATCTGTATGATGATCCTGATTACACTTATTTATTATCCTTCTTGAATATAATGTGCTACTTTATGAACTTGTTATTCTGGAGCTTTCAATTTTCATTCTTGGTGGATTATACATTTTATATACCAAAAAGTAGGTCAGCAATAATTGTTTCTGGGACAATAGCTAATATTCTGTACTGAAAAGCATGGTTTATATTATTGAAGTGCTTTACACAGTGGTATGCATTGGCAGTTCTTGTTGCCTTAGGTATCGATAAAGGTTTAAGCCAATCATGTTCCTTATAGATTCCACTAAATTAAACTTATTTAACCTCAACCATGCTCAGGTTTTCACCTGGATAGTAGAATGGTGTCTAGTGCTAATTTTTATAGGAAATTTTACCAGCTTGAGTACATTTAGGGACACATTTACTAAGGGTCAAATTTTGAGGGTTTTTTTTAACCCTCGAATTTAGGTCGAATTAAAACCCCTCTAATTGGAATTTGAGGGGTTTTAATGCAATTTGATTTTTCGAACAATCGAACATAAAAAACGATTTTAAGAATTTGATTGAATTTTTTTTCTATAGTAATTCGGTAGGTTTAATCTGCCGAATTGTTGTATCGAATTTTTTTTTTTTTTAAAGGGCCAGTACTTCGACAATCAAATTCAAATTTGACCAAGTTGATTAGAATTTTTGACTATTCGATAGTCGAATAAGTCCAAAATTAAATTTGAATTTGGTTTGAATTTTCACTTCGAATCAGTCCGACCCTTAGTAAATGTGCCCTTTAAAGCAAAGAAAACAAATGTTTTTTTAGAGGAAATAAAACATTCATAAAGTACAATCAAAACATGCTTATATATGGTAAATAGTGCAGTGCTTGCCAAAATGTAGCAGTTTTGCTTTAGAAGTAACCAGTACAGTACCTGGGACACAGTGGTGTAGCTGATTGATTGACATCTTTAAATTTATATATGACTTTTGTGGAGCAGCTGAGTGGTGCAAAAGTTTAACACTGCCAAAGGTTTAACACTGCCGGGTCCTAAATTCCATTCCTGCCATGTTACTATCCGCAAGGAGTTCATATGTTCTGCATGGATTTCCTACCACACTCCAAAAACCTAGCGGCAGGTACCACACTCCAAAAACCTAGAGGCAGGTTATATACTTCCTGCTACAAACTGATCATAGTGTGTGTGTGTGTGTGTGTTAATATGATAAGGACTTAGATGGTAAGATCTACTGGGACAGGACCAATAGTCTATTCAGATCTGCTGCTGCGCTAGGCACCAGACCTATGTGTGACGACCTTTCATGTAATGTCACTTCCTCTGCACAATGCTAGAGGGACCACCTACTCCCCACCTCTGAATCATCATCTGCCCCAAGCAACTTGAAGATTCCGATTCATTTGGCATAGAGGTCTCAAACAGGAAACCAAGGACCCAGGGCAGCACACACAATTGCTCTACAGGAGACCATGGGACCCTCCATTTTTATATGCTCTAATAAACAATAAACTCATATCATTATCAAAACCACTTGGAACCCACATTAACAGAATCTGACTTCTGATGCGCTCATCAGGAACTGCCAAGCTCCCAATAAACACACCTGAAGCCAAGAGCTTAACTTTATTAAAGCTATTAGTATTTGAGTATGCATCCTGCTCCTAACTCTCATAATAAAGAAAGTTTCTATGAGAACACTGTATAAACATTCAAAAGTCATAGGGGGAAATTCACTAAAGCGCGAAGCGGCTAACACTAGCCGAAATTCCCTTGCATGACATCATTTCGGAACTCACCGATTTACTAACGGTCCCTGGCGGACTTTTAAGGGTGATAGTCAGAAAAAGATCTTAAATTTTTTTAGGGTACCCTCCTTCCCCCCTACATTTCCTAACATATGGCAACTCAACTATACAGTGGGCACATATGTACGGCAATAGGACAACTTTATTTTATTTATAAAAGGTTTCCTGGGTTTGTGTCATGTAGTTGGTGCAGCATATGCGTCCATTATATTTTAAAGTTGGCGCCATATGCAAATTAGGCATCACTAGCGTTACTTCTCTTTGCCTGATGAAGTAACGGTAGTGCAACTTTGCTACCGTTCACCTCCCTGAGCGCAACTTCGCATTTTAGTGAATTTGTGTATCGCTCACTAAACTGTGTCTGGCGAAGTGCGGCGAAATGAGGCGAAGCTCTCACTTGCGCAACTTCGGATGTTGGTGAATTTGCCACAAAAACACATTATATAATTGGGTTCAACGGTTCTTTCCTGCAAAACTCTTTTATACAAAACTATGATCAACAGTTCTTTCCTACAAGGTAGTTTTGTGCAAAGTATTACTCCAAGCCACCATTGTATATATAAAAAGCTCAACAAAAAACTTCTCATTACAACGTCTCTGGGCAGGAGTAGATGCAAATGATGGATAATCCCTGTAAAGTGCTGCAGAATATGTTGGCACTATATAAACATAGAATAACAATATTGCACAATCTATAATTGAATGCAACACTTTAGACTTTTATGTAGAACTCCATGCTGGCTTAGCTTTTAACCGTGCCCACAGCATCTGCTTCTTTATAAAGTAACCATGTATGATTAAATTGCTATGCCTGCTTCTTATCAGAAGGCACATTTACAGTTCCGGCTTTGAAATCTAGCTCTTTTTCAACCAATAATTCAGTTAAGCATCTTAATCTACACAAATGCATCTCTGTTCACTTGGCAGAATAAACATATCGAAAAGTGAGTAAGCTGCTTGCATACTTGGAGCAGCCCATTAGTCATACATCATGCTTAATCCTAACCTCCCTTGCAAATGGGAAATGGCAGCTCCTCCTGCATTGTCCCTCCGGTGCCGATACCAAGAGATTCCCAGTTTGTACAATAATCACATTGGACCAGATGGTGATGATTCATATTGTATTTCCTGAACTAGAGTTTGACGTTGCAACTTAAATTGATTAAAACGTGCTTTATTATGAGCATGCTTTGCCACTTTGAGTTCTGTCTTTTGTTTCCACTCCTGACTGTGCTGTATGTATAAAATATTATTATTATTATTTAACATGTATTTCTATAGTGCCAACATATTATTATATTATTATTATTATTATTAACATGTATTTCTATTGTGCCAACTTATTTCGTAGCGCTGTAAAGTGAATGTGATTATACAACTAAATCACATGAATTACATACATAAAACATAAGGAGTTACATACATCACAATAAATACAGGTACAGAAGGTGAGGAAGGCTCTGTGCAGAAAGAGCTTATAATCTAAAGGGAAGGGAATAATACACAAGGTGTGGGAGTGGGCAAGATCAGAGTTAGGTGAATGAGATGTGAGGGTAGGCTTCTCTAAAAAGTGGGTTTTAAGAGATTTCTTGAAAGGTTGGGAGAAAGTCAGATAGACCGTGGGAGAGAATTCCAGAGGAGGGTTGCAGCCCTTGCAAAGTCTTGAATGCGAGCATGTGAGGAGGTAATGAGAGAAGAGTTGAGGAGCAGGTCAGTAGAGGAGTGTAGTAAGCTGTTGGTGAGTATATGGAGATTAGTTCAGAGATGTAGGGGGGGCAGAGTTATGAAGTGCTTTGAATGTCAGGGTCATTAATTTGAATTTAATTCTGAAGGGCAGTGGAAGCCAGCGCAGGGATTGGCAGAATGGCATGGCAGAGGAAGAGTGGTTGCTGAGGTGTATAAGCCTCGCTGCAGTGTTAATTATGGACTGGAGAGGTGACAGTCTCTGGAGGGGAAGGCCAATTAAAAGAGAGTTACAATAGTCTAGACCCGATATGACGAGAGCGAATAAGAATTTTGGCAGCATCTTGGGTGATAAATGATCGTATTTTGGATATCTTCCTTAGGTGGAAGTGACATGATTTAAAAAGTGACTGAGTGTAAGGAGTGAATGTCATGGCAGATATTTGGACCATATAGTACAAAATATGTGAGTGCATTCTATTGTGTGTGTGTATTAACATACAAACAGAATTTATACATTATTGTAAATTAAAAGAACTGAAATGGTATTTATGTTTTTTTGTGGCAAAATGCCCCCGGCTTCAATATGGAATGCAAATGTATAACACATCAGCCAGCTACAGTCACTAAGCCTGTGCTCTCATTCAGCCAATTAATGACCTTTAATGGATCTGTATTGTTTATGTATGGTTGTCTCTAGTTTACATCATGGCTTCTTAGCCTTTGATTCAGCTTTATTATAAAGTACTAGTGGCAGCTGCAGGGGTATTTTATTGATCTCTAAAGTGTTTGTTTAAACTTTAAAGGTATTCTTTCATGCTTTTTATGGTGTAGTTTTTATTTCTAAATTACATTGTTTACAATGCACATATTTCACTGTAACATATAAAATGTAATCCCTGAACCAATAAGTGTATTTTTTAGTTGATGGTAATATTGGTGTGTAGG
This sequence comes from Xenopus borealis, assembly GCA_024363595.1. Classification (NCBI taxonomy): domain Eukaryota; kingdom Metazoa; phylum Chordata; class Amphibia; order Anura; family Pipidae; genus Xenopus; species Xenopus borealis. The sequence continues at coordinate 26,790,725 of CM044441.1, forward strand.
TAGCCAGGTCATTGTGCCTGGTCATGTGCTTTCAGAAAGAGCCATCACTTTAGGATGTAACTGCTTTCTGGCAGGCTGTTGTTTCTCAAAGCACATAACTGAATGTGTTGCAGTGGGACCTGGATTTTACTATTGAGTGATGTTCTTAGATATACCAGGCAGCTGTTATCTTGTGTTAGGGAGCTGTTGTCTGGTTACCTTCCAATTGTTCTATTGTTAGGCTGCTGGGGGGGGGGGTCACTTAAATTTGTAGTATAGCAGTAAAGAGTGACTGAAGTTTATCAGAACACAAGTCACATGACTGGGGGATCCTGGGAAGCTGACAGTATGTCTAGCACCACTTCAGATTTCAAAGTTAAATATGAACAAAATGTGTCTGCTCTTTTGAGAAACAGATTTCAGTGCAGAGGTCTGCTGGATCAGGGCTATTAATGGATTAATTTTTTAAAAAACATGTTTTCCCATGACAGTATCCCTTAAAGGGAAGCTGTTAAGACTCCTCATACTAGCAGCAGCTACTTTCTGCTGTATCTGAGGGTCTTCTTTGCAGCTGGCTGTCACATCTGTTGTAGGGTCAGAACTAGGAGTAGCCATTAGTTAAGGTGCCAAGCTTGGGGGGGCGCCATGCACGCATCTTTTCTGCCTCCTACTCCCTAGTCCTTTCCCGTCTCGGTGCTCTGGCTGGTGTCTGTATGCGTGAACATCTGTTTTTTTGCGCATGCTCGAACATGCGTCCATTTTTCAAGCATGAACACGTTCTTTCACACGTGCATGCACCTATTGGGCGCCTGGCTGGCCTGGCCCAGCCCTGATTGTATGTTTACCTACAGTATGTGGCTTCTCTTGTTTGGATTATGGCTTCTTAGCATCTGACTCACTTATTGTATTCTAATTGTAAGGGGTCTGTTATTGACCTGTTAGTAGTTGTGTATGGGAATTTGCATATAGTTAAAAATATTACTGTTATTAACCTTCATATATTGTTTTCATTTTACTTTGTACTTTACAGACAGTGTTCCCTCTAAGCCATATGAGTACACAACACATTATAATGTACACAGAATGTTGTGTGAGACCCACCCAACTGGTGCACACACTTATTATTCTTAAAGAATACATGATTACAGGTATCGGACCTGTTTTCCTGGTAATGGATCATTCCGCAATTTGGATCTCCATACCTTGTCTGCTAAAATCAATTAATTTAACCCACTAGGCTTGATTTTCTTCCAATAAGGATTAATTATATCTTAGTCAGGATCAAGTACAAGGTACTGTTTTAATATTACAGAGAAAAAGGAAATCATTCTAAAAAATCTGGGTTATTTGATTAAAACGGATTCTGTAAGAGACGGCCATCATGTAATTCAGATCTTTCTGGATAACTGATCCCTTACCTGTATTTTTATGTACTCAGTCAAAGAAGAAATAGGGTGGAACATTCTTTACAGAGAATGTTAAAACAGTCCAAGCCCCAGTGGAGCACATAGTCTTTAAGGGTTGATTTGTCTAAAATCGAGGTGGGTTTTTTCATATTTTTTGAGAAAAAATGCAATGAAAAAACACAAGTATGAATATACTTGAGAATATTCCTTGTAACCTTGAATCATCACCATTTATTAAAGAGTAAAACCATGAAAAGTCACCAAAAAAAACTCACTAAGTAAATGCTGGCAAAATTGTATAGAAGTCAACGGGAATGTTATCTGACTTTACTTATTTATTTTCCCAGTTGATGAAAACATTCGAGATTTTCAGCCTCATTGCAAATGAATGGGACAGTGAGATTCTCACTGGCACGCAACTTTTTTTCCTAAAAAAACACGAGAATATTTTGTTGCATTTATTCCATAAATAAGCTAGCAATCGAGAAAAAAGCCACACAAGTTTTGTCCGCATTTTTTTTCCTTGTCCTGTTTTTTTCCCCCCCACAAACTCTGATTTTGATAAATCCACCCCTTATTTTACTACCAGAGAAACACGCTTTTTCTAGAGGCAATTATATTATAAGCCAGCAAAGCAGTATGATTCTAATTTATCGAAATAATTTGAATATTTTAATCAAAAAAATCCTACCAAACTAGAATCTGCAATTGAACCTTATTTAATCGGATCGGGGACAAATACAGACAAATTGACGTAAAACCATAGAGTTTTTTCTCAAAAAGCCTGAATTTTTCTGATTTTTTCCCTGAAAAAAATCTGAAGTAGTCGGATTTTTGGGCTAATTCAGCGCAGACCACAGAAACTTCCAAATAGGATTGGGACCTCTCCCATTGACTTTTTTTTTTTTTTGGATTATTGGATTTGGACTTTTTCCATCCTCAGGGGGAATAATAAGGGGCAGATTTACTAAATTAGTGTGAAGGATTCGAATTGAAAAAATTCTAATTTAGAATACTTCGACCATAGCCAAAATTTGATTTGAAATGGCCAAATTCGAATTCGATAGTCGAAGTACTTGCCCTTAAAAAAAATTTGATATAACAATTCGGCAGATGAAACCTACAGAATTGCTATATAACCCTATAGGAAGCTCCCATAGGGTTTTTTTTGATCGAATAAAAAAAATTCCATTGATTGTATCGATCTAATTTTTCTTCATCCATCATTGGATAAATCGAGTTAAAACCCCTCAAATTCAAAGGGATTTAATTCGACCTAAATTTGATGGTCGAAATCAAGGGTTAATTAACCCTCGAATTCGACCCTTAGTAAATCTGCCCCTAAATTTCAAAAAAATTTATTTGATTTTTTTCCACTTAGAATTTGGATTTTATAGTTTTAGAGTTTTTGGCATTCAAACTTTATTAAATAACCCCTGATGTATATGCCATACAGTTTTGTTCTCCACTACTCAAACCGGACATTATTATATTAGAGAGGGTACAGAGAAGGGCAACTAAGCTGGTAAAAGGTATGGAAAATCTTAGCTATGAGGAAAGGCTGGCCAAATTGGGGATGTTCACACTGGAGAAGAGGCGCTTAAAGGACCAGTAACATCAAAAAATGAAATTGTTTTAAAGTAAAACTGGTAACTGGTACAACTGCAGTGTTTGCTTCAAAAGCACTATTGTTTTTATAAATTAGCTGTTGTGTAGCAATGGGGGCAGCCATTCAAAGGAGAAAAGGCTCAAGTTACACAGCAGATAAGCTCTATAGAACATAGTGTTATCTGTTATCCATTACTTATCCTGTGCCATATAGCGGTTTTTCAATTTCCACCATTGCTACTTAGCAGCTTGTTTATATGAACTATAGTAGTCTTTCTGAAGCAAACAGATCAGTTTTAACAGCGCAGGGCAACACTACATGATATTTTCTTTTTTTGGTGTTTCTGTTCCTTTAAGGGATGATATAATAACCTTGTATAAATATATAAGGGGATCATTTAATAATCTCTCTAATGCTTTATTCACCAGTAGGTCTTTCCAGCTGACACAAGGTCACCCATTCCGGTGATAAGAAAAGAGGTTTCGCCTAAATATTCAGAAGGAGTTTTTTTACAGTGAGTGCTGTGAAGATGTGGAATTCTCTCCCTGAATCAGTGGTACAGGCTGATACATTAGATAGCTTTAAGAAGCAGTTGGATGGCTTTTTAGCAAGTGAGGGAACACAGGGATATAAAAGATAGATCATAGTAAACCAGTGGCGTAACTACTCCCTGGTGGGCCCAGGTACAGGATGGGCACCTGGGCCCCCCCTGTCAGGTCCTTATATCTAAAATTCACATGCTGGAGTGTTGATGGCATGTGTACTGTAAAATCTCCCCCTAGGTAACCGCCTGCCATAACCATTTTTGTGACTCCAAGGGGCCCTGGTACAATTGCACCCCCTGCACCCCTGGTAGTTATGCCACTGTAGTAAACGTTGAGTCAGGTAGGAATTTTTTCCCCCTCTGAGTAAAATTGGAAAGTCTTCAAATGGGGGTTTTTGCCTTCCTCAGGACCTACTAGCAGTTAGGCAGGTTAAAATAAAGTTAAAAGGTTGAAATTGATGGACGTGTGTCTTTTTTAAGCCTACCTGAACTATGTTACTATGTGTGTGGATTGTTTGAGTAATCCAGAGCCTCCTGAGGAAACCTAGGAGGCACGATTCAAACCCAGGACCCCAACACTATCAGGCACCATTACCAACTACTGTTGCATCATGCCTTTATTGTATGAGTTAAAGTAATATAATTTGTACACATCTGTGAACACAGCCTTGGTAATAACTGCCTAACACTTTCTTTAAAATACTAAAAAAAAAGAGAGATTTGTTCTAACGTTGCTTTTTATCCCAATCAAGAACAGACATCCCATAACAATGATTCCCCCTCCCCACTCCCTTTGATGTGATGATTTATACAGCAGTATGTGCAATCATTTCACTCTGCCTTTCTGTATAATTGCTGTCAAGACCTCCGTTGTAAATCACTGAATTATTTCTGAATGTTTAACAATTTCATATAATTAAAATCATATCTTGTTCTGTCTTAGTTAAAAAATTGTATGTTTGAGACATCCGTCTTACCATAAAAAGGACTACGCAGAATGCTATCATTTGTCATGCTAATGCTGCTTTTCTTTCTGATCTGTAATGTAAGCAGTTAAAGGGGAAACACTGTTCATTTTATAGCCAAAGCCTTTTCTTCTATGAAATCTATTTTTGTAATGTTGTAAAGAGCTTGAAATCCTTGTGCCAAGAAAGGAAATTTCATCTCGTCACATATATATATATTTAATAAAACATTTTTATTTAAGACCTGAGAGTGCAGACTCTTTTTGTGGATAGATATTCTAAAATTTTGGACACTGCACCCAGGCATTTTTTTTAACCTTGTGAAGCGAGTGCCAACTCCTCTGCAGTCTACTAAATATATATATACATATATATTTAGTATATATATATATATGACATTTCGGTCCACACAGGGACCTTTCTCAAGGCAACCTTGCCTTGAGTAAGGTCCCTGCCCTGTGTGGACCGAAACGTTACTTCGGCTTGCATGTATTTTCACAATACAACTTGAACTTTCACAAATTATCTCGTAGCTGCTGGTTATTTATTTGCTATATAGTTTTTTACCGTGCACCCGAGTTGTGCTGCCCATTCTAGAGTAGGGAGTTCATCATTCCTGATACAGGTATGGGTACCTGTACAGAAAACACCGAATTAGATATTATAATTTAGATATTTAGAAATAATTTCCTTTTTCTCTGTAATAATAAAACTTTATACTTGATCCCAACTAAGAAATAATTAATCCTTGTTGGAAGCAAAAACAGCCTTTTGGGTTTAAACAAATGTTTAATTGATTTTCTAGTAGAGTTAAGATATAGAGATCTACATAAAGGAAAGATCGGTTATCTAGAAAACCCATAGCCGTGATAGCAGGTCTCATACACGTATAGCAAATCACAGAGCAGTTCAATGTGTTTGAGGATGCAGAATGGATGAGGAGAGCAGTAGCAGAGCAGTACACATCCTCAAACACATGGAACTGCTCTGTGATTTGCTATACGGGTATGAGACCTGCTATCATGACTATGGGTTTTCTAGATAACAAACCTTTCCTTTATTTAGATCTCTATATCTTAAGTCTGCTAGAAAACCAATTTAACATTTGTTTAAACCCAAAAGGTAAAATTTACGGTTAAGCTTTTTTTTTTTTTGGTACTAGCAACGGACCTATTATACAGAATGCATTGGACCTGGGATTTCAGAATAATGGATCTTTTCATACTTTGTCAACTAAATAATGTTTTAAAGTAAACCCAATAGAATTTTTTACCTCAAGTAAGGAGATAAGGAGGTAATAAATATATATATATAGACTGCAAAAAGGGACGCACTCCGGAAATGCCAAAAATGCCTGGGTGCTAGTCGAAATATAAACATAAGAACTGCACAAGTGACAGCACTCCAAGGACTTTACACAACGTCACATGATTAATGAAAAAAGGTGAAGGTTTATTTGATCCGACGTTTCAGTTCCAAAGCGGAACTTTCATCAGGGGACAGGGGACTCCCCTGATGAAAGTTCCGCTTTGGAACTGAAACGTCGGATCAAATAAACCTTCACCTTTTTTCATTAATCATGTGACGTTGTGTAAAGTCCTTGGAGTGCTGTCACTTGTGCAGTTCTTATATATATATATATATATATAAATATATATATATGGGATCAAGTACAAGGTGCTGTTTTATTATTATGGGCAAAAATTGTCCCTTAACCCAAAACTTTCTGGACAATGGATCCCATATCTGTAGTGCAGCCAGTTCTTGTCGAGATAATTTGTAATATTTTTATGCATTTATATATTATATGTTGGACATCAAAGAGAATAACTGATTAGGAATTCAATTAGAAAGGAACTAATTGTAGTATGTATACATTATTTAAATGCTTCCGCCTCCATGAGAATTGATATTTTTTCATCTTTTAATGAAAAAAGCTGTTAATTTCAGCAGTCTGTTGATTGTCTTGAGTATTAGAGACTAAAGTATAATAAAAATAGACCACTATGTCATAAAGACGTTAAATCTTTTATATTGTTTGTGCACAGTTGTGATTACATACACCCGCACCTGCTGCAGAGCCAACAGGGACCCGTAAGGCCGATACGGCATAAGCAGTTTTTCATTTTGAGACTATGTTAGGGAAAATGCATTCAAAAGCAAAAATGCAATCATTAATTACCTCTATAGTGTATTCCTTTCATTTCATTGTTACAAGGATGCCAGTAGTACAAATGCAGCTACCTGCTGGGATTGTATGAAAGTGAGTAATGTAATGTTAAAGGGCAGCAAAATGCAGATAAAAAATATTAGAGAAAGCTTTCCCCAGATCACTTTACTGATTTTTTTTTTGTAGAACTGTTTTTGAGGAGATTCCAACAGTGCTTTGTGTAAATTCTTATCCGGTTTGTGGCCATCAACTCATGTTAAACTTGCAAAATCTTTTTGTCTTATCATTGGTTGTGCTCCAGTAATGCAGAATAGGAAAGGTTTGTAGTATTTATGTTCAGTTCCCCAGAATTGTTCTCCCTTTTACAATGTTAAAACAGCATAAACTGAGTCTAGAGTAGTATGTTGTGGTTACTTAAAGGAGAAGGAAAGCTACAGAGGCGTTTTATTGCTAATAGATTAGCTGCAATAGTTCAAACTAAAATGCTATATTTATTTTGTAGAATGTTTTACCATACCTCAGTAAAATGCTGGAGAAACTCTGTTTGTTTAGGATAACAGCTGCAGTACTAGCTTGGTGTGACATCACTTCCTGCCTGAGTCTCTCCTGCTCACTTATAGCTCTGGGCTCAGATTACAGCAGAGAAACTGAGCATGCTCACGCCTAGGACAAGGAGGTTTAAGATGAAAACAGGAAGTCTGATAAAGAATCCCATGCGTACACACTAGAAGGAAAGAAATGCTGTGTTTCTTTTGACAGAGGACACAGAGCAGTGCTACTTTGAGTGTTTACTGGTATATTGAGGTGGACCTTTCTGATAAGACTACTTAGGGGCAGATTTACTAAGGGTCAAAGTCGAGAGTAAAAAGCTCTAAAATTCAGACAATACTCTTGTCACTCAGCTAGCTATACCTCCCTGTCTCGTATAGATTTAGCCCTA
>CM044441.1:26799708-26849946 GCA_024363595.1 Xenopus borealis
TTAAAAAAAAAAAAAAAAAGCTCTAAAATTCGACCATCGAATTTTAAGGGAATTATAATCCTTCGACTATCGAATTCAAAGGATTTTACCACAATTCGATAGATCTAACAATAAAATTTTTGAATCGAGCGATTTTAACCATTCGATAGAATTTTTTTATTCGATCAAAAATAGTTAAAACCAATTTGGTAGGTTTAATCTGATGAACTAGGCAGTCGAATACAAAAATTTAAGGGGCAAGTAACTCGACGAATAGATTTTTATTCAAATCATTCGATCGAATTTTCAAAATGTGTTGAAGTGGCCTTTTTGAAAATTCGATCGAATTTCGAATCATTCATGTGAATTTAGTAAATCTGCCCCTTAGTCTCTAATCACAGTGAACTCTTAATTATGTATTTCTCTATGTATGGTTTTTGTACGTCTGCATATATATCTTTTTGCATGTGCTAGAACAACTCCTATCTCCCCTACTTACTTTTCCTCGTTTGTTTAAAAAATTGTATTGTTCCAAATCCAAGCAGCGACATGGTGGAATATAAACTAGATTCTAAGAACAAATGGTTCCTGAGATGCACTCAATAATTCACAATGGATTTGAAATTGGATGGATAGTTTTCACTGAGCTCATTGTACAATGAAAGACTATTCTTGTTCTTCTGAATGGACATCCACAAAAGAATTGGTGGATCACGAGGCAAGGTTGGACAACTTATAGTTTCACCCATACTATGGTTATCCGATTTGTAATCAATCTGCAAAAGATGAGCTTCCTTCTGGAGTAAAACTTTATAGGGGATGAATTCCCTTTAGGGAATTACTGCTGAGGTTCATTAAAGCTTTAGTTGCCTATGGTGAACTGAGCTATCAGCTTGAATAATCTGATAAGCAACGTCCTTCCATGCTTTACCTACGCAGAATTGAAGGCCCAGCAGTAGGTGTCAACTCATTCTAAAGAACACATGATTTTTCAAAGCCTTTGCACTTGTTGTTAGCAGCGTCTTATGTTAATTACAGAGCAAAGTATTATTGGAATGACAGCTCTGTGGGCTGTAGCTATTACCTTTTTATTTGCCTGTCAATCATTCTTGTTGCAAAATCACTGAAGACAGAAATTTGCATTTAGCATACTAGCAGAGCATATGATTTGCTTTTTTTTCTCCTTTCTTATTTTTGTCTTCACTTAAATTGTATTTTGTTCTTTGTGGGTGATTTGTGCTAGCATGTGCTTCAGTCATTATATTTATATTTAAAGTCAAGAGAAGTAGACTTAAATATGTATATAGTACATTTTCACCTGTTAATAGTATGGGTTAAACAATAAGAGGAAAGCTACAATGTTGTTTTTTCCCTTAGAACTTTTACTCTTAGATGGTCAGATTTTCTGTATAGGGGGTTAGCTTGGCATCCAAATGATCAGTGGAAGCTCATAGAGCCTATGAGTAAGTTCCTAGGGTAAAAATATTTAGGGCAGGGGTCCCCAACCTTTTCTAACCTCAAGCCACATTAAAATGTAAAGAGAGTTGGGGAGCAACACAAGCAGGAAAATAAGATCTGTCATTGGCTATTTGGTAGCCCCTATGTGGACTAGAGCCTACAGGAGGTTCTGTTTGACAGTACACCTGGTTTTTATGCAACCAAAACCTGCCTCAAATTAAAAAATAAGCACCTACTTTTAGGCCATTTGGAGCACCATCCAAGGGGTTGGTGAGCAACATGTTGCTCATGAGGCACTGGTTGGGGATCACTGTTTTGAGGTAAGGGTTCGATTACTGAATAGTTTTGCATTTTACTCTGTGACATCCATCTTTTCATTCCTTTATTTTAGGACAATCTTTGTTGGCATGCTAAATTTTTCTGTGAGTGCCATCTTTTACTAAAACTTTTGTATCCTATGCTAAATCTCCTCCAGTTTGATTTGAGGAGGAGATAGCGACTGGCAACTTGGGAGTTTATCATCCTAATGAGGAAGGGATTAGGTAACACACCTCCGCTGAAATGTTGGTATATGGTGTGAATTGGTGACAAATTTTGAACTCATTTTGAACTAGTGGATAAAAGTTTTTTATTTGTTATTAATTAATTAATTAATTAATTAATTGAACACTGGAAGGACGGTTATTTCCACTTGATCCTCACCATTTACTCATCTTTTGAAATACTTCATGTCATAGCCAATCACCTTGAGCCTTTCCATAATTGCAGTAGCGCTTCCATGTGTGCATATATCTCCCCTACTTATTCAGTTGTTCATTTTATCCCCAAGGAGTCCCCATTTTATTAGCATAATATAATAAAAGGTATTAATGGAAACATTTTTCCTTTGTACAATTTTCTGTTTAGCATATTCAGTATGTTTTGTATAGTAGTGCCTCATTATGCCATAGCATTTTATAGTACCAGTGCATATTGTATGTTAAAAAAAAAAAAAAAAAAACACTGACTACTTAAGGACATTATTTTTGTAGAATAAAAATGCTCTACCTTCAAGAAGATCTTAAAATATACATTATATACAGTTAAAATTTGCAGTATGATAACGGTCTACGCATAATATGACATTGTGTGATGCACATTTTTGTTGTTAATGACATTTTTTTGTCTGTTTACGACTTCTCTTTCATTGGCCGCTATGTGTTTTTGTTGCCTGGAGCACAGTATGATTAACTGACTGGCTGAAGCCATAAGGAGCTAATACAGAAAGTGAACATAACTGTTCTGCTGTGTTTATAAAAGGTTTTCTGTAAATGTGTGTGTACTAGGGATTACCAGGAGTAAACGTTCTAGTTATTTTCTGATGAGTTTATGACACACCTGTACAGGTCATCTTACTCAGGCTCTGTGGATTTGCTAGAGCCAGCATTCATTTAATGTCACTTATTACAAAACTGCTAAGGGAATGCAAAATACTGTAAGAAGATTAGTCTTGTTGGACCTTTTAAGAAAGATTATCTCAGAAGCCGAATGTGCTAGGTCTGAATTATATTTTTCCCATCGAGCAAAGAAGAAAATTGCTTCTTTCCCTGGCTAAACTGATAGTATAACCAAAGGCACTGACATTTTTCAATCTTTGGTTTTTATTTTTATTTCCTTTCTGTTGTATGCACAATTTCCTGCGCCTTTTTTTTTCCTTTTTACAATGGTCTAGTTGTGGGCAGGCCATAAAATGTAGTGAAAGCAGCAGATTAAAATGCGTCGCTCTAGAGGAAATTCTCCATGGTTCATGCTCTGAGCACTGGATAAAATCACAGGCCTACAAAATGCAACACCGCTTTCCAAAGAGCCAGAATGTAAAAGGATGATCACAATGTAATCTCGCTTGCATGATTTAATGTATTGGGTCGGCTTTTAAAGATTGACCAGGATGTCTATTCTTCCCCGGCTGGTACACTTGAAAATGGAAGTCATTGTCGGAAGAATGTCATTTATACAGTTCTGAATGTTGCCATTTCATTAGACCTGAAAATGGAAAAAAATTATTCCCTTAACTAATATAATTGTATCTCTTTTACCCTAAGAGAAAATGTCTTTTTAAATATTAAAACCCAGAATGTTATCCAGAATGCACAGGACCTGGAGTTTTCCGGTTAACAGATATTTCCTTAATTCGGAACTTCATACCTTGAGAATACAAGAATATTGTGTAAACATTAAATAACCCCAAAAGGCTGGGTTTGCTTTCAAGTAAGGATTAATTGTATCTTAGTTGGCATCACGTACAAGCTACTGTTTTATTATTACAGGGAAAAATGAAATCATTTGTAAAAATTTTGATTATTTTATTATAAAGGAGGCTATGGGAGATGGCTATTCTGAGCTTTTTGGATAATGGGTTTCCAGATAACGGATCCCATACCTGTACTTAACTATATACAGGTATGGGATCTGTTATCTGGAAACCCGTTATCCAGAAAGTTCCGAATTACATAAAGGCCATCTCCCATAGACTCCATTATAATTAAATAATGAATATGTTTAAAAATGATTTCCTTTTCCTCTTTAATAATAAAACAGTATTGTGTACTTGATCCCAACTAAGATATAATTAATCCTTACTGGAAGCAAAACCAGCCTATTGGGGTTATTTAATGTTTACATGATGTTCTAGTAGACTTAAGGTGTGGAAAAATTACGGAAAGATCCATTATCCGAAAAGCCCCAGGTCCTAAGCCTTCTGGATAACAGGTCCCATACCTGTACAGGGGCAAATGCATTGATCACTGTGAAATGATCAATTCTGATTGATCCGTAACAATAGTTGACATTTATTATCATACTGAAAATGATTGTATGTGAACATGGGTATATGAAAAACCTGTGGCTAGTATATGTATTGCCATATACTAATTGCTGTTATACAAGAAGATTTAAATGTTAAATGCCCCCTTAATGGAGTTTTGTAGCTTAACCTTTCCCCTTGTTCTCCTTAATAGTGCTGTATACTTTATATAAGCATATATTAAACAGTTGAATATTTAAGTAATGAGTGAACATAAGTGGCTCTCTTTTAAAGGAGAAGTAAAGCCTAAAAATGAATAGGGCTAAAAATACCATGTTTTATATACTGAACTTATTGCACCAGCCTAAAGTTTCAGCTTCAAACTTGTCACAGGGGGTCACCATCTTGGAAAGTGTCTGTGACACTCACATGCTCAGTGGGCTCTGAGCAGCTGTCAAGAGGCTAAGCTTAAAGGGATACTGACACGTTCCAAAGAAAAACATAGGAACGTGTCAGTAGAAAGTAAATGTTGCACAAGGAATCCTTTTGTTCAAAGACCCCCCTTCATTTTTTATATAGTTTTTCTGTTATTTGCCTTCCTCTTCTTCATCTTTCCAGCTCTGAAATAGGGGTCACTGAATCCATTAGCCTTAGAACCATTGCTAAATGAGCATACAATTTTATTATTATTATCACTACCTTTTATTACTTATCTTTCTGTTTAGGCCCCCTCCTATTCATGTTCCAGTCTCTCATTAAAATCAATGTCTGGCTGCTAAGGTAAACAAGACCCTGGCAACCAGAACAAAAACCTTTTTTCACTCATGTCAGTGTTGAAACTGCCCTTGTGTTGCATTTATAGTCTGGGCACATTGTTATATTACCACTCCAGGTGCTTTTTCTTTTGTTTGTCAGCGTTTACAACTTCTCTATGTTTACTTTTTCATTCTTAGAAAAACACTATTGGGTTTTTAGGCTTCATTTTCATCTAAAAAAAAATTACAACTTTGCATCCAACCACAATTACCCCATACTGTAAATGGCCTTCAGACTACGTAGGACACAGAAAACACAGTGTCAGGGCCTTACGGTTCTTGCAGGTTGAAGTCAGAACCAAGGAGGACGCTTGTACAGAAAGTCCAATTCGCAGTATCTGAAGGTTTAAGAAAGTTTGTTGTCATAACCAGGCAAAGACCAGGGCAGGCAGTGAATAGTGAAGCCAGAAAATCACTTACCAAGGGATCAGATCAAAATAACACCTTAGGTACATCAAGGAAGTTTACAAGAAGGACAGATAGTTGAGCATTGAACCTGGGTCTCTTGTGTTCTTTTATTTATAATTTTTGCTCTGAAATGCGACACTATGACATCACAGGCCACAGTGTGATGATTCAGTACCATGACATCATTACGCCACCATGGACGCCATGGACATCATCAATGTGAAGCTGATTGCTCCGCAGTTGAGTGATCCAAATACACAGATGCCCTGTTGTGATCGTGAAATTTCTAATACAGTATATGTGTATATATATGTATATATATCTTTCAAAATTGGCTGTTCAGTACACATCTAAAGATTTTTGTAACAGGCCCAGATAAGAATGGCACCACCTATTCCTGCAGTAAAAGTTGTACAGGAGCTATGGCTACAACACGCTGTTCACTCTTAACAGTTTTATATTTGTCACTAATAAAGATAAAACAGTTGTATAAGACGTAGAGAGGTTTTAAACTGAGGAGGCAAACGAGGTGACCTTATTTAAAATGTCATTAAAGGGGTGGTTCACCTTCAAGTTAACTTTTAGTATACTGTAGAAGGGCCAATTCTAAGAAACTTTTCAATTTGTCTTCATTATTTATTTTTCATAGTTTTTTAATGATTTGCTATTTTCTTCTGTTTCTTTGCAGCTTTCTAATGGGGGTCACTGACACCATCTAAAAACAAATGCTCTGTAAGGCTACAAATGTATTGTTATTGCTACTTTTTATTACTTATCACTCTATTCAGTCCATCTCCTATTCATATTCCAGTCTCTTATTCAAATCAATGTAGGGTTGCTAGGGTAATTTGTACCCTAGAAACCAAATTGCTGACACTGCAAACTAGAGAGCTGCTGGATAAAAATCTAAATAACTATAAAACCACAAACAATAAAAAATGAAAACCAACTGGAAATTATCTCAGAATATCACTTTCTACATTATACTAAAAGTTAACTCAAAGGTGAACAACTCATTTAAGGCACAGAATCTGTGTGAAATTGGAACATTAAAGAATGAGTTAATATATGTTAGCTTTGGATTGGGTTCCATGCAGGAGAAGCCTATGTTGTTTTTTTTTATTTAGCTATGTTCCTTTAGCAGTGGTATTTTGTGCTCCAGAAACTGGAAAGCTTTTTGTCCTTCCTCATACAAATATATTATGGGCTGCATGAATCAAAGGCAAATTCTTATCACAGGCCTAATTAGTATATTTAAAGCCCTTTGAAAATCCAGAGTCAGTTGGTTATATATCCTAAGTAGTATTTATTATAGCTCTTATGCACAAACAAGCTTATTAGTCTCTTCTAAACACACACTCTTCTAAAGCTTCCAGGGTCTGCACCAAGGACAGTGGAAGATTAAAGGGACAGTCAACATCGAAATTAACATATGTATGTATAACTTCATTTGGAAAGCGCTGTTAAGGAGCAGCACCATACAATGCATAATAGTACAATATAAATAAAAATACAATTTATAAAAGTACACACAGGGAGAACAAGTCAGCCAATAAATACAATAAATATTCACAGTGCACTGAGCTCATATAAGGACACACAGCTTAAGTGCTATGTGGAAAGTGGCACAGTAGGAAGGAGATACCTGCCCCATAAAGCTTACATTCTAAGTGTGTGGGTGGCTAGCATACAGGCACAAATTGGAGGGGGAAGTGTGCATAAGGTAAAGGTATTGTCCAAAAGCTACCAGGACTAGACTATTGTTAGCTACCAGGACTAGACTATTGTTAGACAAAAGTTAGACTCTTGGTAGGTGAATTTAAAATTGATTGGAGGGGAGATAGGTGGGAGTCAGGAGATTGCAATTGTCTAAACAGGATATAATAAAGGTTTGGATTACTGTTTTGGCTGTTGTTTGTGAAAGAAACTGGTTTATCCTGGCTATATTGTGAACAAAAAAACAGCCGGCCAGCTCGCCCCTCATCCCAGTCTGATCAACAGCGGCGCTTGTCAGCGCATATGCAACAGCGCTACTCGTTGGGGAATGTGCAGAAGTGGCTCTCGCATGCATGGGAGGTACTGGCACTCGCGTGCACATGGGAGGCAATGGCTCTCGCGTGCACATGAAAGGCTGGTGCTTTCTAGTCCCAGGTCCAGTCTAGGAGTAGGCAGAAAAGGTAGCTGATAGTGCCCCCCCCCCAACTGTTGCGCTTCTTCTTCTGCTTACCCCTAGTTCTGGCCCTGATATGATTAGAGAAGGAGACAGACTGGTCAAAGATGACCCCCTAGCAGCATGCTGAATTTATAGGGGTAATGATCATACCATCAACAGTAATGGTGAAAGGAAGAGATGCGCTACAGTAGTATAATGTGGACAGATGTATTCTAAGACAATTTACAGTGGGTCTTCATTTTTATTCTTTGTGGTATTTAAATTATTCACATTTTGTTCCTGCAGTTTTCTAATGCTGAATCTAAATTGTTTTCTGATTGCAATGGTGCCACCTACCCTTGTAAATGGAAAAGACTTTGAATAACAAACAGGAGGATGCATAGGGCTTGAATAGAAAACTAAGCGATCAATATTAACGATTAAAAAATAATCAGGATTGATTTTCTTTCTGGTTGCTAAGGTCATTTTATATTTCAGGATGAAGAAAGTCTGAATCAAAATTTAAAACAATAACAGATAAGAAAGTGAAAACCAGTGCAGGCTGTGCAGACTATGTCACTGCATCATAGTGAATGTAATGCTCTTAAAGGCTTCATGGGACCCTAGAACAATATAAAGGCTGCTGAGGACCATGGGTGGTAAATAAGGACATGTGCCCCCAACTCTCTCAGTAAAAGAAACCATGTATACTTGGCAGCCCATACAATTTGGGTATCAGATGTAGCTTGGTTTTCTAATATGATCTACTAACTGTCAGCATATGGGAAACTATAAATGCCTTTGGTATAAATAGTTATTAAAAGGAGGATAATGGCTAACTTCTAGAAAAAGATATACATCTCTCTTGGCCCCCAGCCAAGATGAAGGAACCAAAAATGTAACAACACTGTACATTCCAGAAAATGTAGAGTAAGCAATGTACAAGTATGGGATCCATTATCCAAAACCTGTTATCCAGAAAGCTCCAAATTACGGGAATGCCTTCACCCATAGACTCTCTCCCAAATTTTAATAATTTTTTTAAAAAGTATTTCCTTTTTCTCTGTAATAATAAAACAGTGTCTTGCACTTGGTATCAACTAAAATATACTGTAATTAATCCATATTAGTGGCAAAACAGTTCTATTGGGTCTAATTAATGTTTAAATTATTTTTAAGTAGATTTAAGGTATGATGATCCAAATTACCCCTTATCCAGAAAACCCCAGGTCCTGAGTATTCTGGATAACAGGTCCCATACCATGCCTGAAGCAGGGATCTAAGATGTCCTGAAATTTCAGCTTGTGTCAGACTATAATTAATTGAGCTGCACCTTTGCTCTAACTTATAACTTTACCCCAATATAAGTGATCCGGATGAATCCTTAATTCTCAGGGAATGAGCCCTCACAACTGTGTTGAGGCAAGGTGTTGTACAACTGTAACTGAATGCAATGCACTATAATTGAGTGGTTCTTAGAACGAAAACTGAACTGATTTCTTAACACATATCCACATGGAGGAATAGAACAATGATGCATGGAATAATTATTGAACAATATTCAGTGTATACTAACAGTAGTGACTAATAGCTTCCCCCTCTAGTAATGCTTTAGAGGGGAATATCAGTCTACCCAGAGTGCCTTCTGTTTCCTTGTGTGGAACACAGGTGGGATCTGTCTAAGTCCCTATTGCCCTGTCTCTAGTTCCCTAACTAGGCAGCAATGCCCTTGGGAACCCCTTCAGTCCCTCCATGGTGGAGCCAAAGCCGCTTAATATAGGTTGCCCTATTCTGGCTGTCTCTCCTAGAGAGACAATTACATGATCTAGCTACCGTAACTAGTTCTAACTTATAATGACTCCATGGGAGGCTCAAATCCACTTAGGAGAGTTTTAGGCAAATAGCCCTGGCAAAAGCTTATGGCAAAATTCCCCTGAGCCCAAATGGTTCAGGCATTATATGTTATAGTGCAGTTCCACCTACCGGCCAAAGTTGTGATAACTAGGGGTCATACTGTGAGCCAGGAAATAGGACAATACACCTTCCCTTAGACTAAGGGTCCCATTGTGCCCAATTTTTAGACGAATGCCAAGTAAATGAGAATATATTTATCAGTCCCCTGCACTTTTATAACCTACTAAGTTAGCCAATAAAATATATCAGTCTATATGGCTAACATGATTCAACATCTCTAGTGGCAGTTTCCAGCATTCTACTGGACCTTGCCTTCTGCACTCCCATAAAAGTATGCTAGAAATCTAAGGGTCTGCAAAAAAAAAGTCTAAACTTTATACTCAAATAAATCTCAGTGACCCTCAACCGATACCTGAGCTAAATCATAAATAATATACATCAGGTTTTAAGAATTCACCGTACATTTACTTATGACTTGATAAGATATATAATATTGAATGACCCCTTTCCTGTAAAACATAACTAAAACAAAATGTGCAGTTCCTGCCATGCATATATGATCAAGAAGTATTCTTTTTAACGTACAGATATTTTTTTCCCCTTGGACGGGAATAATAGAAAGTATCTTCATAGTTCATCGCTTTTGATATTGTTTGTTACAATAATGTTGTGCAGCCTCTTGGTTGAAATTGCCATGATACGAGCAATAAAATAAACAGTGGCCGACAGAGAGTAATTGCCATTCCTATAATTTGGGCTTGTTCTTTTCACTCCCAGATCCTATTGGCAATTTCCAAATAACAAGTTGATGTGCAGGGGTGAGCGGAAAATGTCACGCATTAGAGGTAAATCATTAGGAATGAAATAGAAGAAGAAAATGTCAGTAGCAATACACCTGTAAATGGTAAATTATTTGTTTAAAATAGGAAAGCTACGCTCTAAAAAATTCTCAATGCTGAATTATTTTTTTGTATGTATAAACATCTGAAATGGAGCAACTTTTCTCTGGGGGGGTGCGATTGCTGTCCAGGATTGAATATAATTATTAGTCTTTTTGTCACTGCTCATTGTGTGTCAGCTGCCATTGCACAATATTATGAGTGATAATGGCGGGCATGTTGTGCACCATCTCTGTTTTCCAACTGTATGGCCGTGACAGACATAACACCCTGTATGCTCTCCTGTTGCAGTTCCTGTATTTCGCAAGCTACACTATGATTGGTCCATTGTTCTATAAAAGAGTCCCCAACTTCTTTTTACCCGTGAGCCACATTCAAATATAAAAATAGTTTGGGAGCAACACAAGCATGAAGAAAGTAATTGAGGATGCCAAATAGGGCTGTAATTGACTGTTTGGTAGCCCCTATGTGGACTGGCTGTCTATCTGAGGCTCTGTTTGTCTCTATACAACCAAAACTTGCCTCCAAGCCAAGAATTCAAAAGTTTGAGACCACTGGGAGCAACATCCAGTGGGTTGGTGAGCAACATGTTTCCCCAGAGCCAGTGGTTGGGGATCGCTATTCTATACCAAGCTTCAGACTGCCTCCGGTCTCGTTATGGGCCCACCAGGACGCCTGATGCAATTCGCTATAGATAGTGCCCGATGTAATAGGGTTTTAGAGAGGCCCACAGTGGAAATAAAGATGGGCCGTTGAGAATGTTCCTAAGCTAGAACCCACTGGGAAATCCTCTAGTACACTGATAGACCAATCCAACATTAGCTAACAGAATTTGAGTGTAGGTAAAACTTAACAGAGGATATGTAGTCAAATGGATGATATAAAGGGAATATTGCAACCCCTATTGAAAAAGATAACTATATTAAAAATGACCATATAAAAACCCAATGCTGCATTTGGTTTTCATTTTTTATTATTTGTTTTTCAGTTATTTAGCTTTATATTGAGCTGCTCTCCAGTTTGCAGTTTCAACAATGTGGTTACCAGGTTCCAAATTACCCTAGAAACCGTACACCTTCCAACGGGACAGTCATGCTTTTGACAGCTCAACCCGCGGCTTGTTACTGAAATGTCCCGACTTTCTCTTTCATTTCCTGCACTGAGCAGCCAGAAAAAACATACACAGTTTATAACTTAATTGGCTTTTGGCAGAGAGCTCAGAACAGCCACCATGATACTTTTGTAATAGGTTTGAAATAAGCAAATAAGTAATTGTAACAATTAAGAAAAACAGGTCTCTTGGAAGAACTAAGACTCAAAGCTTAAGTGTAAGGCCAGACGGGAAGATTCGGGGAGATTAGTCACCAGGCGATTAGTTGCCAAGAGATGAATCTCCCTGAATCTTCCTGTCTGGCCTTACTCTTAAGAGCAATTCACCTTCATTAGCAAAACTATAATAAACTATAATAAACAGATGTGTTCAGACTTTCACAACCTGCCAAATTTTGTAAAATGAACATGATAATTAGGGGGAGACAAATTGGGCTTGGTCAAAAATTATTGGGAAGCTACGCACAGCAACTCTTTTTATTCCTCTTTCTACTTCCAAAATGTTGGGAAGTTTGAACAAGAGACCAGATTATGAACAGAAGAGGGTCTGAATAGAAAGTTGAGTAATAAAAAGCAACAATAACGATAAATATATAGCCTTACAGAGCATTTGTTTTAAGATGGGGTCAATGACCAGCACTTGAAAGCTGGAAAAAGTCAGAATAAGACAAATAATTTAAAAACTTTAAAAAAAAAAAGAAAAAAAATGAAGGCCAATTGAAATGCTGCCAAGAGTTAGCTATTATGTAATATACTAAAAGTAAGGTGAACCGCTCCTTTAAGCAATTATTTGCCATTGGTTAAAAGGTACAACTGCATCTCATTTTATGTCAGAGCATTCATAACTGCAAACGTTTTAGCCGCAGTTGCATGAGACACAACAACACCCCACATTGCACACTTTTCTATCGCTATGGTGCAGATTTTTAAATCTTTATTGCACTAGTGTTAAGAACATCCATAATATTAATTAAATTAAAAACAAAGCCGGTGATGAAGTTGCAAGTGTTTCACGGAATCCTGAGAAATAAAGGGAAAGCTGTCCCTCCTTACAAATACTGTCTGTATAATCCATGAAGACATTTGAAGAATAAAAAGGAATGAATCTGGGAATAAAGATAAGCAATGCCAGTACTGTTTAGTCTTTTATGTTAGATGACGTATACTGGAACAATCTAAGCAAGTTTGAGCTGTGAATTTGTTGTTATAGCCTATGTATAAACACTTTTATTGTAGGTTTAGGAGTGGAGATTATTTAGCACATTTTACAATTTGATTCACGGAGTAAATGACTGCGGTGCCTGCTTTAGTCAACACGTCTTGTCTCTGTCCTTCTGAAGTAGACTTGCTTCTCCTGAACGCAGCAAGAAATTGATTAGATTTGGATTTTTATGCAAACTGGCACATTTATGAAACCACAAACAAGACGCTAATTAAGGCTGTATTTAATGGCAGGCAGCAGGATATCAAAATATAACTTCCCTTAATGGGCTCGGACACTGTTATGCTTGGGCCACACTGTGCATTGTATTTACTTGCCCAGTCTTATGAGACTGTGAATTTAAGGCTTTTGTTTGCTGAATATTTAAAAGCAGCAAGATTTCAAGTACACAGAAACAAAACACGTGTACATTGCATACATTACACCTTGAATGTGGTCCAGATTGTTACAGGGATGTGTCCTGCTGTATCGCTGCTGTACGCTATGCATCTTTTTAGAAATTGAAATGAGACATAAGGCTTGCCCTGAATAAATAACATCCACATTCACATCTCAGCATTAGGCTTCCAAATGAACAGCAGGTTGTCACACTAAATCAATACACAACATACAATGATCTTAATTTTAGAACATACAAGGCAGGGTAATGCCCCAGGGGGCTCTGCTGCGATTTTTAAATGAAGACAGTGCACAGGCTTCCAATTCCCAAGACCCTTTTACTTCTCAAAATTGAATGTTTTCTAACTATTAAGCATAAGGATTTGACTTGCAGATTCCCAGCTGCACAGAAATCCTCATAGTATGATATTGTACCGTAAGTTCCATTGTGGGCGAGGTTGAAAAAAAAAAGATACACGTCCATCAAATGTCTCCTTTTATCCAAGTCATTTCTGCCTCAGAAGGTAAAACAAATTCTTTCTGACTCTAAAAGGACAATTCTCCAAACGTGTATTTTTCAGTGGTGGTGTTAAAAATGGGGCAACCTATGTAAATAATTGTAACACTCTATTTTTTTTTGGCACCAAACTGCACCACCACAGATTTTAAACAAATGTATTCCCCAGCAGTGTATGACTCCATCACAGGTCTTGCCACATCACACCAAGGCAAACAATTTCAAAGGAATATAGGGATTTACCAGTAGAATCACTTCTTTCACTAGTTTTCACCAAGGTGGAGTATTCCCACCAGGTCTCCACTTCATCAGGCAACTCTTCTGACTTTCTGCTACTTCTGGTGTAATCTTATGGATAATGTAGATGTCAGACTCAATGGGCATTTCCAGAACTATAGCCCCTCCACTTCTAAGAGTGGGGAGTCAAAGCAAAATACTAACATACTTTCTGGCATTGCCAGTAGAGTCGGGTACCACTATAAACTAGGGATGCACCGAATCCACTATTTTGGATTCGGCCGAACCCCCGAATCCTTCCCGAAAGATTTGGCCGTATACCGAACCGAATCCGAACCCTAATTTGCATATGCAAATTATGGGTGGGAAGGGGAAACATTTTTTACTTCCTTGTTTTGTGCCAAAAAGTCACGTGATTTAGCTCCCTGGCCCTAATTTGCATATGCAAATTAGGATTCAGATTCGGTTCGGCCAGGCAGAAGGATTCGGCCGAATCCTGCTGATAAAGGCTGAATCCTGGCCGAATCCCGAACCGAATCCTGGATTCGGTGCATCCCTACCATAAACCCCAACCTCTGTGACATAAGTATTCTGTTATAGGAATGCCATAGCTTCTGACTGAGTAATAACATATTTCTACTGCAGTATATCTTTCTGTTTATATATTATGGGGAAGTATATATATATATATATATATATTTTATTTGTGAGGCACCTACCACTCATGCCTACCCCTTACTGTGTCTAGCCACAGTTATCTAGCTTTGCACTGGGCAACCTGTAATGTATCTCTGAAAATTAACATTATCCTGCCCTGTTCATTATTTTATTCTGTATTCATCTTATTGTACATTTCGTTCACATTAGTCAGCCTGGACAGACTACTGCATTGTTTGGGCAGCAGGATAGTTCAGTAATCTCCAAGCCCAGCTGAATGAAAGACAAGCCGCTTTGGATAAAGGCAGTGTAATTTAAAATGTAGCAAACAATCAGCGGAGAACAAGAAAGCCGTCTTTAAATGAGCGAGGCCAAAGAAAACAAGTACTGGTGGAAATTGCCCAGTAAATGTTAGCTTTATGTAGAGCTTTGGTGGTGGATTTGATTCTAGTTGTATGAGATTAGTTTCAGTATGACGCAGGTTCTGAGCAGAGATCAGAAGGGCATTTTTTTCTTCTCAAAAGTAATTTGGTCGTGGGATAAGACCGTGCCAATGTTGTTTGCCCTCATTACCTTCCATGTTATTAGCTTGGGTATTTTGAGGTCAGCCTGACTTGAAAGTTGCATATATATATATATATATATATATCAGTGTAAAGTAGATCCACACTCCATGTTGCATGAAAAATCAAAACTTGTTTATTTAGTACATCGATCCGACATTTCGGCCCCCATTAGGGCCAATGAAGTCTATGGGAGATGAACTGGATAACGTTCCGGATAACGGGTTTCCAGATAATGGATCCTGTACTGTATATAAAGCATAGCTACTGTTTAATATACAGAATAGCTTTTTTTGCATGTGGCACTGCTATAGATAATAAAATCTACAGCTCTGGCTTTCGAGATTCATTCCCATGTTCTGGGCCATTCTGACCCTTCTTGGAGCACAACTTAATTATTGCAATAACAAAATAACAGAAATGATTGCAGAAAGGGTGTATTATTGATGCTGCTTGACTTTAACAGAAATCCTTGCTAAATTACCGTGTGTGTCAGCATTTCTTTAGCTACAGGCTTTCCTCCTGGCTTCAGAATTACTTATGCATTATTGCAAATGAATTGCATCACAAAGGAATTCAGAGTGAAAACATCATAGGGATTTTAAGTGCTACCTATAACACTTGATCCTGCACCGTTAATCTGAGGGCACAAGGAATTGAGTCATTATGTTCCCAGATGGCAGAATGGATTGAACAGGCAGCTCCTATTCAAACCTAGTGTCCGCTTGGGTTTTCAGTATTTTTCCTAGGGTCAGCCTCTGTATCACATAATCCATACCACTTAATTAAACTTGGAGAGTGATGTCCTTATTCATGTTTTAATCTTTATGCCTTTAGACAGAAGGCCATTACTAAATAGCAAGATGAGAAAAAAAGGAATAAAATATACATTGGAAATGGGTTTATACTATATGCAAGCATAGCAGTTTAATGAAGGAATATAGCTGTCAGGGAGCTCTATTTCTCTTTAGCTTATAGCCAAGGAATGCCCTGTAAAACTTAAGTTAGTAACAATCTATTTTATATTTTAAGATAGCTTTTACTGAAAAGCAATTGACAAATTATAGAATGATTATGCGTTTTACTCATTTCCAACCTTTTTTTAAACATGGTGGCCATTATTCATGTTTGCCATCTATTTGATTATGTTTGTAACTACCTCCATAAACATAAGTTTTAGTGATAGAAATAAAAGCCTCTCTCTTGGTCTGTACACAGTGTTCTCTCAATAATATTAGGGGTTTTCAACTTTGAATCAATTTACAATCAATTGCTCATAGACTAAGGTAAGTGAATAATGAAATACAGGTATGGGACCTGTTATTATTATTAATAACATGTATTTATATAGCGCAACATATTGTGTAGCGCTGTTATCCAGAATGCTGGGGACCTGGGTGTACCTGATAATGGATCTACCTGTAATTTGGATCTTCATACCTACTAGAAAATCTATTAAATGTTAGATAAACCCAATTGTCTGGTTTTGCCTTTAATAAGGACTAATTAATATCTTAGGGGTCAAGTACAGGATACTGTTTTATTATTACAGAGAACAAGGAAATAATTTTTAATTTTTTTTTTAATTATTTGGATAAAATGAAATCTACGTGAGACTGCGTTTTCGTAATTCAGAGCTTTCTGGATAACGGATTTCTGGATAATGGATCCCATACCTGTAATTTGCTATTAAAAAATAGAGTTGGTCCGTGATCCTACAGAAAATCATCCCTGACAAATATATTTAGTAACTGACATTGCTACAAGAAACCACCATCATCCTAATATTTCAGATATTGGACCTATTATCAAGTATACTTAAACTTTGGGATTTTCCCCATAAGGTGCTTTTCCAGACTTTGGAAAATACTACAAAAAACCTATTAGGCCACTGAGGAAACATGAAGGGCTATGTAAATGGTGCATAGAAAACATATTATGCAGCCTTCTGGTTTGACCAATTTTTACTAATCTTACCCCAATGTTACTCCATTAGATTTATTTGGGTAACATCATAGAATTTTTTCTTGTAGACCAGACCCCAAGCCATGTGCAGTTGCTATACCGAATCCCTGTGTCTACCGATAATCAGGGTAAACTGATTTGACAAAATTTGGTGCATGTGGACATCACTGCAGAGCCTGGTGGAAATGATGTTGTTCAGATAAAAGCAGTGTCGGACTGGGACATCAGGGGCCCACCCAAAAACCTTACACTAGGGGCCTACCAAAAAAACTTAGACCAGGGGCCCACTCTCAGTACTATTATTCTTCCTCTACTCTCCTAGTGTATTTTCTTTACATACTATAATCTATTGTGACAACTATTTAGCCTCTAGAAATAGGGAATGGCCGTGAACTCGACACGCGACACTGAATCAAAGGTGGTCGAAACTAAGTGGAAAGAAAACTATGATTTCAGAATTAGATCAGTTAATGGTGCTAACTATAGTCTGGGTAATTAGTTTATATCTTTTCTTCTCCTTTAAAGTGGACCTGTCACCCAGACACAAAAATTTGTATAATAAAAGTCCTTTTCAAATTAAACATGAAATCCAATTTCATTTTTTTATTAAAGCATTCATAGCTGTTTTAAGCTCATTTAAAAATCTCAGCTGTCAATCAAATATTGTCTGCCCCTCCTCTATGCCTTAGGCATAGAGGCGGGCAGATAATTACTTTCACTTTCCATTCAGCACTTCCTAGATGTCACTGCTCCCCACACATTCCCCCAGTTCTCTTAACCATTCAATTGTGTAGCCAGGACATGGGGATAGACATTGGGTCCCCCATTCTGGTGCACAAACAAGATTCTGAGATGATACAAGGCTTTTCTTAATAACAGTGTCCACAAAATGGCTCCTGCCTGCTTGCTATAATTATGAATTCCCAGACTGAAGAAAACAAGATTAAAATAATTTATATAATGTAATTAATGTTCATTTTGCTTGACTAATGTGATAAAATATGATTTTTAATATTTATTTAGGG
This sequence comes from Xenopus borealis, assembly GCA_024363595.1. NCBI lineage: Eukaryota > Metazoa > Chordata > Amphibia > Anura > Pipidae > Xenopus > Xenopus borealis. The sequence goes on from CM044441.1 coordinate 26,817,790, forward strand.
TGACAGGTCCACTTTAAACACCTGTACAGGGTCTGTCTCCTTGATTGTCTCCTTGGGTGGCAATATAATAACTAAGGGGAAATTTGGCACACAATGCTGGTGAATAGAGTCACAAAGATTGTGATTAAGCACAATTTCCACGAGGCTTAAGCTGGCCATAGACCTAAAGGCTTTTGAAAGCTCCAATGGTTATCGTGAGACTCAAATTGTCTCAAAATGATCGTTTAAATGTCAGATGTGTCCATCAACTAAAAAGATCATTTCAGGCGATATTGCCAGCAAAACTGAAGGGTCGCTGCCTGCTTGGCCCTGCAAACATAGGTAGATTGCATTGGGAACGATAAAGATTTTCTAGCCTGGCCGATCAATTTTCAGGCCAATGTCGGACCAAAAAATCGTAAGATGTACGATCATTGGTATCCCACTAACTTCATGATAATTTGACAGATTGGTCGGCATTCCCTAAGATCGGTTGTTCGGCAGAGAAAGATCTTTGCATCTGTGGGGACCTTCAGTGATAAAGATCTCATATGGCACTCCCTGTAGATTTTCTCACTTTGAGAAAAGTTCACGATTTTGAGACCCAGTTCCTTATTATAAAATATTTAATTCACTGGCTTTCTAACTTGTCACATGCGCAGGATTGTAACTGATGAGTATTACGAATGTGACAGTGAGAAGTGGCATTTTTATTTGACTCCATTACTTTTTTTTTTTTTTATCTCTTTGCAGTCTACCAAAGTAATTTTTGAAGCTCAATGATTTGGTAAATTAAAAAGCCAGTCTGAGATAATTGGTCGTGATAAATTCTGGGAGTTGGCATTTTTCAACAAATGGAGCAGGAGTAAGCTTTTCTGGAGTCCCTTGATTAATGGTTTGGATCTTTTATCTTGTTAAGCAGTCTTAATGCAGTGACAAGTGAAAACAGGATATAGCTTATATCAGAAACATCAAAATGTTTTGGAAGAGGATTAAAACAGGGATAAATGGCATCAAAAGATAGCAATATACTGGACAATTGTACTTATAGACCATTGATCATTAAAAACTTCTCTTTACAATAGCCATGTTTTGCTCAGAGATAGTCTGCATGTCCGTGTTTGGGACAGTGACGCATAAACATACTGCTTTATAAGCTAAGGTTTTGTTTTAGTCATTCTGTTTGTAAATGAAACTGGTGAAATAATCATGTGCAAAGGGGGGGTTTCAGTGGTATATTCTTTGCTTGGGGTAGGGTTCTATGACACAAAACTATGCAACCCGGTTAATTTAATCCAGGATGTGACTTCATTGCAGCTGGATCTTGACTACTAACAGTCTGGATGGCAGATTTATCGTTATAATAAAACTACTAACACAAGTGCTCGCTGACTCACTAGAGGACATTATAGACAAATCTCAGGGGACCTTTTTACCCATAAAGAGGATCACCGCACCAGAGGTCACCCCTTCAGACTAGAAGAAAAGGACTTTCATTTGAAGCAGTGTAGGTGGTTCTTCACAGTCAGGACAGTGATGTTGTGGAATGCACTGCCGGGTGATGTTGTGATGGCTGTATTCGGTGCATCCCTAATTAAAGCTTAAAGAAAGTATCAGATATGAAGTAAAGCTGGTCTGGCTGGGATTGTTTACTGCAGAGAAGAGGCACTTAAAGTGGTGGTTCACCTTTGAATTAACTTTTTATATGGTGTTGAGAATGATGTTTGGAGACAATTTGAAATTGGTTTTAATTTTTTTATTATTTGTGGTTTTTTAGTTATTTAGCTTTTTATTTAGCAGCTTGCAATCTGGATGCTAGGGTCCAAATTACTCTAGCAACCATGGCTTGATTTGAATTAGAGACTGGAATATGAATAGGAGAGGGCCTGAATGGAAAGACGATTAATTAAAAGATAGCAATAAATTTGTTACCTCACAGGGTGTTTGTTTTTTTGATGGGGTCAGTGACCCCCATTTGAAAGCTGAGAAGTGGTAAAAGAGCAAAGCAAATTACTCAAAAACTATAAAATATAAATAATAAAAATGAATTGCAAAGTTGGTAGCAATCGGACATTCTATAGCATACTAAAATGTACATCAAAGTTGAACCACCCCTTTAAAAGGTGATATAATAGCTATGTATATGGGGCCATATAAATTAAAGCTTTATTTTCCAGCAGGTCCATCCAGCAGACATGATGGCAAAGGAGGTTTCATCATAAATTGTAACGTTGTGGTATTATCTCTGTGAAGTGGTGGTGGTGGTGGTGGCTGGCTCCATTTGGTATGGCTTTTTAGTTAGGGAAAAAATTACAGGGCTACTAAAATTAGCTCTTGATTGTTGATCTAGGGACTGGTAGGATCCCAACTTGGAGTCAGGAAGGATTTTTTTTCTCCCAAATTGGAGAGGCTTCAGGTTTTTTTTTTTGCCTTTTTTTTTTCATTTAGACGCACAGTTCAACCTTATTGTTACAGAATGTAAACCACAAAAATGATGAGAATAAAGCTTCAAGTAATTTTACATTAATTCATTTTTTTCAGATCTCAATCCCCCTTAAGACTACTATTTGTCCTTTCCCAGTTGGTGGGAGTATTAATACATTACAAAGGAAAAGATGCACTGAATTCAAATCAATAACAAAGCAAAATAGACATTATAGCAACAGAATCCCATCTATTTGCCTCATTATAAGTGCAGTGTTTTTCCTGCCATGAGATACAAGAATACGGTGTTAATTAACATAGTGTAATGCTTACCGAAATGCGTATCACGCTCCTTTTTAACAAGTAATTTCTGAATAATAGTAATTTTTTCACAACTTTAATTATGTTGTAGCCTTAAGGGCCTGTGGTGAGAACTCATATGCTGCAGAGAACTTGGCAGGAAAGGGTTTTATCCAATTGTTGACCTGAAACAGTTCATTTTTAATTAGAAAATGGCTTCCGACTGATACTTTTTTTGAAGTTACAGGGTTTGCTTGCAATACAGAGGCATATTAACAGAGCTTCTAACAGGTAAATCATAGGCATAGTTTTATTATTACAGAACACAAAGAAATCATTAAAAAAAAATGCATCGGACCTTGTGTTTTCCAGTTAAGGTGGGTCTTATTGTAGTTTGCATCTGTATGCCCATAAGTCTGCTGAAATCATTTAAACATGAATTACATTATTTTACTTCCAGAAAGGATTAATTATATCTTAGTTGGGATCAAGTACATGGTAAGGTTTTATTATTACAGAGAAAATTGAATCATTTCTAAAAATCTTAATTATTATAATGTGATGGTTTCTGCACCTCCTTATACCACACTAGTCTGTAGAGCTAGAAATAGAGATGGAGAACAAAATTTTTAATTCAAGAAAAATCTCAGAAAAAGATCCACAAATGGCAACCATTAAAGACCTTCGTAAAATTTAACAGAGACAGGCAGCTGTCAGTCACCTTAACATTCTAAAACAGTTATGAACTACGGTATGCTTTTGCTTTACTATTATTACAGCTGAATACTGTGGTTTCACCTGTCTTTTGTCTTCTGCGTATTTGATGCAGTTTGTGACTCAGTATCAAAACTGTGACTCGGTATCAATTGCTTCACAGCCTTGTCGTGACTATGTAAGTTGTGGTTCTGAGAGATTAATATCTTTATATATTCCATCCATTACAATTTTAGTTTTCCTATGGACTTTGTAACAGGCATAGACTGGGTGTCTGTATGTTGAGCGTATCAATATGTATGCAGCTCTCTCTCTATCTTTACTTCATGAATGTCAAAAATAATTCAACAATAATTCTCACTATTCAGTGGTACTGATTTGTCAATGGACTCATAGCCAAAGAAATTTTCCATTAGATGGCTCAGGTGCTAGATTGGCATGAAAATCACTTCACAATTAGGAGGCCATGTTTACTGTAGAACATATTTAACATATTCAAATTTTCTTGTCTGTGAATCTCTGCCTAGAAATATCTAGTGTAACAGCAATCCTTAAAGGGAAACTGTCATTTTTTTTAAAATCAGTTAATAGTGCTGCTCCAGTAGACTTCTGCACTGAAATCCAGAGCAAACTGATTTTTTTTTTTATATTCAGTTTTGAAATCTGACATGGAGCTTGCCATTTTGTCAATTTCCCAGGTGCCCTGGTCATGTGACTTGTGCCAGCACTTTAGGAGGGAACTGCTTTCTGACAGGCTGTTGTTTTTCCTTCTCAATGTAACTGAATGAAACGCAGTGGGACATGAGTTTTACTATGGATTGATGTTCTTAGATCTACCAGGCAGCTGTTATCTTATGTTAGGGAGCTGTTATCTGGTTACCTTCCCATTGTTCTGTTGTTAGGCTGCTGGGGGGAGGGGGGAGAGGGTGATATGACTCCAACTTGCAGTACAGCAGTAAAGAGTGATTGAAGTTTATCAGATCCCAAGTCACATGACTTGGGGCAGCTGGGAAATTGACAATATGTCTAGCCCCATGTCAGATTTCAAAATGAAATATAAAAAAATCTGTTTGCTCTTTTGAGAAATGGATTTCAATGTAGAAGTCTTCTGGAATAGCACTATTAACTGATGCATTTTGAAAAAAATAATTTCCCATGACAGGATCCCTTTAAGTCTAAAATCACCTGTATTATAGAATAGAATTACAAAAGGTGGTCTAAAAACTGTTTTAATTTTGGACTGGACCGTGAAACCCACAAACAGTCAAGAATGAAAACTCCACTGGCTTAGATTACAGATGTAATGGTTGAAAACAACTAAAACTGCTTATGAGTTCGTGCCTTATTGTTCCACTTATACCCACTGAATCCCCAGTGGACAACTAGCCTGCTTCCTAAGCCTTGCACCAAATCTGGGATTCAACAAAATCCACAAAATTAAAAAAAAAATTACAAATTGGCACATTCCTATTTGCAACCAAACATGAAGGTTTCATAGCAGAGATTCATTCATATATTCAGACCCATAAATATCCAGCTCTCAGTGCGGTATCAAATTGACAGATCCTAATGAGACCATAAGCAATTATGTCTTTAAAATCCCAGCCAATTTTTACTAGATACAGTTGATCTACACTGACCCTTTGCTTGATTTGTTCTCTAACAGGAACATGTAAATGCACATGTTTTCTGCTTTGTATACTGCATTGTATGTTTATGTGACTGGCAACATGTGGCATTTAGCCAGCCCAGTTTTGTGACTTTTGGATTGCTGAAAATAGATAATTAGTGTCCCGTTGTTGCTCACCCTGCTGATTTTCCTGTTCTGGCATTCTCACTCCATCATTAATTATGTTTAATGTCTTCTCCTGCTGTTCTCAGTGTCAGTGATCTCCAGCATATTGACATACAGAGAGAGAGAGAATACCTTTGATTGGGAGACTTATAACAGAGGTACAGAAAAAGGGTAATAAGCTAATAATTAAGTAATCTAATGACCTTCGCTGATTCATGACTGAGTAGCAAACTGCTCATTCATTTGAGAAATGTATATAATAGGGATATCTCTAGGCATTTGTAAATATATATTCTAGTTCATTGTTTGCCAGTTGTCTTTCATGTTTGATTTTAATTGCAAAGGCTAGTTAAGCTCAAATTGAATGTAATGTTCTAGAATGAGGACCGTACAGTGGTGCGTGGTTGCCATGAATGTTTTGCTGAGATTGATTAGAATTGGTACCCTGTCTGCTTTGATATTTTATGGGTTCCCTCTTTGGATTCTTCTCATAGCCCGAGTTAACCATTATTTGAACTTGTTCCTGCTCCAGGTTTACTACGACAGAGACTGATGTGAATAATTGAATGCATAAGAAATCAGAGCTGTATAAATAAAAATATAATTATATAAAAATTGTAAAATATATCTTTTTAATCAGTGCTTAATTCCTTAAATGCTAAGGTCCATTGCAAGTCTCTGTTTGCTCACCTTTTGTAGCAAGGAAGGAAACAAAGCAAAAAACGTGCATGCAATATATATCATAGAATCCCGACAGACATTGCTCCTAAAGTAGCAATTGTTCTGTACGGAAGAATTCAGGAATAGAATTCCAGAGGTAAGGAGCTGCAAGATACTGACATACAGAGATGAAAATATGTACCCTGCTGATGGGGTATCCTAAATTTATATTGTCACGCCAGGGACATCTTCACAAAGTAAGTATTCAACTTCTTTTTAATCCTAGGTGTAGAGAATTTTAGCTATGACAGTATTTAAAAAAAAAAAAAAACATTTCAAACTTCATCGATCTGCACCACATCTAAGGGACATTTTTGTATTGGCTGGAAAACCTGCAGCGGCATATTAATTGATATTAGACTTGTCAAATCTATAAAAAAATGAATATTTTGACCGCAAAATATGATCATTAACTGCTGTGGTTACTCACTGAACCACAATAATTGTGCTCATCGGATGTTCGGTATGAATACATATGGATTAAGTTTGGGAAAATTTGTTGTAAAGCATTTAAAACACACTAGAAGAACTCATAGCAGTCTGTAACACCTCCCAGAGAGGGGAGGTCCCAGAAAAGACTTTGAGCACATTGGGCTATACCCCTTTATACTTTTAAATGCTTGAACTACAGTGGACCCAGGAAAAGGGGCATAATTGCCTGGGTAACTCTTAAGAACCACTAGGACCATTTTAGGTGGCCAAATACAAGGGAGACTGCCTGAATAGTAAATCTCAGGGTCCCTACACTTGTATTTCAAAAAAAGCCATCCAACTATTTACAAAGCTATCTAATATATCTGCTAGTAGAATCAATGCTGTTATCAATAATGTCATTAGATGATTAAATACAATTTGAACTACAAAAAATAGTTTATGATTTCCTCCTCTTTGTTTTGCCAACAGAACAACAGCTGATATGAGATATTGGGAGATAGATTTTAGGATTTCAGAAGGTTAGATAAGCTTAATGTCAAAGTGTTGGCCAGAAGATATTGTTAGGAGTAGATAATATACATTGCAATAATAGGGCTACGATAATTGCAACATAAGGTATGCTAATCTAACAACGTAGTTCAGCATTGTATACATGTATAAATAAATAACAATTAAATCTATTTTCCATCTATTTTTAAAGACCAGATTCATCCCCTGTTAAAGATCATTTTAGAAAAATATTGATGTATCATCCTCAGTGCAGTCAAACCTGTAGGATTGTGGTACATCAAATTATAAATGTAAACATTAGATTTCTTTGAAATCTATTGAGTTTAAATACAGTACACAAGACCTTGGACTTCAATTCAAATTGAATATAGCCTAGAAATTCAAATGATTTGCTACCTACTATGCATTACTGACAAAATCTTGGCTAAAGTTCAAGAGCTTTTTGGCAGATCATCTGTAAATTGCCATTGTACGAACCCACTGCACATATTGCAGTTAAACTCATAAAATCTTTTCCTCATTACTGCTATTTAAAAGAACCAAGAGTTATAACACATATGAATGTGTTTAATATTCTATAAATTATTTAAACTGCCTATTATTGTATAATTCTTGCATTTTTAAAAGCCCAAAAGGTCCTCTCTTTGGGCTGCATCCTTTCTTAGCATTATTGCCTGGTTGACCATAAGGTGATGCCAAACAGAGGCAAGCTTTGAGAGAATCCTGCAATTGTATATCAACAGTAGCTTAACAATAATATTTTCCAGTCCAGTGTGGCAGTGCTTTAAGTGCCAATGTTGATTAAGCCTCCTGCACAAAAATGTTCCTGCTGTAGGAGTCTTCTCTGAGCGTGCATTAACACACCATATGGCCAGTGACACCCATGGCAACTAATGAGATGTTTGATTTTACTGTTGTAACAGAGTAAAAAATTTGATTGGTTGCTTTTGTGCACTGCCTGCAAATTTAATGACATCATCTTATACACACAAATGCTTAGTGCACGTAAACATATTCCACTTTAATACAAGGAATGCGAAACTGGTGTTTTGGGGCCATGTGTGGCCCTTTCATTCCTACTTTGTGGCCAGCTATTACTTTCCTGATTTACCACTGAATACCACCCCTACAACTTTCTTAAGCTTTTCTGTATCACCTGTTTTAGGAGCAGCTTCTATTACTTGGGTGTTTCAATTGAGTTTTGTCAAAAAATGAAAACGTCCATCAAGTTCAACTCCTCCAAAAGAACACTGGTGCACATGTATACACATAATTATACAGACCTATCTATACACTATGTACATATATAAACTATATATACCATTATCAATGCTAATTAGCCGTAGATTTTAGTACTATAATAGTCTTTGATATTATGCTTGTCCAAGAAATCATCCAAGACAATTTTAAAAGCATTAAATAAATTTACCATCATGTCACAGGTTATTCCACAACCTCCTCAAGTCTAACGAGGTGTCCTCTGGTGTGTTTATCTTTTCTATGGGAAAACAGATCATCTGTCTATAATGTCCTCTATTGTACCTGTAAAGAGTAATCGTGTCCTCTCATAATAGTCTTTGCTGCAGAGAAAACAACCCGAACTTTGTTAGTCTTTACTCATAGTTTAAACCCTCCATTCCTCTTACCAGTTCAGTTGCATGTCTCTGTATTTTCTTATGCTCATTTATATTCCTCTTAAGGACTGGAGCCCAAAACTGCAATGCATACTCACAGTAAGATTTTACCAGGGACCTATAAAGAGGCAAGATTATGTTTTATTCTCTCAAGTTATGCCCCTTGTCACACAAGACAGTACTTTATTTGCTTTGGTAGCCACTGGATGACACTGCCTAGAGTCACACAGTTTTTATCCACAAAAATCCCAAGATATTTTTCAAATAAGGATATCGCTAACACAATACTATTTACTGTAAAATTCCCATTTTTGTTATTTTTATCAAAATCTTGTTGTACTAATGGTTAAAGCTAAAATGAATGCATGTAGGTTTATCATTATGCATTATAATCAACTTATTATGCTCTTATATACAGCTAAATTCTTTGCTCTTAGAAATAAAGCAGTCCCCATTCAGCAGCAGTTGAAATGTAATTATGCTAACATGTTGGCAGGGGAAAACCCTCAAATGCACATCTCTGCCTAATACTGTTGTTAGGATAAACCACTGAGGATCCCCCCTTAACATTAGTACTTTTTATCTAGAGAAGAAAAACAAATGCTCAGTATATTTCACTTTTATGGTAACATACAATACATATTTAATGCTTTAATTGAAGATTAGCTCGTAAAACAAAGCTAGAGCTCTTCATTCTTTTATCACTGAGGTGCATCTTACAAGTGTCACCTGGTGTTATGGCAATACTTGTTTTCTTGCTTAAATTTGAGAAGCAAGTTATAATTATTTAGTTCCAATGCATATGGAAAGTTAATCTCCCAATTGCTTCTTAATCTATGACTGTGGTTGGGTTCAATGTGTACACATGGAAAACAGTACCCACACCAAAGTAAATCCCACAAAACAACTTGTGTGTTCAGCACTGAAACAATTTAGGGTGCAAAGATAATATATGTGTGTGTGTGTGTGTGTGTTGAAGAGATTTTTATTGAAATATGGAAGCTTTAGTGCAGTGCTTTGCACTGTTCTTTTAACAAGCAGTCAGAGACATTCAAATATATTCTTATATCATAACTGTAACAATATGTAATAGGAAAATGCCATGAAACCATTTTCTTTTCATTAAGAAGAGAAAATAGCTGCAGCATGGAAGAAGATAATAATATGGTTAAGTTATTCTAATTTTGCATGAAGCGGATTTCATGATCCTTCCCTAAGCACTGAAGCTTTGAAGAGGTTACAGATTATCTTTGAATTTCAGAGCACTGTTTTTATGTAGGAGATAAGACTCATGCTGCTTTGTCAGTATTTTCTCCATGTAAGGTTCAGTAGGGTCAGAACATTTCTGTAAGGGGTGGTGGCTTCAAGTACAAAATATAGATTTCTTTTACAAAATGTATTTACATTTGTTGATTCTTCTGCAAAAAGTGATGCCATTAGTTTATTCACTTCCCGATGGAGATGCATGATTAATCCATATGCCTCTGGGCAATAAGCATTGCCAGAATAGATTGTAGTGAATATTTTTCATAAAGATTGCAAAATGAGGTTATGAAACTGATGGTTTAGAGTGGCACAGTAACGACATTGGGTTTAACACTTGTCTATAAAAATTACCCATGTTTTTGGAAAAACAGAAGTGTACATATAGAAACTGAGCTGGCAGCTTAACCCATGTATGGGGCCAAATATCAATTTAAATTTTAGCATTCGATGAGGAAACATTGGCATGTTGATGCGGTCCTCATCTAACAAATCTGTAAGCCCCTCTCTATGTTATTGATCCAACAAACAAATTAGTTGGTTTGGCCCAGAGTGTGGCAGGTCAAATCAAGCCCAGATCAGCTGCTTTGACTTTGAGCTTATAAACCTTGACTAATGGTTTATAAGGCATTTACCCCATATGTAATAAAAGGCATTATGTTTACCCAGGAATAGTTAACCTTAGCAACCAATCCTATGGGTTACTGCTTCTGGGCAAACTTAGTGCCTCTGTCTACATAACCCCATTAGTGTTTTATCCATCTTGAGATCCTTATGATTACCACTGTGATGTTGCAAATATTCTATTGGCTTTAGGACTAGTTATCATGAGAAAAGTAAGTGTGTTATTAAATATAGAAAGCTATCTGATATTTATTTTCTTTCAACAAAATTAAATTTCACCTAAAGGAATGCTAAATTGATCAGTATTTGCTGTTTGATTGCCATCACCCTCAGGAACATAAACCACAATCAAATGTTTTGGGACCACGTTGTCGCGATCAGCTCCCTAAATCCAGAACAGGTGCTAGGCTCCCTGGTCTCGGTTCTGATTCTACCTTTAGCTGCCGCCTTTCACTTCGGGAGGAGCCCTCCGCTAACTGGACACCAGCAAGTCTTTATAAGAGAGGAGCCAAGCAAACAACGGGCAATGAGTTTCATTCACAAGCCCCTTTAAATACCTTTGAATTTAGCACCAATGCATGATCATGCCAGCACATAAAGCCCAGACGAGTGCACTGTGCATGCCAAAGGAGAACCGGCAATGAAGGAGGACACAACCATGCGACCAGCGTCCCCGTTGGCCACTAGACCACCAGAGTAAGCATTCCTTACATTATCCCCCCTCAAGGAGGGGCCACCGGACCCCCAGGCTTGTTAGGAAACCTGAGATGGAATTGTTTACTTAGACGGTCAGCCCAAACATCTGGAACAGAAACCTAAGAATTCTCAACAGGACCATATCCCTTCCACTGTACTAAATACTGTAACTTACCTCGCACAAGGCAAAAAAATTCGGGCTGACCCATTACCAAACCTGGAGGAAGATATTATTTCTGGTGTACCTGTAAAGCAGTTTTTAACATTGAAACATGAACCAGGATAGATAACATAAACATATCAGGCAGCTAGAGACAGACAGAGGTAAGGTTAACAATCTCTACAATAGGAGATGGACCAATAAACTTGGGCCCCCACTTAAACGATGGAATTTCAAGCTTAATAATCACTGTAGATAACCAAACCAAGTCCCCAACCTGATATTTGGATACCTTGCTATGGGACTTATCGGCTCCTTTTTTCTGCCAGACATAGCTGCTGAAAGGGAACCATGTACCCTAGAACAAGTCTTTGAACGATGCATTACAGGAGAAATGTAGACACTAGACAAGAATCTTTACACTTAGATCTCCACTGAATAACCTCACCAGTTATCCAATCAATGTGGGGGTTGTGTACCTGTAACCATGGTCACCCCAGAATTAATGGAGACGAAAAACCATCAAGAATGTGAAAAGATAATTTTTTGCAATGCATATTGCTTAAACACACAACAAAATTACTTTTTTCCCTTGGCGGAGTTTACCAATCGCAGAATCGACAGAATTAGCATGATCCGGGTCATCATATAATATGGCCATGGTAGTAAAAAATTACCTTAAGGGTAACCTTAGTGCCCAAACTTGTGGGTCACCATTTAGTAAGGTCATAATGAACCTTACTTCCTCCTCACCAGTAGGAAAAGTGTGAGGGAAAAAACTGAGGTACAACTTGCATGCCTCTTAAAAACAAAAGATTTACTCCTATCCCCATTAAACCTATCCGGAAGGGGATTTTGGGTTCATGAGGACTATCTCTATTACCCAAGGAAGATGACAGAGAAGACCCCTCAGGAACCACAGTAGAGGCTTGCTGAACTGCATCTAGCCTGTCTGACCTTAAATGTAGTCCTGTTTCTCCTCTTGTTCCTCTAGGCTCTGTAGGAGGATAGAGAAAAGCAGTTCAGAGGTTTGAGGAACAATGGTAGTGTGACCTTCGGCATACATTTTTTTCCTTCTCATGGGCCCGTTGTACTGTCATGATTGGCTCCCTAAATCCAGAACAGGTGCTAGGCTCCCTGGTCTTGGCTCTGCTTCTGCCTTTAGTAGCGGCTTTTCACTTTGGGAGGAGCCCTCCGCTTATCAGATGCCACCAGATTTTAATAAGAGAGGAGCCAAGCAACGGTTCTGGATAGACAAAGGAGCACAATCGTTTACAAAGGATATTGGACAGAAGGTGCAGTTCAAGGAATGGATAGAATGCGTTGTCAGGCAAGCCGGGTCGGTAAAGGCAGTGTTCAAGCAAGGTCAGACAGGCAAGGACCAGGACTGGAGAGTTCAGAATCATCAGGCAGACAGGAAAGTGTCAATACCAGGATATACAAGTAGAATTCTCAAGGAATAAGCACCCAGGAACTATTTAGATTAGACCGAACACCAGGCAACGTGTTTCATTCAAAACCCCTTTAAATATCTTTGAATTAAGTGTCAATGTGCCATGACCTCATCATGCCGGCGCATAAAACCCGGAAGGAAGTGCGTGCTGCGCACGCTATAGGAGAACTGGTAATGAAGGAAGACACAGCCATGCAGCTGGCATTCCTGCAGGCCATTAGACCACCATGGTAAGCATTACTTACACACATGTCCCAAGCGTTCGCTTGTGCATAAAGTGTCTGGAGCACCATGTCATACATTTGGGATCACCCCATTGCTACATTCAAGGTATTTGTTCTTCAGTTGTTTCAGGAATACTTAACTGGGTTGTGGCTAGGAATATTTAACTGGGCTTGTGGCTAGGCCCTTGTGTGTAAAGTGTCTGGAGCACCATGTCATACATTTGGGATCACCCCGTTGCTGCATTCAAGGTATTGACTCTTCAGTTGTTTCAGTAATACTTAACTGGGCTGTGGCTAGGCCCATGCTAATACCTACATCCCCTCAACTGCAATTTATGCTTGTAGTGACTTCCAGCCACAGCTGATAACAGTTGTCTCCTATGGAAACCATAACTAAACCATTACATAAAGAACATCTTTTCAACATGGCGAGCCTTTGGCCACAAGACAGAGGAGCGTGGAGAATATTAACCTTATCGTTATGGTGAAACATTATTACAAAGCTAGTAAACCAATGTTTCTTCACTTTTGCTCTTTGGTGTTCCAAATGTAGTTGCAAAATCACCATTATGGAACAAAAAACTGACCTAGAACTAGATATGCACCTTGTTTAAATAACTATGTTCTGGTGTGGAAATTCATTATTTAAGAATCATGGTATCAAATTGTAGTAAACATTAAAATAAAACAGAAAACATCATCATCCAACAACTGTGCTTTATACTAGTTGTTTGTATATTATTTGGAAAAAATAGCATTTTAGTTACTACTGGATACATGTACCACCAGAATAAATGGTGACAGAATATATAAGATATTTATCTGATATTTCTTGCATTACTTATTAGTTGTGACACCTTTCATTCCCGGTCTTCGCAGTAGGTTCCATCTCTCCATGAGACCTCCCTCATAAAGCAAGGAGGAGGGGTGAAAATGTACCAGAAAAGCAAATCGTTTTCTTTCCTTTTCTCATTATCTTCATCTCACTGGATTAGAAAATGGTAAATGTTTCAGTCAACTTCCAGGTGCCTTTGAGCTTCATCGCCTGCCAAGTTATCTCTGACAAATGGCAAACGGTTGTAATTAATTTTGTCATCTTTTCATGGACCAAAGGGTGACTACAGTAACTGTAGATTGTAATTGTCATCAATGTCACATAAAATGTGCTATTATTAAGTTCAGCCTGAATTTTATTGCTGCGGTTGGTCATAAATTGACTGGTCAGTCATTTAAATTACCAAGCAGACAGTGTTGTGCCTTTCTTTAAAACTGTATTCTAAGAAAACGCATTTGACTTTAGACCTCCAGAAACTAATTGCATTTTTTTCAACAGATGCTAGAGAGGTTATAACCTACAAGTGGAGCATTTTTGACAGCCCTATCATAATAAAATTGTTTAAACCTTTCAAAACTCATTAGCTGGCTACTTGTGTAGAACAACTTAATTCAGGTGGTTTTGTCCCATTGTGTTCCAGTACCATAAATTGTTTTGCTGTCAGAGCAGTGAAAAAAAAGCTTTAAAGCAATTAAAATGTATTATCTATTTTGCTTAAGGTTAATACATAAAATTAAAAAAATGACATTTGGCTGATTCCTTTCGGAGGAACGGGGTAAGCTTAGATATAAGGAAGCCTGTTTTTGTCTGCTGCTTGCAAATTCAGCCCTCCAAATCCATTTAGTCATCAGAACAGATTTAAAACTCAGTGGTGCAAATATATATATATATGTAAGGTTAAGTCCGCTGCACCCCAGCTGTTTATTATTTTCTTAAGCTAAATTATTAGGAATGTGTTTTATATTTTATCAGATAAAATAGGTAAATAGTGAGCTCATCATTTGTTATAATACGGGAGTAGGATCTGTTATTCAGAAGCCCATTATCCAGTGAGTTCCATGGGGGGGGGGGGGTTGCGCCAGGAACGTTGACTTCCCCATTAAGGCTACTAACATACATTAAATAATAACCCCAATAGCATTGTTTTTGCACCAATTATTATTATATATGTAGCCTAGATGGACTTAAATTATTAATGTCCTTTCTGTAATTGTAAATTTTCTGGATCTCAGGTTTCAGAAAAAGAGATCCTATACCTTTAAATTAGACATATAGGATAACTGAAAACCCTCTCATTTTGTAGGAAATAAGGAATACTATATGGTGCTGGTTTTACTTTAGGCTAAAAACAAATATATTTAAAATGGCTGTTTTATTGGAGTTCCCTATATATTTGCTACTATCCCTGTCCATTTTTCAAATGAGTGGTCCCTGCAAGAAGCACTGTAGGAGGGGAACAGCCAATCACATATATATATATATATATATATATATATATATATATATATATATATATATATATATATATATATAAACAAATCCGTTGGTGACAGCACTCCATAATCAATCCAATGTCCACAAATAGATAAACTTAATGCAGGTTTATTTAAGGACCAACGTTTCAACTCCACACAGGAGTCTTCTATATATACTATATATATATATAAGCTAAATTCTATGCAATGGACAATAATTGGGCACTAGTGGTTCGTGAACAATAACTGATTTATTAGAACATACCCACAATGGAGAATAGAACAACAACAAAGTCAACAATTTCCTATTTTCCCCAGGCTCTCCAATCGATATGGCCTGGTGTTTGGAAAAGAGGTCGGCACTTCTCCCGTAGAGAATAGAACAACAATACAGAACACAACCATGGTGTCATAGTTAGTACATATATACAATGATGACCAATCAGTCTACCCAGTGTTTCTCCTCTTTCCTCTGGGAACACTTCTTATGGGAAACCCGGGGGGTATCTGTCTAGGTCACTGCTCCTTGTCTCTGGTTCCCTGACTGAGCAACAAAGCCCATGGGATCTAATCCCTTCTATCACTACTCCGTGGAGCGAAAGCTGCTCAATATAGGTAGCCTTAATCTGTCTGGTGCTCCTAGAGAGACTATTACAGGGTGTAGCTATACCTTACTAGTCCTGACTAATGATGACTCCACTGGAGGCTCAACCCCACTTAATGGCACAATCTTCTGCAGAACTCCCTTGTTGTGCAGTCTCTCACACATGGTTGATCGTATGCTAAGACCCCTTTTAGCTGGTCATGCTCTTTGGCTTTCTGTGGAGTTCTGTTTTCTTGAAACAGCCAACAAATTTCCATTAGCAAAACTATACACATAATAATCTTGTATGTTTATCTTTCTCTATTTTGCCTGCCCAAAAATACATGGATTAGACTGATGCATCATATCCTAGTACAGGTATGGAATCAGTTATCCGGAAACCTGTTATCCAGAAAGTTTTGAATTACAGAGACTCACTCCCATAGAATCATAATCAAATAATCCAAATCTTTGATGGTGATGCTCACGCCTGGTGCAAGAAGGTTTAAGCTGAAAACAGGAAGTCTGATACAGAAGCCCATGTGTACACAATAGAATGAAAGAAATGCTGTGTTTCTTTTGACAGAGGACTCAGAGCAGCATTACTTTGAGGGTTTAGTGGTATATTTAGGTGTACCTTTCTGATAAATCTTACTTACTGTATTTTTAACCTTTCCTTCTTTAATATGAACCAGCCTATATTTATTTCAATACAGTTAGGGGGTCCATTATCTGGAAACCCATTGTCCAGAAAGCTCCAAATTACAAAAGACCCTCTCCCATGGGGGGAAATTCATTTATTCATCCATTCGATCTTTTTCAGACTATCACCCTGGAATGGTAAAACACGCCAGCGTTTTTTTGGGACTTAACAAAAATTTCCAATTTTTTTTTTTCAAACTCCTATCTATTGTATTGAACTTCGCCAGGTCGGACCTGGCGAAGTGAAGTCTAGCGTAAGTGGTAACGTTCAGGAAAATGTTCATCTTAGTGAATTTGCTTTTCACTCGCGGAAATTCGAGTCCGGTTAGTAAATTTGCGAAGTTACGTATTGATGTCACGCTGGTGAATTAGTGCTAGCGTTAGATACTTCACTCTTTAGTGAATTTCCCCCATAGACTCAGTTTTATCCAAATAAACCAATTTTTTAATGATTGCTTTTTCTCTGTAATAATAAGACAGTACCTGGTATTTGAGCCAAACTAATATATGATTCATCCTTATTGGAAGCAAAACCAGCTTATTGGGTTTATTTAATGTTTATATGATTAGATTTAAGGTATGAAGGTCCAAATTATGGAAAAATCTATTAACCAGAAAACCCAAGGTCCCGAGCATTATGAATAACAGGTCCAATACCTGTATTGTGTTTTATTCAAAAGTAGTCCAGTTTGTACAGTAAGAGAAGAAAGAGTTGCTGATAATTTCTTTGTTCCTAGAGAATATTGACTCCTGTCGTAAACTGTAGGTAACCATGTCCTTGTTAGGTGAGGCTACTTTGCCTACCCCTAGGACTGCCAAATGATTGCTTGCAATGAATACATTAGTGGATTTGTAATGCTTGCTTGTTCCTAATGAGAGAGATTCCATTTTTTTTATTCAAACACACATTGCACTTAGTTGAATATTGACTGGCGGATTCTTATTTGAATTTTCCCCTGTGTCTTGGTCGGCCCATCAATCTTATTTAAAAGGCTTTCGTCAACCTGCCGCTGTCAAAATGCAGAGATGAAATTAATCACCTGAAAATGTTAAAGCTGTTGTGATTGAAAATTACTTTAAAATCAATAGTTCCCCTGTGCTTAGCAATCGGCAAGTAGAGAAATCCTATAAAGCGATGATCAACAATAAATAAGTAAACTTTTTCTGTCGCTGCAGGGAAGGAAAGGAAAAAAAATTAATCAGACAGGAAGAGAGATGAGTCCCAAGAGTGCTTAATAAATTAAATTCTTCCTTGTTTCTCTATACAAAGTTATCAGTGCAGAGTTACAAATTAAAAATGCTGCTTAATTGGTCAAAAGTAAAGCGCTTTCAGATAGGTCCCTGTTGAAGGAGAAGGATGCTGATAAGATGCCAGCTAGTAATTAGGTAAAAAAGCATTTTTTCTCAATATTTTGTCATCAATTATTCCCTCTACTGCTAAGAAAAAGTGGGACTTGTCATCCTTTCTCACACGATGGAGCAGCTGCACAGATACATGTCTGCTAATGATGAGATGCTTTTTCTAACCCCCCCCCCCCCAACAAGAATTAGTTTTTTTGCTGAATTTGGCTAACAATTATGTATGAAGAAATAAGGTGTTTGGTTCACATTTAGCAATGTAATACATATTGGCTATGCAGCTATGGACAAAGCACATAAGGGCTTATTTACGTCTGCAGAGGCAGTGGGCAAATTGCAGTTACCCCACAACTCACTGTGGGAAAAGTGCGGTTTCATTAAAGCTACTTTGCACTTCCATATAGTTGCACTTGGCACAACTCAGTCCTTAATGGTTTCTGTTCCAAATGGGGTACATTTGGTAGTTAATGGAGAACTAAACTCTAAAAATGAATATGGCTAAAAATGCCATAATTTATTAAATAACCTTATTGCACCAGCCTAAAGTTTCAGCTTGTCAATAGCATCAATGAGCCAGCATTTCAAAGTTGTCACAGGGGGTCATCATCTTGGAAAGTGTCTGTGACACTCACATGCTCAGTGGGCTCTGAGAAGCTGTTGAGAAACTAAGCTTAGGCATTGTTGCAAATTATCGAGCATAAAAGTAGGTTGGCCTGTAATATAAGCAGTTGATACAGGGCAGGTTATTAAATTATGATGCTAATTACACTGGTTTCTGTGCTGCCATGTAGTAATTATCTGTATTAATGACTAATCAGCCTTATACTGTGACATTTCTATTCTATGTGTACTGTATATTGTGAGTGGGTCCCTAAGCTCAGTAAGTGACAGCATCACAGAGCATGTGAATCAGTGAATCAGCAGAAAAGAAGATGGGGAGCTACTGGGGCATCTACTGGGGAGACACAGATCTTTACTGCTAAAGGGCTGTGGTTGCCTGGGGCTGGTACACAAGCACAAAACATAATGTACAACATTTTTAGCCTATGTTTTTAGTTAAGCTTACGTTCTCCTTTAAGTGAGAAACAACCTCCTTTTATGGTATCCTTGTTTGATGGGGGTATTAAGTTATACAATAAAGAACAGGCTGTGACACTCCCATTTTACCAAAAGTGGAAAAGTTGGTCAAAGACCAAACAAAGTGTCCAGCCTTTTCTCTCCCTTTCTCAAGGGAAAAGAAAAAATAACTGCACCCACTTACTGGAGAAAAAGCCTGGTTGCACACTGCAGAAAAGTCATATAGACCTTTGTCAAGGTCTCAAGGAATACTGGATAGTATGCAAGCAAGTCCAGATGAGATGTGCAACTCCACTGGAGCAGTAACGGATTTGCATGATTACATCTACTCTGTAACATAATTTGTAGTACGGTGGTACTGTATACAGTAGATACATTTGAAGAATTATTCAGTCTTAAACTGAATACTCCAAAGAAACCTTTTGCAAGCTATAATATGTTGTCTACTCCATGGACTTACCAGCCAGAATACTCCTTCTTGTTTAATCAGGCATTTGAATGTACATTGCATGGACATAATACATAAAGCAAAGATCAATATTTTGCAGCCAGTTTATTTTGGCAATAAAACATCTATGAATGTTGTATACAAGCATATATTGTACATGACGAGCAAAAGAATAATGAGTTGGTAGTTAACTTTTCTGTTAAAGTGCAGAATTTTTTTGCATTTTTCACCCTGCTCTGCATGAAGTATATGTTCCGTAATAGCTAGCGGCATCTTTTGTCTCATCTCATAAAAATAACTATTTTCCCTACCCTAAATTACTATTTTCCCTACCCTAAATGACTATAAAAAATGTTGTTGTTGTGATAAAGTTGTTGTAATATTAATACCAGCAATGGTATATATGAAAAGTTATACCATAGGGTATATACTGTATCACTTGTGTCACAGGACTCGCTGAAACTTTTGTATTAATAAAAATAATGTGCATGTCAATGCATGCGGTCTCTGACATGAGAATCGGGCTGTGAAAACATTGGAAAAATAATTAAATAAAGAGACATAATTAAAAGAGGATTTTGAACAAATATGAAAGGTTCTAAATAGGAATTTCATCATTTCAGAGGTTGCGTATAAACATTTCATAAAGGTTAATTACAGATTTTCATGATCTTTATAGCAAAACATAATGCATTCTCAAGGGAAAGCTTTCTTGTGCTGGGCTTGCACATCCAGTGAAATAAGACTGCCATTATTAGTTTAAAAACATTCTGGTACTGGTATGGGACCTGTTCTCCAAATTGGTCAGGTCCTGAGGTTTCCCAGATAAGGGTTTTTACATAATTTTGGATCTTCATACCATAAATCTACTAGAAAATTATGTAAACATAAAATAAACTCAATAGGTTTCCAATAAGTTTTGCTTCCAATAAGGATTAATTATATCTTATTTTGGATCAATTACAAGGTACTGTTTTATTATTACAGAGGAAAAGGAAATCATTTTAAAAAATGTGGATTATTTGGATAAAATGGAGTCTATGGGAGATGTCTTTCATGTAATTCAGAGCTTTCTTGATGACGGTTTCCGTATAACCTATCCCATACCTGTATTATTTTTCGGAAAGATTCCTGGATGATATTTCTAGCTGTTTTATGGAGGTGACCAACAAATTTATTTGTTGATATGATGCCAAAATTCTTAAATATGAAAAAACCTCTTTGGATAAAATGCTATTCTTCTGAATATTATGTTTAAATAAAAAACAGATTCTTTTAAAAGCTCGATGTACTGTTTCTTCTTTTTATGGATTATCTCCAGAGTTACACTGGTTATAGAAGTCTTACCTCCTAAAATATTCATCTTTCTTAGATATACAGGTATTGGGATCCATTATCCAAACCTCCGAATTACAGCAAGGACATTTCCCACAGATGGCATTTTATCAAAATAATCCAAGCTTTTATACATCACTTCCTTTTTCCCTTTATTTATAAAACAGAACCTTGTAGTTGATCCAAACTAAGATATAATTAATCCGTATTGGAAGCAGAGCCTAGCTATTGGGTTTATTTAATGTTTACGTGATATTCTAGTAGATGCAAATTATGCAGATCCAAGATAGGGAAAGATCAATTTTTTTGGAAAGCCCCAGGTCCCAATCATTCTGTATAATAGGTCCCATACAAGTCTCATCACACGTGTTTAAATACAGCAGGATAGGGATTTTAAGTTTTTTACATTATGGATGTGCTTTCATATGAAGAGCTTTTTCTTGTATTAGAGAAGTATTTTTACTTTTCTGTGTCAGCTCAATCCATAATAGAAATTACATGGATGTTACCTTGTATGAACCCTATTTCCAAAGGTAGGAGCAGTTAAGGAGGTGCTCGATACACTTTTTTTTTAAGATGAATGGTGCCCCCCCCAAGCAGAATGCATAAATATAGATGCCCTTACATAAACTGTAATTCATATGCATCTTTTCTTAGAAACATTTTACTCATTTGCCCTTAAAATTATGCCATAGCTGAGCTTTTTAACAGTGTGTTCCTGCTAATGGTACCGTTTTACATATCCAAGGTGTTGGTATAATGGCCTGAGTGCAAAAAAAACTCAGAATGTCAGCACAATTAACCTTAATCCTTAACCTTAATATAACTTTGCAGGGGGTGCGCATGTGGTGCTCTGTGTTTAGCTGTTCCAGCCGTCAGCTAATGTTCACTAAGTGCTTTCTAAAGTCCATTAGCGGGGCAAGGATCTGAATTACTGTCACTCTTGATTGTAGAGAAACAAAAATGTATAATCTTTTACAAATTCTGTTTCTCAACTTTAAGCATTTTTTATCATTCCCCTTTCCCTCAACACAGTATAAATTATGGTCTATAAAGATTACACAGTGGATGGATGTTCAGCATTTGCTTAACTGAAGTGTTATTTAATTCACAACCAAATAAACCTTGACCAATTTTTTATTTGATTTTATTGAACAATAATTCATGCACTAAACCATTCTTCTCTATGATATATTTATTTCAAACCACTGTAATTGAAAACAATTTTTTTAATTATTGATAATCATGGTCTTCCTCTGCACTTTATAGTTTCCAGATGCTAGACATAGCATTTCATCAAAATAGATGCACTATTACAGTTGCATATTGTTCGGAGACAATAGTGAAATTTGTAATCAAAACCACGTACAAATTCTAATCCCCACATTTAAATATTTTGTAGCCCTAAGCTTTTAGTTACTGCCATAGTTCTCAATGAATTGACATCAGGGCTTTGGATGCTTTGTTGGAACAATTACCATTCACTTGCACAAACTTCCCCCAATAATGCTAAAACATGAACTAACCAATAACATCAATGCAACTCAGTAGATGTTTAACTATTTTGTTACAGTTGTGCTCATAGGTTTACATACCCCAGCAGAATTTATGATTTCTTAAGACATTTTTAGAGAATATGAACGATAACACAAAAACTTTTCTTTGACTCATGGTTAGTGGTTGGCTGAAGCCATTTATTGTCAAACAACTGTGTTTACTCTTTTTAAATCATAGTCACTACACAAACTATCCAAATTACCCTGATGAAAAGTTTACATGCCCCAGTTCTTAAAGGAAAAGTAAATGTTTTTCTTTTTCTTTCTGTAAATTTGCTCTAAACAGCCCCCCAGATTAATGTACCCTAGTCCCTGCTGCAAGTCTGCTCTGGTTTCTGTGTTATCAGCAGCTTGTTTCCTCTTCTTCCTGGTGCAGAGTGAAGCCCAGCCCCTTAGTTTACTGAGCAGTCCATTTGCTGCTGTTCCACAATAGAGAGGAAGAGGGAGCCAATGTGTGCATTAGTAAGCTAGTTTCCCCAAGCAAAAGGTGCTACACACACTGGTCTCTGCTATGTCATAGTATGCAAATGATCTCCAGGACTAGTCCAAGAGATAAGGTCAGCTCAGTAAGCTAAGGGGCGGGGCTTCACTCTGCCCCAGGAAGAAGGGGAAACAAGCTGCTGATAACACAGAAACCAGAGCAGACTTGCAGCAGGGACTAAGGTACATTAATTTGAGGGGCTGTTTAGAGCAAATTTAGAGATAGAAAAAAAAAAGGTTTACTTGTTCTTTAATACCATGTATTCCCCCCTTTAACATCAAGGACAGCTTGAAGTCTTTTGTGGTAGTTGTGCATGAGGCTCTTTATCTTCTCAGATAGGAAAGCTGCCCATTCTTCCTGGCAAAAAGCCTCCAGATCCTGTAAATTCTTGGGCTGTCTTGCATGAACTGCACATTTGAGGTCTTCCCAGAGGGGTTCAATGATATTGAGGTCAGGAGACTGAGATGGCAACTCCAGAACCTTCACTTTATTTTGCTGTAGCCAATGACAGGTTGACTTGGCCTTGTGTTTTGGATCATTGTCCTGTTGGAATGTCCAAGTACGTCCCATGCGCAGCTTCCTCAGATTTTTTTTGTATTTCAATTGAAGTTATTTGTGGGTTTTTCCTTGCATTCCGAACAATTTTTCTGGCAGTTGTGGCTGAAATTTTAGTTGGTCTACAGATGCAGTCACTTTGGATGGTGAGTTTAATGCGTCGCGACTTAACTCATTTATCTCATTTATCCCACTTAGCACAGAATATAGTGTCACAGCATCCCATCCAATTAAAGAGTTCACCATTGAAAACAATGGTGCTTTGGTATGCTAATGAAAAGGTTAAATGCATTAAATGAGTTAAGATAACTTTAGATAACACAGTTTCTTCAATTAATGCTGAGTCACGACGCATTTAACTTACAAATCCAAGTGACTCTATCTGTACCTGACTGTGGTTTGGTTTCAACAGAACTCCTCATTATCCACTTCTTAATTAGAGTTAGATCACTGCTGATTGACATTTCAGTTCCTTTGATATTTTCTTATATCCCTACCCTGTTCCAAATCCAAAAAACATCAGTGCAGCACTGGATGAAAGATGCAAGGGTCTGTCAGGAGTCCAGAAAGTCATTGAA
Source organism: Xenopus borealis (assembly GCA_024363595.1). NCBI lineage: Eukaryota > Metazoa > Chordata > Amphibia > Anura > Pipidae > Xenopus > Xenopus borealis. Next base: position 26,841,705 of record CM044441.1, read on the forward strand.
CTTTTATACACACCCACTAATTACAAACAAACAGATCAGAGGTAAAGGTTACCTTTAATAGCCATTCTAATCCGTTTGACTCAAGTTGTATGCATGTTATCAGGCCAAATCACTAGGGTATGTAAACTTTTGATCAGGGTCATTTGGGTAGTTTGTGTTGTGATTATGATTTAAAAAGAGTAAACACAGTTGTTTGACAATAAATGGCTTCAGCCAACCACTAACCATGAATGAAAGAAAAGTTTTTGTGTTATCATTCATATTCATGGATTTTCCATTATTTGGATCTTCATAACTTAAGTCTACTAAAAACCATGTAAACATTATATAAACCCAATAGGCTGGTTTTGCGTCCAATAATTATTAATTATATATTAGTTTGGAATAAGTACTGGGTATTATTACAGAGAAAAAGGAAATAATTAAATAATTTTTAAACATTTGGCTAAAATGGAGTCTATGGGAGACAGCCTTTCTGTAATTCAGAGATTTCTGGATAATGGGTTTCCAAATAACGGATCCTTACCTATATTTCAAACTAATGAATGATTACCACTGCTTTGGATTAACTTTCATTTGATTTTGTACATTGCCACTGGCTAGTTGAACAAAGGAAGATGTTCCCTATGTAATTGGAGTATACTATATTGTGTATATACTATTGTATGATGGGCCCCTCCATCTACAGGTTGCAGTCAATAAGTATAGCGTTTGCCAATGTGATGCCTAATTAATACAGCAATGCAGTCCAGTTGGAGACTATATTTCTATAGATTCTAATATTTACGTTAGTAAGTAGTCTTTATGTATGTAACAGAGGGTTCCTTTTATGCCAGGTATTGTGTAAAGATATCCAGTAAATTATATTGGACTGCAGTTATTAAAGTGTTGTTGGCATATGTGTGGCTGTCTTGGAACTGTTGGCTTTGGCTTGGTTCTAGTTTAACACCAGGTGATGAGATTGATGTTGCCTAGCTGTTATGCTGAAGGACCTGCTGAATTAGGAGCTTATGCTCCAAAATCATATTGCATTTTTCATTGGCACAGTCCATGCAGGAATTTTGACAGCTTTATGAGCTGTGGAAGATCTCTGTTACAGCTGGAGAGCCCTGGGTGTGTTAGATGGAGCTTAAAGGTTTGCAGCAGGGAATGTGTCTTAGGAGCTTTCAGTCAATAACAGCTGGAAGTACATAGAATGGTGCTCCTTCGCCTGAATGTGGTTGCGATTATTGTACTGAGATAATATTGCTCCTGGGTGTTTACTTTTCTGTTTGAAATGTTTGTAGTTCTGTCAATAAAAAAACATGAAGTTCTGTAAAATTCGGAACACTTATAAAATATTAAAATGCAAGATGCATCTCAAAATGAAATATGACACATAAAATGGAAGAGGTTTGTGTAAAAGCAGCCAACATTTTGCATTGAGACACTTGTAAAAACAGTAAGTTAATTCTATCGATGTCAACGGAAAACATTTCTACAGTGTCACTTACATACTGTAAACAGAAATTATATTTCTTGTTCACTAAAAAGCATTAATATCTGTATCACTGTTCTGCACTTCCTTGTAACATATTTCCTTCCTAAATGTTTTAAATGAAAGCAGATTATAATGAATACTCTATATTATAAAGTAGCCCACCATTTTCACTTTGTGACCACTGGTTTTTAGTTTACTTTCACTGTTAGCATTAATCCCACTCATACTTGGCAACCAGCCTACTGTAGGGGAAGGCTGAACTATACATTTGTCAGCTAATCTACAGTTGTGAACCCCTGGCATTTGTCAGACTTTTCAGATTACCATTATGTGTATGCTAACACCACAGGGAGATTTCCTAGTACCATAAATTGCTCTCAGACTTCAGTATTGGTTCATATATTGATATTCTGTGGGTCTCTGTGGCATTAAGTTATGCAAACCTTTATTATAACTTTAAACTTTTATTATTATAATCTCTTAATTGAGTCTGGTGCTCCTACTTGCTGAAAACCAGCCTGGAGTACTAATGTCATCTCATTTGCCATCTTCTTCTGTCTCCCAATGATTCCTCATAGCTGAAGTCCTCTTAAAGTAGAGCCAAACTTGTGACTTGCTCTTCCTCCCATGTGCACCCAGCCCAGGGCCATACAGGGATCCCGGAGCAGAAAGAGGATGTGACATAGTGGTCCAATAAAGTACCCTTAGGAGGTGCAGTTTCCAGCCCAAGCTGTCATGTTAGAGATAATAGTCACTAGGGGGAGCTTACAAGGAAAATTATGACGGGGGTCTAATTTGCCAGTCCACACAGGGCAATAAATTTCCAGGATTTTACCCTAGTTCCCAGAACTCTCTCATATGTTCATTTATGCCTTTACAGGGTGCTGTCCTTTTACTATTCTCTTTAATCTGTATATATATATATATATAAGTAAATAAGGTAGGTGCACACCGAACACCATAAACATACCTAGGTGCCTTTAAGTTTATTCGACGTTTCGGCCCTTAGACTCGAGCCGTCATCAGGAAAGACAAAACTTAAAATGAACCTAGATATTTGTACACAAACAAATTAAGCAAAACGGCGCCAAATCGTGCCTATGTCATCACAAGTGGGCGTGGTTAAGTTACCGATATCCTCGGTAATAGTAGTGCATAATATGGTGTATCATGATCACGTGACCGAATTAGTGCTTTTACTTTTGTTGTTATATATAGCATGAAATATATTTTTAAAAAATGGAGGAATTACACCCTGTCTAACATTGTGCTTTAAAACCAAAACAAAGGGATTCCGTATCCCGTCACGGAATCTCCCTTCTCATACCTCCGCGGGTATGTATTGTCACCCACTCTTTATTTGTAGAATATCGCCTCCACCACAGGTACGGTAAATGAGTAATTGTACACAGGACCCATCAAACTTAATCACGTAAGCCATCCTTTATTTTATTCTCTTTTTCTCTCCCACATCGCCATGTCCATTTATTATCACATGGTCTGCCCAGACCTCCCTTCCCTTTTGTCTTTCCTTATGACGGCTCAAGTCCAAGGGCCGAAACGTCTAATAAAATTAAAATAATTTTTTCACTTTAAATGTCCTATGAGTGCGGGTTATTTTTTCTGGGTGCTAGTCTAAGTAATGTAACAAGAAATGCACAAGCGACAGCACTCCAAGGACTTCCAACACGTCAAAATGTTAAACAAAAAAAGGGTTTATTTTCTCTAACGTTTCAGTTCCATTACGGAACTTTCATGATGAACTGAAATGTTGGAGTAAATAAACCCATATATATATATATATATATATATATATATATATAATGCTGGCTCATCTTTAATATTCATAGTAACATACACCAATAATCGATAACAAAGCCGTATTCATTGTCTATTTCATGACACTAGAAATGGTAATCAACCCAATAAATATAATCAGCATAATGTAATTCAAATTCAGCCAAATGTAAATATGTTAAAACCAACCACATATACATTGTTTAAAAGCAATAAACATCACATCTCCAAAATGGATCCCTTCACTATTGTGGATATATCCCAAATATCATGTGTCCTAATCTTCCTTAACTGGACTAGACCTAATGGTGTTTAAATGTAACATCAAACTCATAATTGAGTCCTAATGGTAAGCGTGTTTCTAAATGGAAACCAGAACACCTCCTTTGCCAAAAGCATCATGGAATCACCTCCTCTAATTTTTCTTCTCCCCTTTACTAATTTGCACCTCCCCAATAGGGATAAGGAGCGAAAAATGCTGGCGACGTCTCTCTTGCTAGCTGTTAGTCCTCTACGCCTGTTCGTCGAATTCTGGTGAATTTTTGCTAGTGACGGCCGCTTCGCCATTTAGTAAACCTGCCCCATAGACTCCAAATGATCCTAATTTTTAATAATGATGTCCTTTTTCTCAGTAATAATAAACCAGTACCTTGTACTTGATCTCAGTTAAGATATAATTAATCTTTATTGGAAGAAAAAACTGCCTATTGGGTTTATTTAATAAAGGTATGAAGATCCAAATTACAGCTAGATTTTCGGATAATGGATACTCTACCTGTATAGTTTTATGTTAATCAGTTCACTAAAGAAAATGCAATTCAATAAAAAGAATGCGGATATAATCCTCAAAATGGAATTTTCATTTTTTAACTAGAATCTTCATAGGAGGACTGTTCTGAAAGTTGTATACTTTTTTCTTTAATAAAACCAGCAGGGATGATGGTACTACAGTTTAGGTTGGAATATATGCGGAAAATAATTCCTTCTGGATTTATGAATGTAAAAGACATATTGTGTTTGAAATGCATAGTGCTCACATTAGTAATAGCTCATCTCTGAAATGGCTTTATACAGTGAAGCTTAGCTGTTCATAGTTCACATAAATTAATGATGGCTTGGGGAATAGTCTTCAAAAGAAGCAATTAATGTTTGCATACATTCATTGTTAATTTATATATTGGTATTAAAACTGAATATGGATATAATTCATCATAGTTTTATTCCACTTTGCACAGTGGCAGCTTTATAGCTTGCTTGTATATATACCTAAGCATCTCCCTGCCATAACATTTGTGTGTTTTAATTTTCCACTTGCAAATAAAAGCACAAGATAAGATTATGTCTTGCACCTCTGAACTTTATCTTTCTCTGCCTTTTAGTTCACACTGACCTTTGTTATAGCAACACAATGGAAAATGTATATCAAGGAGGCCTTGTCTGGCATTCACACAGGGGATTGTGAAGCGGGGCAGTTGATGTTGCATCTTGAGATATAGCACTTATTTGTTAAGCATTTGTTCAATGGCTGATAAAGACTTGTGATGCAGAATTCCCCCGCCTTGGGGCTTTTCAGCTAAGGGAGTCTTTGCATGATCTGAATCTCCATAATTTATGTATACTAAAAAAAATAATTTAAATATTAAATACCCAAATAGGCCGGTTTTGCCTCCAATAAGGATTAAGTTTGGTTCAAGTGCAAGTTACTGTTTTGTTATTACAGAGACAAAGAAAATGTTTTAAAAGTTTTAATTATTTTATTAAAAGGAAGTCTATGGGAGATGACCTTCCCGTAATTTGGAGCTTTCTGGATAGAGTCAGATAACAGTTCCCACATCTGTATATTCGTTTTCATTATAATTAATGTTACGTTAAAGTGAGCTAAGGTGGTACCAGCCAAATGTTGAAGACTTTACCCAATAAAAAGTGTGAAAATGAGTGAGAGCCCTATTAACAAAATATAGTAGTTGGGTTGCTACCTGTTGCAACCAAAACGGTCCTGTTTTAACATGGGCTGTCTCGTTCAAAACAAGTTTCTCAATTCTGATAAAATTCTGATATGGTACACACATCATGTGCCTTGGCCTCTGAACTTATTATTGCAGACTTTCAGATAAAGGTGGCAACCCTCACTTCGAGTTCATTTTGTATAATATTTTTGCATTTTTGCTTTTAACAATCAGTGTTGGAAGTAAATCTATACATTTTAGAGAAAACGTAACTGGTGTTGGTGTAAACTTGTGATCATACAGCAGTCCAGAATCAAAAGGAAAAGATTTGTCACTCTGTTTATAGGTTAGGCACTGGAACAATGCTCCATTGAAAACACAAAATAGCTGCTTGGTAGCCCATGAATGCTTATTGTACATGCTCATACTCCAGGTTCTTTATTCATGATATATGGCCTAATGGCATCTGTAGGGGAGGGGGGGGGAAGCAACAAAGTGGGAATAGGAACAATCAAGTTTTTCAGTTGGAAAGGCCATCTCCCATACTACTTCATTTTATTAAAATAATTAAATTTTTTAGAATTGATTTCTTTTTTTGCTGTTATAATAAAAACAGTACCTTGTACTTGATCACCAATATGATTAATCCTCATTGGAGGACAAAATCTACTAGGTTTATTTACAGGTAAAACTATTTAAGTAGACTTGAGGTATGCTGATGCAAATCACACAAATATCCCGTATTCAGAAAACTCCAGGTCCAGAGCATCCCATACCTGTACCTGAATTCCTGCTAAATCCTTTGTTTTCAACTTTCCTTCTAATCTTGCCCAAACATCTAAGTAAATATAGGAAATCTGACATTGTATTCTGGAGGTTTCTGTAGAAATAGATATAAAGTTGGCAGCTCTACTGTCAGGTACCTCCTCGCTCTCATTCTTGCTTCCATAACACAACAACTCATATGATTGGCAGCAAACAGAAAGTATAAGGTAAATGCAAATGAAGAAGCACAGAAAGCTTTTCCTTTTTGACACAAAATAAAAAGGAAAAAGAAATTAGGGATGTGCCAAATCCAGGATTCAGTTAGGGATTGTCCTTTTTCAGCAGGATTCGCCGAATCAAAGTGCCTGGCCAAATTGAATCCAATCCTTATAATCACATGACTTTTCATCACAAAAACAAGGAAGTTAAACATTGTTAACCCAATTTGCATACACAAATTATGGTTTGGCTTTGGTTCAGCCAGGCACTTGGATTCAGCTGAATCCCAATCCTGCTTGAAAAGGTTGAATCTTTTGGGATTGAGTCAGGATTTGTTGCATCCCTAAAAAAATTAACTAAATTCATTTAATTTTGTTTCTATTGGCTTAGTAAAGAAAGAGAACAAAGGTACACAGTACAAAAAACTGGGGCAAGGCACAATGTTTTTGCCCACAATACACCTTTGCCCCCTTTGACAGTGCTTGTGCATGTATGGCACAATTCTTTGCGCTTCTGGCATTGTGTTTGACAATGTGAAGTTAGCCAAAAAGCTCAGCTTTCTGCCATATGTATGCAAACTCTCCTCCCTTTCATGCAATTTTACAAACTCCAAAAATACTTTTGTTATGGGGAATGCCTGTTTTTTGAGCCCCTCTTTAAAATCTGGTGCTATATGTTGTGCTTGGTATGCCGGGCCCTTACCTACTGTGAAGTATGATGATGATACCATCATGCTGTGGGGAACTTAAAATGGGACAAATTGTGTGCAAATAATAGAAAACACTATTAGATTAAGACTTTTCCTACCTGTGATTGGCTGTATTCCACAGAAATTATTAATTTGCACTTCTCTTTATTTATTGTTGAACATCTGATACATTTCTTTAAATTACTAATTGACTTATGATTGTGGTTTTATTTTTCAGCTTGCATCCGAGGTCCTTGAAGCCCTCCTAGAAGAGGATGATGAAGTTGTCCAGGTAACAAATGCAGAACCATTTTTTGGCCTCTGAACCAATCGAAAGGCACCATTTACATATAATGGCATAGGTCCATGAAGATGCCCCCTGTAACTCTCCGGCACTTGTTCAATGTGCTCTGGGCTTCTGAGCTTTGGGAGAGATAAACAATCTGAGCGGAAAGTGAGGTTATATCTATCAAATGTAGCTTTTCATTCAACTAGTGTAAAAATGTTATTATATGGCATTAGTGTTGTGTGGGCTAGATCCCTCAGGTTTGGGCTGACAAAGCACTTCTTTGTATCATGAGCACGAGATGGGCCTATCTCTGACCATGGGCCATCCTGCTGGTGACAGCATTTTGCATATAGGCAGTCTTAAATGAATGCATTGACAACCCAACTCTGCTTGCAAATTCAAGATCAACATTGACAAAAGCAGACCATATTCTTCTTTTAATAAATGTTGCACATACTGTTTTCAGCTTATTTTGGTGTTTTTTCATAGGGAATAAGGTAAAACAGGACTGCAGCATTTTGCCACATCATTTCCCTAAAACTAGACGTGTATATAATAATGATATCCCTTGATCTGTAATTATGTATTAAATATTTGCTGCATGAATTTATTACATGAAACTTGTGGCTTGCAAATTGTAGCAGGCCCAAATATTATATTTATTACTTGGACATTTAATGTACAAGTTTGAGCACAGACCCTAAGAAGCAATGGAATTTTAGCTGTTACAAATGACTTGAAATACTTCCCCCAATAGTGCTCCAAAATGCTAATACTTTATGGCTGACTGATGGTTAGTTATACTGGTATAGGATCCATTATCTGGAAACCCATTATATAGAAAGCTCCTAATTAAGGGATTCCTTTTTCTCTGTAATAATAAAATAATACCTTCTACTTGATGCAAACTAAGATATAATTAATCCTTATTCAAAGCAAAACAATGCTATGGGAGTTAATGTTTAAAGGGAAACTGTCATGGGAAAACATGTTTTTTTAAAAAAGCATCAGTTAAAAGTGCTGCTCCAGTAGACTTCTGCACTGAAATCCATTTCTCA
>CM044441.1:26852247-26870130 GCA_024363595.1 Xenopus borealis
AATGGATTTCAGTGCAGAATTCTTCTGAAGCAGCACTATTAACTAATGTGTTTTGAAAATGTTTTTTTTCCCATGACAGGTTCCCTTTAAATGATTTTTTAGTAGACTTAAAGGAGAGGGAAAGGTTAAAAATAGTGAGCGTTATCAGATAGGTCTCTAAAAATACACCAGTAAACCTTCAAAGTAATTCTACTTTGAGTCCTCTGTCAAAAGAAACACCACATTTATTTCCTTTATTGTGTACACATGGGGATCTGCATCAGACTTCCTGATTTCAGCTGAAACCTCCAGTTCTCGGCATGAGCATACTCAGTTTGCTCCTCTCCACCCTCCCCTCCCTGAGTAATCTGAGCGCAAAGCTATGAGTGAGCAGGGAGAGACTCAGGTAGGAAGTGATGTCACACCAAGGTAATATGGCAGCTGCTATCCTAAACAAACAGAGACCATTTCTAGAGCTGTTTACACTGCTCTGTATTGCAATCTACAGAATAAATATAGCATTCTAGCTTTCACTATTGTGGCAATAAACTGGCAGTAAACTGCCTCATTAGCTTTCCTTCTTCTTTAAGGTATGGGGATCCAAGTTACAGAAAGATGCTTATTCGTAAAAACACAGATTCATGAGTATTCTGAATAACAGGTCCCATACCTGTGTTGCAAAGTCTTGATTGCCAAATTATACTTTCTCCCACATTCATATACAATAATAATGCATCCATTCCATAGAATTTTTGCTCTAAGCAGTAATACAATTACTAAAGCCAATATCCATATTTTGCAATGCAGTAGAGCAACAACATCCTTTCGCCCCACGAGATTGCATGAAAGAAAGAGCAAGCAGATATTACATAAACCACTGCACCGTGTCACTAGATAGCATTATACTGGGAATGTAGGTTCATCTTTCATTCTCTTATTAAAAAAGCCCACCATATATGCAGACAATGTTTTAATATATCCTTTTTCATCAATGGGTGCTTTGTCTTTTATGCACTAGTGAGAATAATTTTACTATTCTGTTTAGTCAGGAGTTTTGTTGATGACAAAACCAAGTAAAAGAGACTGAACCATAAACATTTATTTAGTTGGTGTAGCATATCAGACATGCAGCGAGTGATATTTCCAGAAATATTGTTGGACTTGGACTAGAAACTGCTGATGCTGTCCATAGCAAATCTATATTAATGCAATTGTCCCTGGATGACCCTGGCTTAGAAGTAATGCTTTCAACAGGACGCTTTTGTATGAAGGACCAAGATGTCATTCCTTAATACCGTTACAAATACAGATTCGTAGAGTCAGTATACAGTGTCTGTGGGAGGACAGATGGATTGGAGAATATCTGAAAAACTTCTACGGTTTATGGCCCTTTGGGGCTGGCAAAATGCCCCTGTTCAACTGTCATTACTCTTTATAGGGGTGAATGAAAAGTGCTGCATTGGACGCACAATAAGCAGTAACAAATAGACTTAAGATGTGCTAAAGAGATAATGTGTTTTCAAAAGCAAAAGTAGAAAGGCTTTAAATGGCACCGGTCACCCTGAATTTTTTCCCCTGCTGGAGGTGCTGGATTTAGAGCCTGCATTCTGGTTGGTGGATAAAATATTTTTTTCCACCAAAAAACTAGCCTCCACCAGCACAGGGCCAACCCGCACTAGGAAGGAGCTCTCGGTGCAGGCTGCCATGTTGTATAGCATGCATGCGCAAAATGTCTCACAAACTCAGGTCACAAGCATGCACATAATGAGCAAATTGCATCGTTTTCTCTTCATGCGCATGTGTGTGCCTCAATATGACCATACCTGTAAGGATGTGTTAATGGTGGAGCTTACCCATGCACTGTAGCATCTCCTAGCCTGGTCGCTGCACTCGCAAGTAGGGTTGCCACCTTTTCTTGAAAAAAACACCGGCCTTCCTATCTGTTTCTCTTTTTTTCCTATTAATAACATTGGGATCATCCATCAAAAATACCGGCCAGGCCGTTAAAATACCGGTCAGGTGGCAACCCTACTCGCAAGAGTCTCCTTTTTGAAAACTCAAATACTCTCAAAACTGTTAACCGCATCAAGCGCAGACCAACATATCCACCAATTTACAACTCTTAATAATGTGATAACAATTTGGCAGTGAGTGTGAAAAAAATGTACACAGCACTTCCTCTGAGTCTATTATTAAATGTAGTGACTCTGGTGGATATGTTGATCAGCGCTTGAGCTCCCTCCTGGTTATGGAACCCCCCCCCCAACGCAGAACTAATGATTTCCTCCAACCAGAAAGTGTCTCCATTAGCCCACACCCCTGTTGGCGTAAAAAAAAAACTGGTGCCCTTTAACCACTCAAACAACTTGCTAAATTTTGAAAAAATAAAAAGGCTTTATGTAGTAAGATGAAATATATCTGAAAAATAATGGAGATTATTCAGTATATTTATGAGGAGAGGAGGGTGGTCACCCAAGAACATTACTGTAGCTCTTACAAAATATAGCCTTTCCCAGCACCGGGCTTTACCTATAAGTGCTATAGATGTATTTAGAGTGCGTATAAGGTACACAAAACATACAATCTATATACTTAGTGCCAAACACTTGATAATCTTATGCGCCCAATAATTATCAATAACAGTCATTTTTAAAATAGTGGTGAGAAAGCTGGGCAAAAGATTAAGGCACATTTCTACACCGGTCATTGAAAACCATTGTAAAAGACAAAACACTCATCAGGCAACGTTTTTTTCTTTCAAGCTGACAAGCTACAGGGTGAAGGGCAGGCTCCTGGTATTTGTCAGGGGTAGTCTGGGGTCTGGCTAGACATTCTTAGGAATAACACTGACATTTGTAATAAAAATAGCTACAGCAGTTACATCACTACCCATGACTGCTCTCAGCTCAATGGCACTAACATTGCTCTTGTTGCAATGTCTGAATTACACAGCTAAACCCAGTGCAAGCTAGTCCTTAGTCATACTAAAAACTTGAATGAATATGAAATGCTGCTGCAGCTATGCACTTGCACCTGGGTCTAGTTCATAAACAATTTTGGAATGAATACCAGTTATTAGCAACTATCCTAAGCATTGTACAGCCACTCTTCATTTTACCCTGAAAGAAGGTCCCTTAGAATTGCCTGTTTCTACAGTGTAAATGGTGGGGTTTCATGAAATTGATTTAGGTTTGGTTGAATTGGGGCAACAAAATATTTGATCTTGTACTCACTGCTCAAATGGAGAATTAACCCTAAAAGCCTAAAGCTTCAGAATGACTATAAGAGTAATGTTTCAAGAATGTGTTACACACATTCTGAGCATGCTCTGGGCAGCTGAGGAGATGCTAAGCTTGAGCAGAAGTTGTGACTGCAGGGAGAATGGCCCCCTAGTTATGCCACTGGCCATCACAAATTATCCAGATGAAAATTAGGTTCTCATTTCATAGAAGATGCCCTATCATACAGGACATCTGATGCAAATTGCTCTGGTTTCTTAGCTGCCATATAATGATAATCTAAATGAATTACTAATCAGCCTTGTATTATGACTTTTGTATTCTATATTTACAGTTTATTGTGAGCTGGTCAGCTCAGGTAACTGACAAACACAGAGCATGAAAAGAGAATACCGAGGGCATCTTCAGAGACACAAATCTTCATCTCTAAAGTGCAGTGGTTGTCTTGAGTTGTCACAGAACATAATTTGCAATATTTCTAGTCTAATTCTTTGTTAAGCTTTAGTTCTATATTTGCGAGCCTCCATATGGTGTAGATAGTTACATTTTTGAGTTAGAACTGTGAAGAGGTATTGCAGCAACAGGATGTTTTTAATTTAGTTACTAGAGGTTTTAGAGTCAGCTGGAAACACTTGTTGGTAGGTTTGGATATGTGTGTACTAGTCTGTTTTACCAGATGGACCTACTTTAAATAATTAACCCATAATAGGTATGACCACCCTACAGTATAAGGCAAGTTATTTATAAAAACAAACTAGATTTTGCCCATTATTGCTTGCGTGACACCTTCCATCCCAGCTACTTCATGCTTTCCTGGGTTCAAGGCAAGGAGGGCCACAGTGCTAGTACTGAAAGAGGCAAAAAAGTTACCAGCACCTGTTTTACCACCCATTGTATAGTGCTGTCTGATTCATTATCCCACACAGACTTACCAAGATTTTTACTCCAAAGGGAAATGCAGCTAATATCAATAATTATATTCAAATTTCACAAATAAAGGGCATGATGACCTTCCTGCTGCTGTAACACAAACTGTCGGTCAGGTTTGTAGATAGGGTGGGAACATACAACCAACACTATTAAGTGCCATAAGGAGAGGGAATTGTTTGAGCTGCAGCCAGTTCTCTTACCCTCTGTAGTAAATAAAATTAAAACTTACAGTACATTTGATCAGGTGCTTTGTGCTAAAAGCTGTGCCAAAGAACAAATCATTTAGATGGCACAGGTTGGCTGTACATTTGATTATAACCACACTGCGTTTGAAGCAAACCTGTCATATTTGCTGTTAAATGAAATGGCAAAGAGCGCTAAGGCTGAGCATTGTAATTATCTATAGAGATTAGCGGGGCACTGACCTAGTGTTATTGTGCAGCACACTTTTTAAAAAAAATATAATTATGCTGTTTAAAATAATCCACAGCAGGCCCCAGCTCCGTCTGAGTTTTGTAAAATCCAATATTGGCTGATAAATAGGTTTTACCTAGACTCTCTGAGACCGCATTTTGTATTCATTTTCTTTAATTTCCTGGGCTTTGAAATTTGATTTGTTCATGTAACAGATGTTCTGCACTCTGTGAACAACACTTCAAAGTTTGCCCCCTGTTACCTTACTCTGACAAACAGGATTGTGTTCTGGTGTTGCCAGCAAACTCTTTTTATGTTTTCTAGCACATAAAAAATATTTGTCCTTGGTGATTGTTCTTTCTCTCACACTACAAGTCACGTCATAAGGAACTTCTTTTCATTGCATTCAGCTATCAGTTGGTATGGTTCCTTGGTGGGATCAGTTCTTAGACTCACCTTGATGTCTGTTGAGTCTGACAACCCATGTTTTATTTAAAACTACAGCCTTAAAACCTTTAATTGTCCTACATAAGCTTTCTTTTCTATGCTCTGCTAGTCGTTTTGTATAGCAAATTATGACTTAGTGTATATCTAGCAAAGTTTATAGCTCCTCACAATTGCCAATACCAGTGGTGGTATAATGTCAGGAATATCAAGAAGGAATGTTGTGCATTCTTATTTGGATAGGGTCTTGTACTTTGGTTAACCCTAACTACACAGGTTTCCTTCAAAACTACAGCCTTAGTGCCATACAGGGATTTGTGATTTATACCACCCAGAGTAATGCCAACTTAAAACAAAAATTTAAAAAAATTTTAAATTTGAGCTAAATGGTGAGACCTTCAGCTGTTTTAGATAAGTTCTCATTCACAGTTGAGACCCACTCACTTTTCATTTATCTGCTTCTATGTTTCCATGTTTCTATGATTACTTTCTTTACATCCAGTAGAGTTGGTAGCGCCTCCTAATCACCTATGGCTGTGATCCTCAACCAGTGACTTGTGAGCAACATGTTGCTCTAGAATCTCTTGGATGTTGCTTCAAGTGCCTCAAAGCAGGCACTTCATTTTAAATTTCTGGCTTGGAGGCAGCATCTGGTTGGATAAAAACCAGGTTCCTGCCGAAATAGAGTTTTCTGTAGTCTGCCAGTCTCCATAGTAGCTGCCAGATAGCCAAGCACAGCCCTTATTTGGCACCCCCAGGAACATTTTCATGTTTGTGTTGCTCCACAACACATTTTATATTTGAATGTAGCTCATGGGTACAAAAGTCAGGGACCCCTGGCCTAAGGGATAATGCCAATACCAGTGGTGGTGTAATATAATAAGAAGGAATTTTGTGTATTCTTATTCTGATAGGGTTGTATTTTCGCTAACCTTTACATCCAAACAGACTATATTTTCCTATACCAGCTTCTACAGTTATCTCTCTCTGTCTCGCTATAACATATAATCAGTAATTACAAAGATTGTGACCTAAAGAATGGCCTTGTCTTGTAGGTATGGTATCTGTTGGGCTGGGTATTCTATCTTCAATCCAAGGCACCTGATGAGGATGAAGCGTTCAAGGACTCTGCCAGGACGTATCTAAGAAAAGCCAAAAAGGTAAGACAGCTGCTCTATGCATATCTTGATCTGCTTTATTCCCTGTGGTTTAACTGTCACAGAGAATAAGGGCTGGAAGTTCTCTGCTTCTTAAATGAGAAATGTGCAACGGGGGAAGAATGAATAACCACTTAGAAAGCAGATACAGAAAGATATTTATTTGTGCCGCCTTTCTACCTGAGAAATGTTTTTATTGTTTTATTCTGTGATTCTGCCTTTGTTCCACTTTGTTTTGATCAAAAAGATTTGAAATAAGGTTTCTGCATATAAAATGTGTTTTTACACAAAAAAAGGATTACTAAGCAGTAACAAAGTCTCACTTATCGTTTTTTCATATTTATGTGATTAAGAAAGACATTTTGTTTTGTTAAAGTTGCTTTGCTCATTAAATATTTGTAGATAACTCCAGTGGAGTCCCCTGCAAACTTGCTTATTAGCTTGTGGTATTAAAAGTTAAAACACTTTTATGCTTGTAAATTCTTGTGGGAAGTGCCCTGTATTCTTGTTTTAAGGAATAGAGGCATAGGTTCATCAGATCACAGTTTAAATTGTATTTGCTCATTTAAGCAAATTGTACTAATAATTACACACACTATAGTGTATATCATCTGGTCAAGCTTTTATACCCCAAATATGTAGTCCCTGGTGCATAAAGTGGGCAGTCCACATGGATAGGCTACACCATGACCAAATACAGACCGACCATGGATGATTTAAATTCATTTCATTTACTAACCTTATAGTATTTTTCTTTTAAATCAGGCTGGCATTAGTATTCTGGAGAATTAATGGGGTGGTTTATGAAGTATCTTTGTATATTATGGGTATTCACAAATGGCAGAAGTGACAATACCTTTTTAAAAGAAAGAGATAGTAGTGGATGAAAATTGGCCTGTTATTTCACCCACAATTCCCGTGTGATTGGGGGCAGATGCAGAGTTGCATTTTCCGCAGCTTTACCTGAAGCATTCAAATAGATGTAAATAGTCAGGATGAAGGCAGTTTGCACTAGTGATGTACCTGTGGGTCAGGTGGGTTGTGTTGGTCATGCTGCTCCTTTGGCAGGCTGGTTCAGGTTGAGCTCTTCTACCTGCCCGACCCGAGACTGGCGACTTCCTGTTTTATAGACTTGCTCCTTGCCCAGACCATTAAATGGAGGTGGGTACCGTTGGGCTGTTCAAGTGGGAGTGGAGATTTTCTCAACTCACACATCACTAGTTTGCACCCGTTTTAAAGTGCAGGAGCATTTTTGGAGGCAGGTAACATAATTGAATCAATATGGACTTTCTATTGCATCCATTTTGGAGCACCCTCAATTGAGAGGTCATTTGTAAATTACCTGTAGTCACACCCAGTGAAACATAAAGCAGGTATTCGACTGCATTTGATTCACAGCAGGGATTTCAACTATTAGGCAGTTTTCAATTTACACAACATACAAAAATAAGAAAAAGCTAAGTTTGGTCCACTCGCAGCCTGAATACCTCATCCAGGAAAAAAGCATTGCATTATTTTACTCATAGTCTTTAGTATGGATTCTTTTGGCTCTCTGAAAAATGTACAAGCTGATCTACTTCCTGGTTCCTACTTCCTGGACAGGAAAATCAGCCTTCCCCCTTTTTTTACAGGTAATGTCTCAGCAATTCTACTGACTGATTCAGCCTGAGTGAGCACAGTTCCTGTACATCTGCTTTGTCTCACAGTGGTACTCCTAAACTCCAGGGGGTATATTTATCAAAGAGTGAAGTTGAGAGCGAAGTTCTGTCACTAGAGGGAAATTCCACAGCTCTCTATTAATTTCTATGGGATTTTTGAAGGCATATTTATCAAACCCATTGATATACACCTTTCAAAATCCCATAGAAATTTATTGAGAGCTGCGGAATTTCACTCTAGTGGCGTAACTTCACTCTTTGATAAATTTACCCCCAGGGATTTTCCAGTTAGATTGTGTTATTGTAAAAACTGTGAACAGAGGAAACAGGAAGTGCCACATACCAAGCCTCCCTCCCAAGGTCATCCATTTTGGCAAAATCAGTGGATACATGATTTTGATTAATTGTAGGGAATCAGACTGTTGCCCCCATAGTATAGAGAGTCATGCCACCATACAAAGTATATATATTTATATATAAAAATATTCAAATTTGTATTAAGAAAAAACCAAATACAACTTTCAATCAAAATATTATATATATATATATATATATATATATATATATATATAATATTTTGATTGAAAGTTGTATTTGTTTTTTTCTTAATACAAATTTGAATCTACAGACCCCTTTTACAAAGGATCGAAAATGAAGTCAGAAAGTCACGATGCCTCAATTTAAATAAGGATTTATTATGTTTAGGGGTCAGAGTCTCTTGAAAACCAGCACATTTTCTTGCTGTGTTTTCTCATTCTGTTGATGACCAAGGTCAGGAAAATATTTTTCTGTTATTATTAGCATTTAAACTAAAGCACACTTCCTTCATATTAACCTACATTTTTCCAAGGGCTTAAATATTCGTCCGCAACATATACACAATTCTTCTGGATTTGCAAAGGGGGCACAAGCTGTCAGCGCAATGCCAGGGATACGAGCACGTTATAAATATATTTTCGCTCTCATTAACATATAAATGATTTACGGTTCATTTGCAGCTGTGAAATATTGTTCCATCTTTCGATTAAAATGTGTTCCCTTTCTACTTGCTTGTGTTGTCTGTCAGGTACTCAGATGTGAAGAGGCAGACGCCTTCTTGAAGTTCTGTAAACCATTTAAAACTGCATTAGGGTAGAACCTTTATATCCACTTCTCATTATTTGCGACTTCATCTAATGCAGCCAGCTGATTTCTTGTAGCTATGTGCGAGAATTTCTCATTTCAATATGAAGTAAATACAATATAGCGCCTTAGGGTTTTTCAGAAGTGCCTAAACTGAATTCAAAAGAAGGGCGGATGACATATGTTGAGCTATTTCAATGTTCATATAGATTTGCTTTATGTGACAGAATATAAAGCATGTCCATGCAGGTATAGGTTTTATAATACAGAATGCTTGAGACCTGGGGGTTTCTGGATAAGGGATTTTCCATAATTTTGATTTCTGCTAAAAAAGAAACATTTAAACATAAAATAAAACCAATATGGATTCATACAGCTTAGTTACCATCAAGTACAAGGTACTGTTTTATTATTACAAAGAAAAAAGAAATAATTTAAAAAAAAATTAGAATAATTTACTTACTATGGAATCTATGGGAGATGGCCTTCCCTTAATTAGGAGCTTTCTGGATAAGTGATCCGGTACCAGTAGTACTCTGTTACAACTTTTACTCTAATGCCAAAAGACAAAGTCTGGATGGGAAGAGATAATCTTTCCTCTCAAAGATGAGTGTTCTTCATGTTCATAGGGCTGAATGCTCTTTGCAGGTCTCTCTCTACAGTGTTCCAACGTTAATCTAAATATATCCCCCCTGACAGTTGCCTCTGAGCAATGTATCTCTCCTTTGCTCTCTAGTTGAATCTCTGATATGTGTTCTGTTTTAATTTGTCCACTTTCCTATCCAGTTCCAAGCACTGAGCAGGCTGGTAGAACAGGAAAATATATTATTTTATATATATTATTTTCAATAGCACCAATATGATTGTACTAAATTAGCTTAAATAAATAAAGCAAGTAATATATATTATTTGAACATTTTTGCACCCATTGTTCGCTAGTGGCATATATGATGAACATTAAGCTCTGCTTATAAATGATGTCACATTCCCTATTTAATGAGCTATGTTTCTTACCTTTAGATTTCAGTTTAATGCTAATAAAATTTGTAGAAAAATAGTTTTTTCCTTCATGGTCATGGCCTTTGGATACTGATTAGTGTACAGGGATGGGATCTATTATTTAGAATGCTTAGGATCTGGGGACAAGAGGTCCTATATCGGTTTGGTTCATTCACTCTTTTAGCAGCAATGCGGCACCATAGGTTCTTGAATGATTACAGATACTGAATAGGCATGTAATGTAGTAGCAAGGATTCACTTAGTATTCATGATCATTTCCATTATTTGCTCTCTCTTGCACAGTACAAAATCATTTCCATGCTAAAATCAAATCTCTACCATCATTGTCCATGTGTTCAGTTATTATTAGTACAGGTATGGGATTCATTATCCAGAAAGCTCCACATTATACAGGAAGGCCAACTCCCATAGATTTCATTATACCACAATTATAATCCAAAGTGAGTTTTCTCTGTAATAATAAAGCAGCACTTTGTATTTGATCTTAACTAAGATATGATTAAACATTATTAAAGGCAAACCAGTTGGGCTTACTTTATGCTTAAATGATTTTTTAGTAGACTAAAGTTATGGACATCCATATTATAGAAAGATCCTTTATTCAGAAAACCCCAGTTCCCGAGCATTCTAGATAAAAGTTCTCATACCTGTACCTAGTTCTCCATATCATTCGAACCTGGTATTATTTCAAATTAATGGACTCTTTGAGCCCACTGGAAAGGATATGGATTCTATTTAGAAAGGAGTATGTTGGGCCAGGTCTGTTATGTTTGCTCTGAAATACATTTTACAATAGCCCCTAATTTTTCTTGTGTGTAAGAAAAAAATATCTTTTTAGGAAGAGAAGCATCTAACCATCTTTTTCCATATCTGAACTATATCTACTCAGCGTTGTATGTGACAAAAGATCCAGCAGTCTCTACCAGTGACATTTCATCGCCCAAACGGGGCACCACAACTATAACATGTTGAGCTCTAAATTTCACTTTTTAGTAAATACAAATCTAGGAATCCCATAGCAATAAATAGAAAGTCTGTGAATTTTTTCCATGGTGAGCTCTAATTTCTTATTTGATAAAGCTACCCCCAAGTCTAGAAAACCATATGTTGAAATACTAACAAAGTGCCTACGTAAGGTTAGAGTTTGTATTAATCCTTTCCAATGTGAAATAGTGAAAAAAAACGGCAACTCCTTATTCAAAATTGTAATTTAGTTATGTCATTTGTTATAAACACAAGCAAAATAGAATATTTTAAACTAGAGCAGAACAAAATATGTTAATATAATGTCATTTTTGGAGTTGATGCAGATTTGTTCTTATTTTGACATGGTTTTTCCCTTGTCTCCACTGCCTGTAGATCAGTATGCAGCAAAGAATTTGAGTTTCCAGCCTACTTTCAGCTTGTTAGATCGAAGGGCAGATAAGTTCGCAGTCTCATGCAGTGCAAGGCAAAGAAACGGCAATGCATATGTTTATAGGATTAACTCCTATAGTCTTCTCTGCACATACAGTGGAAAATATGCAGACTAGTTAGCTCATTTTCATGTTGTTTCTTTATAAAACGTGTCATCTCACAATATGGACAGACTTTCCAACCAAAGTCCAATATTTTATTGTGTCTTTCCGTTCAAGTACAAAAGAATTCACAAAGTGGAACTGGCCATATATAAACTCAGAACTTCCAGACCAAGCAGATTTTGGCCTATCTATAAAGTGCCCAGGATTGCCTGCCCAACTGATTTCTAGGCAAAAAAAAACCAAGCAGATTCCTATGAGGCAGATTTGAAAATGCCATCTCTGTCCTCGCCAAAGGGTACCCTTTACAAAATAAGCAGACCTTTACATTCATAGCCAGCTTTGTACAAATAAATATTAAATTAATGTGTTAAATGGATGAATAAAGCACAAACAAATATTAGTGAAGACAATATCCGCAAGAGTATCCAGTCTCCCACGGTCCAATTTAACTTTCTGAAACCAAGGTTATATGTGTGTATATATGCATTATAAGGACTCCAGGTATGTAGTCTTGCTGTACAGCAGGGGGACCCCAAAAGGCAGATCGGGATCTACCAGTAGACCTTTAGCTGGGGATCAGTAGATCTTAAGGCACTGTCCACAAACAATTTGTCTATGTCATCCTTCCCTTCATGCTTTTCATTCAGATATTTATCTTGTTACTTCAGAATATTGTTATGAATATGAATACTTGTTACTTCAGAAATACTTGTTAAATATAGCAATATACATTTTCTCATATATCAATATTGAAGTAGTATTTTCTATGGAAAAGAATGCTATCAATGCTTTTATGGATGTACATGATAAGGGGGCATCATTAAAAGTAGTAAAGCATGGGCCCTCCTGCTGTACAGGTTGTGCACAATGCCAGAATGTCATTTAAGACAAGGAGATTATGTTCCGCACTACAGGATATACTGTTAAGTTGTGGGGACATTACATTAGTATGTTGATATGTGTTGACTTATGTGGGCCATATATATTGTAGAGACAGCTCAGATGGTAACGTCACGCATATCACAGCATACATATTTAATCAATTTAGGAAATGTTTAAAGACCCACTGAAAGTTATTGTCCTGGAAGGAATTCCCCCTCTCAAATATGGAGGAAACCTTGAACTGGAGTTGAAACAAAGAGAGTCGTGGTGGATTCATAGGGACAAATTCACTATCGGGTGAAACTTAGCCAGCAATTGCTTTGCAGCCACCGCAACACTTCGCCAGATGAAAATCCGCTCAGACAAGGCAGATTTTTAAGTAAAGATGCGCTAGCGTTCAATTCTGCCTACCGCAACTTCCCTAGAGTTCTTGTGCTCAGGCTAATTTGCATACAGTGGGAAATTTAAAGTGGAATGGAGTTATTTATGTTACGTGGTGCATCTAAAGCTGGCCATAGACGCAACAATCTGATCGTACAATTTTCGGACTGTGTGTGGAGAGTCCCGTACCTTGATTCATACAATTAGATCTTTGCATCTATGGGGACCTTAATACATTACATTACACTGGTAAGGGAACCTTAACCAAGTCAATAGAGTTGTTTTGATTCCTACACATGAGCCCACTTTAAAATAATGTTCCATGTATAAGAAAATGTATGGGGGAAACCTGTTACCAGGTTACCTTTTGCAGCATAATGCCCTGAAAATATGAAAAGTCGCCAGCGTTTTTTGAACTTAGAAGAAATTTACACACAGAAAATTAAGTAAGTAACTGAAGACTGAGGATGCTCTGTGCACCCCGATGCACTTCGCCAGGTCAGAGCTGGCGAAGGCAACTCTGGTGTTCAGTAAAATCCGAATCTTAGTGAATTTGCGGAGTTACGTCCATTTGCTAGAGCAAAAATTCACCTGACGTTACAGTGCGAATCAACGCTAGCGTCTATCTCCTTCACTAATTTAATGTTTACATTAAGGCATGAAGATCCAAATTACAGAAAGATCCATTATCTGGAAACCCCCAGCTCCTGAGCATTCTGGATAACAGGTAGCATACCTGTACTTGATCCAAACTAAGCTATAATTAATCCTTTTTGGAAGCAAATCCAGCCTAATGGGGGTTATTTAATGTTTAAATGATTTTCAAGTAGATTTAAGGTATGAAAATCCAAATTATGGAATACTGAATATCCATTATCCAGAATGCACCAGGTCCCAAGTGTTCTGGATAACAGGTCCCATACCTGTACATATACACACATATGTATGTATGTATATATATATATATATATATATATGTGTATATATATATATATATATAAATATATATATATATATATATATATATATATATATATATAAATAAAGTCAACTGCACTCCTGTGCCCAATGATGCAAAATCATTGATTTCTAATACCAAAATAATACGTTTAATGTAGTTGTTGTGGAGAACAATTCCAGTCTATAGATTAGATATCATAGTTCTGAGCTACAGTAAATATGACACATCCTTCTAATCCGAATGCAAGTGTGCATCAAATGTAACGCAAAGGTAAAGGGATACTAAACTGTAACTGCCAATGTGGTATATTTCTCTTTAAATGTTAAGGGAATAAGAACACAATTTCTTTGCTGTCATTTCAAATTTTAAAAATCCAGTGTGAGAATGATATGAATGAACCATAACCACTACTGACTGAATCTCCAGGGCCCAGGCTAATGCATTAATACAAATCAAAAAGTTGCAGTCTTTCCAAATGCCTTGTCAAGATATAATTGCTGACTTGCCGTTTTACCCGAATGGGCATAATACGATATGGATTAATAAAGCCATGAATGCTTTATACACATTTTGTTAATAAGCAAGTGTACTGTGTTTTCATACTGCCATTTTCAAGATATTTTGGCCACTCGAGGGTGCTGTTTCATTAAAGTCTTTGAATGCCGTCAGAGCAATGATGGCTGCCTTCAGTATGCAACTGGTTAGTCCATTAAAACCTTCTATACCTAAATAAATGAAACTGAGACAAATTTTATCTCTTTACATTTGATTAATGTAATCATGGCTGCCTCCACTCATGAGAACAAATTGACAGTAAGATAAGTAAGGGTTACTGTGTAGAATAACTTCTGTCTCTGTTTACTTAAAAGCTTTAAAGTGCATTTAAACTAAATAACTATAATTATTTGCAGAAGACCTTTATAGACACATTCCAGTGCTTTTCATCGTTAGATTGTAAGCTTTCATGTTGACTTGACTTTGTTACTGCTCTTTTCTCTGTTTATAATCTCTCTCACGTCACCATTATTATGAGTCATACAGTTTTATATCTACTTTATCATCTTATTCTTTTATGAGGGTGATTTTTTTTTTGTTTTGGCAAGTCTTAGTTCAGTGACCCCATAGATGCTTTGGTTTCTATGAGCATTCTTTCAAGAGCAGATAATTGCTGTAGCAGCAGTTCTCTATATGAAGGATCACTTCCCAGTGGACTCTTTCTTCTTCTAGCACAGATAGCCCAAATACCTGGTGTTATTAAAGGGAAAGGGAATTTACTGCTTCTGCTTGTCTCAGTGACTAGGGTTTAATTAACTCTCGTTCAAGCGGATATTAAAGCAATAGTTGACGTCCTTATTGATATATTTACACAAATTCAACATAAAAGTGGCAACTTCTTGTTATAAAATTCCTCCGCACACCAATTACTTGATTTTCAAGGGTGCATACACTTCCTGGCTGCTTCTGGATCAATTAATAAACAGTACCTTTGTATGGAAGGAGCACACCTACTGGCCAATCCATTTATTACAGCAGAAAATACAGCACAAGCTTTTTGGGGGATGCCCTCTTCCTCAGGTATCCACCGGAAGCTTCTGCTATTACACTAATAAAAGGATTTTGAATTCAGCTGGAATACGTTCTGGATTAATGTCTGAAGGTGAATGTTATGTTCATATTCTAGGAATGTCAGGAGTCTGTTTCATCCTGCACATTTGTTTTATACCCATCCCCCTCCTCCCCCAAGTTGTCTTCTTGGGCAGCTTAGTTCAGAATGGATGGAACACACCCTTTCTCATCTTCCTCTATAGCCCCCTGTATTGTTTTAATATAGAAAGAAGCCCGTGAGGGCTGACTTTGTATGATGTCATTTGGATTGCGTCTAGTTAACCAAATAATTAATTATTTATCATGATATCAATAACAGAAACAACCCACACGGTTTCTCATACCATGTACAGTGGGATGTTATAAAAGATGTACTAAGTACTGTACAGGAGCCCTTTGACATATATTTCTTGTTTTCATTTGTTATTCCTTTTGTTTTTATCCAAATGTTTTTTTTGTTTTTCTAAGCTAATTGATGATAATTAATTTTCACCATACACATGTGGGTTCCTCTTAAATAGGAAAACTTATATGGATACCTGTATATCAACAGTCTCATTTTAGTGATTTTAGAGGTTTTTGAAACCATGACTAAACTCGTTTTATTTAAAAACTCGAATGTCAGGAATGTTATTAATAAAACAACAATGAACAATCTGAAAAAAATACAAATACCTCTAAAAACTTGAGTTCTTTGAGAATTCTTAGTGAAAAGAAATATACAAAAACCTCCAAAAATCTGACTTGATCCGGATCAGCTCAGTTCCCATTGACTTCTATAGACCTCAATGGGTCGGAGGGGGAGGGGTTTAGTGCCAGCAGGGTTAAATTCCCCTTTAAAGCAGAGTCTGGACCAGGGCTATCTAAAAAGTGGCCCAGATGTGGCACTCCAAGAGATTTTAATTGCCTCCAGAATGCCCATGATCTATCCTAAAGCTCTGTGAATTACATTGTTCTTTAAAGGGATACTGTTGATATGGCAGAGCAGCTGTGGTCTAGAATACTAACTAATAATAGTGTTTTAAGGTACTGGGGTTAAATAATTTATTGCTAAAAACAAATGCAGTAAAGAAAAATAGGGTTCCTAATCAATTGTTAAATGATATCTAATGAAACTTTAGATATTGGGTTAGTTCTGCTTTAAGTTACTTTTTTACCAAAAAAATATGCTTACTCATTTGCACTCCACGTTACTGTACATTGATGGGTTTGTGCTTCTCTCTCCGAAGGATTATCTGTGTGTGTAACATGTCACGTGTTGCCATCATTTGTTGACATTACCTGTCTAAAAATGGGACATTTCACTGTCCTTGCAGACGTATCTTGAGTTGTAACAAGAGAAGATTCAACGGGATCTTTGACATGCTCTGGGGAATTAAGAAGCTTCTTTTGATGTGTGGATAGGAAGCTTGGGTTGTTGTGAGATTAATGAGGCATCTGTACTCAACTTCTGTTCTCGAAAATTGTGCGCTGCAATTGTAGGACATGGAGTGGGATGTGGAAATTGCCTTATATAACATCATTTTGTGAAATAGAGAAATAGCGTATTTATTTTCTGGAGACAGTGTATACTTTGACAGCTACATCTTCTCAGGCACAAATTTACAAATCTAATATATATTCAAAAGAGCACAGTAAATGCCCTTAAAGGCTAATCCATGCACAAGCAAAGCTTGCTTTCCTCAAACAGAAAAAATGTGTTTTAAAATACCCTCAGTGTCCTTTGTGTTCAGCAATCTGTCATTCACACTTATTAACCTATATATATTCACAACACATCACCAGATTTCTCAGCAATGTACAATAGGGAGCGGATGCTGCTTATTAGCACTTACAATCTAAAGGAGTTGATGCAGATGGACCAGTTCGTAGGTTGTAGAGTGTCGCATTTCATTAGCCCTACACCTACACAGTGTGTAAATTAGAAAGTATTCGAGTGTGCTGCTTAAATCAAAAGTAGTTTATTATCATATAATACACAAGAACCATGAATATCTTGTATATGATATATTAGCAGTTCTTAATTATGTCATCAGTTATAATTAGTGCTCAGTGATATCACTCAAACTTGCAGTACAGCGGTAAAGAGTGATTGAAGTTTATCAGAGCACAAGTCACATGACTTGGGGCAGGAGGGAAATTGACAATATACAGTATCTAGCCCCATGTCAGATTTCCAAATGAAATATAAAAAAAATCTGTGTGCTCTTTTGAGAAATGAATTTCAATGCAGAATTCTGCTGGAGCTGCATTATTAACTAATGCATTTTTAAAAAACATTTTTTCCCATGACAGTATCCCTTTAATAATAATACCGTTTGAGTAAAAAAAGAGTTTTGTTGCAGGGTTTTTTGGCTTACACGTTTTCTTTTTCCTTACTTATAGTAAACAGGCCTTCCCAAGTATTCCTGATAAGGGCCTAGTTTGTTTAGTTCTGCTAAATGACATAATTATGTTTATTATTTAGAATGGGAATTGCCTATCCATTACTATCAAAAAGTAAGTTGTATGTAATTTTAAAGAACAAGTAAACCTTTTTTTTTTCTATCTGTAAATTTGCTCTAAACAGCC
>CM044441.1:26881971-26897799 GCA_024363595.1 Xenopus borealis
CTCTAGAGGAGACTATAGGTCTCCCTGGGGGGTTACTTACATCTTTATGGATTTTAGGTATATATACAGTATATATATAAACAATTGTAAGAAAACTATAATCAAAACTATTCACACAAAAGATGTATTAAGTGGGTTATTTAGCAACTGTATTTATCGAAGTTTAGAGTTTTTTTATACCTTGAATTAACTCAAATGAACTCACAACTCAATTGGTTGCTTCTTAAGAAAAATCTCAAATGGGGAAAAACTCAAATTAGCTAGTTTGGCATTAACTCCAACTCCAAGTGATAAAGTTTTTGGACAGAAAAACTCGAATTGATCTATTGGATCAAGTTTTCGAGTGAAACCCTCTGAAAAAAACTCGAACATCATAAATGCTATTAACATCTTTAAATGGTTGAAGGGACCTCTGCCATTGACTCTTACATGATGGTTTTAGATGGTGTATTTTTGGATTGAAACCTATATACAGGTTCGGGGTATAATAAAGCTCGAAAAATTTAAGTTTGCAGTTTTTTTTAAAAAAATAAATAAATAAGGGGCAGATTTATCAAAGGTCGAATTTCCAAGTAATTGTAGGTTCCGTCAATGCAAATTAAAAAAGAACAATCAAAATTTATTTAAAAAAAGAATTTTCGAATTGAGGGGGAATAGTCAGTATTCTAATTGATCAATTAAAGTTTTTAGCAAATTCAATCAAATTATAAAAGAAAGATTTACTCCAAAAATTTTTGATTTCCAACAAATGACTCCAGATCGGGTCTAGGAGTTTCCACATAGGCTAAAACAGCAACTCAGCAGGTTTTAAATGGCGAATGGTCAAAGTCGAATTTTTAACGAGACCGTACATGATAAATTTCTAAATTAGATTTTTTTCCCTAGTCGAAGTACACAAAAATAGCTTGAAATTCAAATTTTTTAACTTGACCCTTCATAAATCTGCCCCTAAGAATTCGATATTTTTTAACCTGATTAAAGGATTTTTGACTAAAAAAATAACCTTGAAAACTCGAATATTGATGGAAAGCACAACTCGATCCTTAATAAATCTGCCCCCAAACACATCTTACATGAACTCAAAAGGTTTTAGATGTGTATTTTTGGATTCAAACATATATCCAGGTTCGGGGTATAATTAATCTTGAAAATTCAAGTTTGCAATTTTTTTTTTTTTTTTAAACTGTAAGGGGCAGATTTATCAAAGGTCGAAGTAATGGTAGTTTCTGTAAACTCCCATTACTTTGAAATGTGAATGAAAAATTATCGAAATTTATAGAAAAAAAAGAATTCTAAAATTGAGGGGGAATAGTCAGTATTCTAATCGATTCAAATTTTTTGTGAATTCGATTCGAAAGGCTTGCCCCAAAAAATTTTGATTTCCAACAAATGACTCCAGATCAGTTCTAGGAGTTCGACTAGGAAATAGTCCAAATTCCAAAGCACAACTCGATCCTTAATAAATCTGCACCTATTACTCTATTATTCTAGGAGCCAGGTAGCCAAAATAAACGATATGCGAGTATCTGATAAGCAGTTAAGAAGTAAAACTATTTATACAATTTACCTCTGGCAGTCGTCTGTTTTTCGTTGCTGACCACCAGATAGCATTTCTAGTTACATGCTGCAAATAGTTAGAATGGGAATGCTAACAGGTATGGGACCTGTTATCCAGAATTCACGGGACCTGGGGCTTTCCGGATAACGGATCTTTCTGCAATTAGGATCTTCATACCTTAAGTCTACTAGAAAATCCTGTAAACATTAAATAAACTCAATAGGCTGGCTTTGCTTCCAATAAAGATTAATTATACCTTGGTTGGGATCAAGTACAAGCTACTGTTTTATTATTACAGAGAAAAAGGAAATAATTTTTTAAAGATTTGGATTATTTCATTATAATGGAGTCTATGGGAGAC
The DNA here is from genome assembly GCA_024363595.1 of Xenopus borealis. Taxonomy (NCBI): domain Eukaryota; kingdom Metazoa; phylum Chordata; class Amphibia; order Anura; family Pipidae; genus Xenopus; species Xenopus borealis. The sequence continues at coordinate 26,883,891 of CM044441.1, forward strand.
AGCCATTCCGTAATTCGAAACTTTCTGGACAATGGGGTTTCCATACCTGTAATTTAAAAAAATATAAAAGTCCAAAAGGAATCCCATCTAACACACTAATATTAAAAGTTAACGTAAAGGTGAACTTTCCCCTGTAAGTAAACAAGAATACCCTAAAGGAAAAACAAATGCGAAATTCTAACAGTTCTAATAATTGCAGCAGCCTCTAGTAACTTATCTTTCAGTGGAGTGCTTGGATATGATATAAGTAGCAGCTTAGATAAGCAACATTATGGGGCAGATTTACTATTGGTCGAATTTCAAATATAAAAAAAATCGAAATTCGACCTAGGGAATAGTGGGGAAGAAAAATCAAATTCGAAGGATTTTACCTCAATTCGACCGATATAGAATAGAATATAGAATATTCGATCTCAGGGAAGGATCCCCATTTCAGAAGCTTTAATCTGGCGAAGTAGGTGGTCTTTGTACTATAATGGTGGTTCTTAAATTTGGGATTATCCATTGGCATGTACCACTAGAAAAGTATATTTTTCACGAAATGGTTCTGTTTTGGTTTAGTTGTTTTACATATGGTCTGTGTTATGTGATTTATTGTCCAGGGGTATAGTTTCCCCCTAACAGCCTAGGAAAGGAGCTAAGAGAAGTCAAATGACTGGTCAGCGCTTATGAAGTTTTGGTTCAGATTTTAATTAAAGCAGCAGGTTGTTTTTAAAGCCACTTCTACAGTTCGAGGTACTATGGCCTGTATCAGTTGTGTATAGGGTTGCCACCTTTTCTTTAAAGAAATACCGGCCTTCCTATATATTCTGCTTTTTTCCCTATTAATAACATTGGGACCAGCCATCCAAAATACTGGGCAGGCCGGTAAAAAAACGGCCAGGTGGCAACCCTAGTTGTGTACCATACCTGCCAACTTCAATGTCTGAACCTGAGAAAGCAGGCCTACCTGCCATGACTAGTTATCTGTATACACTCTACCCATCGTGAGGGTGTCCATAATTATTAATCCATCAAACTACCATATATGAGTTACTATTTTTATTTTAAACTCGGCAGCTCTATGGAAACCAATCATAGAAAAGCGATTAACTTACCCTGTCCTTTCATTGTTATTTTATGCAATGTATTCAAATATATTGAAATGCATGCAAAATCAATTTCCAGGCTGCAAGATTTCCTTTCCCGCACTCGTGTACATACAAGGCTATGAAGAATACAAAAAGGCAGACAAGTTATACTCCAGGGAACTTTAATATTTCTTACAGCAATGGACATACAGACCCACAAAGCAGCCTGTAAAATATTATGTATTGTTCTGTCAAAATGGCTAAATATTGCTGTGGAATATCTGATTATTTTGGGTTAGCTCCATCCTGTGTATTCTGAGTATTTTGGGTATTCTGAGTATCTTGAGTTAGATCCATCCTGTGACTAATTTCTAATCAGAAGGTGGCAGAATACCACTAAACAGGTATGGAACATGTTATCTGGAAACTCATTATCTAGAAAGCTCCTAATTAAGGGAAGGATCTGCCATAGACTTGATTTTACAGGGCTACTGTCATGGGAAAAATTTTGTTTTCAAAATGCATCAGTTAATAGTGCTGCTCCAGCAGAATTCTGCATTGAAATCCATTTCTCAAAAGAGCAAACAGATTTTTTTTATTTCATTTTGAAATCTGACATGGGGCTAGACATATTGTCATTTTCACAGCTGCCCCAAGTCATTTGACTTATGCTCTGATAAAAGTCAATCACTCTTTACTGTTGTAATGCAAGTTGGAGTGATTTCACCCCCTCCCCCCCAGCAGCACGATGGGACCAGATAGCTCCCTAACACAAGATAACAGCTGCCTGGTAGATCTAAGAACAGCACTCAATGGTAAAAACCCATGTCCCACTGTGTTTCATTCAGTTACATTGAGAAGGAAGAATAACAGCCTGCCAGAAAGCAGTTCCCTCCTAAAGTGCTGGCACAAGTCACATGTCCAGAGGCAGCTGGGAAATTGACAAATGTCTAGCTCCATGTCAGATTTCAAAACTGAATATAAAAATATCTGTTTGCCCCTTTGAGAAATTGATTTCAGTGCAGAAGCCAACTGGAGCAGCACTATTAACTGATGCATTTGGAATAAAAGTTTTCCCATGACAGTATCCCTTTAAGCAAATAAAATAATTCACATTTTAAAAAAAATATTTCCCTTTTCTTTGTAGTAATAAAACAGTACTGTGTACTTGATGCTAATGAAGCTGCATGAATTTATATTGGTGGCAAAAAAAAAAAAAACCTTATTTAAAGGAACAGTAACATCAAAAAATGAAAATGTTTTAAAGTATCAAAAACAAATACAGTGTTACCCTGCACTGGTAAAATACTACTGTGTACTATTGTTTATATAAATCTGCTGTGTAGCAATGGGGACCACAAAGGAGAAACGGCTTAGGTTGCAGATAGCAGATAAGCGCTGTTGAACATCATGGTGTTATTTGTTATCCACTATTTAACCTGCGCCATATAGTCTTTTTTCAGTTTCCACCATTGCTTGTTTATATGAACTATAGTAGTGTTTCTGAAGCAAACAGATTAGTTTTACCAGTGCAGGGCAACAGTACATGATATTTTCATTACTTTTAAACACTTTCATTTTTTGGTGTTACTGTTCCCACAACGTTTAAAATATTTTTTGTTGTTTTGAGGTATGATGACCCAAATTAAGAAATTATCCCAAATCCTGAAAGCATTCTGGATAACATGTCACCTACTTGTATTGCAGAAAGCAAGATATCAGTTGTTGAAACTGAGAAATGCTATTGTTTTCTGAAATATATAGGCTAATTCTAAATGTGATGCCAGCAACACAGTTGCATAATGTTAAAAAGAGCTGATCCCAAAGAGGCTGGGTCTCTCAGAATAAATATGCTGAGGGGTACCCCACTGTGTAGCATAGTGGAAAGGTTCTTCTGTTATCTGGAAACCCACTATCCAGATAGCTCAGAATTATAGCAAGGCCATCTCCCAGATACTTAATTTTAAGCAAATAATTCTAAAGTTCAAATTTTTACAAAACTGTTTCCTTTTCCTGTACCTTGTCCTTTATCCTAGGGGTCCCCAACCATTTTTGTGGACCAGGGGGGGGGTGGGGGAGGTTGGGAGGGGATCAGTAGGGGTCAGTGTCCAATCCTGGCGCTCCGCCATCCAATTTGACGTGCCACGTTAATTCGGCGCTAGGCTTGTGGCCCAGTTCAGGACTAGTTGGAGACCCCTGCTTTATCCCAACTAATATATAATTAAGCCTTATTGGAGGAAAGACAATCCTATTGGTTTTGTTTAATGTTTCAATTATTTTTTAGTAGAATAAAAGTATGAAAAACAAGTTATGGCAATACCCATTTTCAAGAAAACCCCAGGTCCTGAGAATTCCATACCTGTATATGATATTGCAGACCTAAAAACTTTAGAGAGATCCTGATAAATTCCTATAAGGAAAGTGCCAGTATTTCTAACAGTGCACCATTGATTTAACAAAATATATCCCCTAAGCTGCTCCAGCCCAACTGTACTTACCCCGTCCTGACATTGCTACACAAAAAATGTTACTTGAACACGTAGGGAGTATTTACTACAACTCGACTTTTCCTCACTAATAAAACAAAATTCCACCAATCTCCCAAACTAAAATCCTCTTAATTTACCAATAATTCTTCTGCAAAAAAAATTGTGACAAAATGGCATAGTGCTGCATTTTGAGTAATACGGACACATTCCTTACAGTTATTTGAAAAGTGTCAGTATCCCTTTAACCGCAATGTAATGTCACATTCCCATTGACTCTAAAGCATTTGCCAAAATGTCTCTCATCACTAATCAGCAGTTCTAAATAGGTGATTTAATTACATTTAAAAGAAAGGTCAGATTTAATAGGTAGCTAGCATTCTGTATAAACCTGCATATTCCATTTATAAACACTTGCAGCGCAACATCTTATTATCACATTAATATGATGGCAGTGCATATGGCTGCCTGAGCCCCCCGAAAAATGAAAACACTTTGTATTGATTATATGAGCACGCCCAAGTCAGCATATTTCCCAGAAATGTTATGGATCTCTTTCCAGTGCTGGAAATTAAGCTATAAATTTAGATCCGGAGCGGTACACTTTATCTTAATGTGATAGAATTTGTTTTATAATTGCATTGGGTTCATGGCAAGCCATTCATTCTAGCAGCCATTAAGCAATGTGTTTACTTCAATTATGCTGACCTGTCTTGAAGTTGGCAGTGGGCTGGGTCACCAGAAGTGTTCAGTCTGTTTGTGCAGAGTGTGCTGAGTGATTAAAAGAAATGCAGCTTGCTCATCTTTCAAAGAACTTCTCCTCCATACCGATGAACCTTATTGGTGGATACTATGCTAATATCTGTACATCAGATACTTGCAAAAGGAACATTAAGCAGCACTGAAATCTACATATTTTATTGCTTTTGTGTGTATGTGTGTCTGACTCCAATTGGCTCTGACACCAAAGTAGATGAGTAAAATGCATTCTTCTAGTACAGGGCTATCCAACTAGTGGCCTGTGACCCTCCCATGCGTGGCCCCCACATGAAAGTCGACCTGCTGTGTCTGCTTTTCATGTGTAAGATTTAAAAGGTTTCACTACAGAGATTAACTGGCCCCCTGCATTTTTTAAACTTCAAATTCAGACTGCAATCCCCTGTATTATTCACACATGTAATCTCCCCTGCATTGTTCATATCTGTAACACCTCTATTGTTCACACCCTAAAACCCTGTACTGTTCACACCTAAATCCCAGACTGAAACTGCCCACATTGATCACCTGTTCACACTCATACAAACTTCTGGAGGGGCACCAGCACTGTGTCAATGTATTTAGTACATTTTAGAGTGATCCTGATAGGTTTACTGCTCTGTTCTGCCTTCCCTATGCTCCCTGTGTGCCATACTTTGCCTGTCCCATGCTCCCTGTGTGTGCTATACTCTGCCTGCTCCATGCTCCCTGTGTGTGCCATACTCTGCCTGCCCTATGCTTTCTGTGTATTCCATACTTCGCCTGTCCTACTCTGCCTTTGTGTGCTATACTCTGCCTGCCCTAAGCTCTTTGGGTGAGCCGTACTCTGCCTGCCCTATGCTCCCTGTGTGTGCCGTACTCTGCCTGCCCTATGCTTCCTGTGTGTGCTATACTCTGCCTGCCCCATGCTCCCTGTGTGTTCCATACTCTGCCTGCCCCATGCTCCCTATGTGTGCCATACTCTGCCTGCCCCATGCTCCCTATGTGTGCCATACTCTGCCTGCCCTATGCTTTCTGTGTATTCTATACATTGCTTGTCCTACGCTGTCTTTGTGTGCTATACTCTGCCTGCCCTAAGCTCTTTGGGTGTGCTGTACTCTGCCTGTCCTATGCTCCTTGTGTGTCATAATCAGGGGCACTCCACCAATGAAGAGAGTTGAGAAACTCTCCTCAGGCAGCAGCGCCCCCCTGGTTGCCAGGGGAGGCAAAAATGCAGCTCCTGTTAACTTTAAGTAACGTGGCCCCCCAGACCCCCTCCGGCGCTGAAAAGGTGAGTGTTGTGGGGAGAGGGGCAGCAAAAGGAAGGCCGCCTTGGGCATCAAAATGGCCAGTATCACCCCTGGCTATTCTCAGCCTGCCCTTTGCTAGCTGGGTGTGCCATACTATGCCTGCCCTATTCTCTTTGGATGTGCCATGCATTTGATGTGCATATGTGTCATAAGTGATATCCCTGCAGTGAGCACCAACCTTTTGGTTTTTTGGTGTGCACCAATTAATGTGGACATGGTCTTGTGGTAACATGGGTGTTGTTTTAAAGTGGGTGTGGTTTAAAAACAGGGAGTGGTCAACACTGGCTTCCATTATTGGCCCTCCACCATGTAGGCCAGAAACATTCCATCCCTCAGTACCACAGGAGTTGGACAGCGCTGCTCTAGTATATGTTGCTTTTTCATGGATGGTTTTTCCATTTTCATTGGTTGCCTGCTGACTGGTTGCGACTTGCTGTTATGTTTAAAATTGTTATTCACTTTTAAATTAACTTGTAGTATAAGTATATGAGTGTTGTCCCCAACCTTTTATACCCATGTAAACGGATTATAAAATTATATTTTTCACTCAAGGATTATGTGGAAACTGAAAGTTCTCTCTGGATGTTAGAGTACAGGGCACTAGAACATAATGTGGATGAGAGATTAATTAATGTTTGTGCAGGTCTAGTAACCCACGGTTACCAATCAAATGTTTTTAAACAGCTGGCCAACAAACCTTCATATATAAGGGTTTGGACTGTTTGTTATTCAGCCATCCCAGCAGTCACAATATGATAGATGATACTAAAAAGTTATTTCTAGTAAAGTATAATCTATGCAGAATTCATTTCACCGTGTAAACTTGTAGCAAAATACCAATATCAATCTAATATTTAACTTTCTCAATGCAGAAGTAACTTTTTCTTTCCTACATGTACAGTTTGCCTAATTGGACATTGCATATTATGCTTGCTTATTGATCTTGGATTATTTTTCAAGAAATCCTTTGAAAGCTACAAGAAACCATCATGAATAATTAGGCGTGCACTGCTATTTAGTATACACTTGTTCCGAGACACAAGCAGCCTTTCATCCATACAGAAAGATGTTCAAATGCCGACTTGATTGTCACTTATTATGCAGCATGATGGTAATTTACATGCAAAATGAATTATTGATTTGCCAAATGGATTGCAATGAGTTTTAAATATCAGTTATAAAAGGCCCTACCCATTTTTTTTTGGTTAAAAAAAAAACCGATGTACAGAAAATATACACAAATATGCCAAAAACAGGGCAGGTTCTTATTAGTTGTATATAAATGAAGTATAGGAGGCAATTATTCTCTGAAGCTTGAAGGGAAAAGAGGATGACATTCAAATTCAAAATGCAGTCATAAACATGCCGGAGAAAAGTACAAAATAAGAGAAGACATTGCAGAGGAACACTATCCATACTGTCATCGGGAGTTAAATTTGACATTTGAGAATTAAACAGTTACGTAAAAATACAGGTGTGGGGCCTGTTATCCAAAATGCTTGGTGTCTGGTGTCTTCCGGATAAGGCATCTTTCCTTAGTTTGGACCTTCACATTTATAGGGGGGAATGTAATTAAATGTGCAAAGAGCAAAAGAATACGCATTAATAAGATTAAAAATCCACATCAATAAGATTAAAAATCCACATCTCACAATGTAATATTGTTCCTTAAACTGTTATAGCATTGTGAATTCTAATTGTGCACTGCGAATTTTAATTGCGAATTGTAATTGTGCACTCTTAGGAAGTACTTGAAAGTGTCATAATCTTTTGGAGCAAACATAACGACTTTTTCAGTAAGAAGTTTTATTACATTGACTGCACATTGGTGCAAGCTGTAAAATTTGCAAACTCTCTTCCACTGTCGGAAGTGGTGGCTAAACAGTTTCCGGGTTCGCAAAAGCTACAGTATATTAAAGTCACACAAAGCAAAAATTGTTCACTCAGAGGCATAACTTTTCGCATTGCGAATAGGTTTTTCCCTCATAAGTCTGCTAAATATAAACATTTAGGGGGTTATTTACTAAAAGCCAAATTAATCTCATATTTTATTTAAAACAAACACAACCAAACTCCCTTGCTCAATTTTACCTCATTTATTGATAAAATAATCCAAATTAATTGGATTGCGGAAAAAAACCTAATAACATTTTTTCAAGCGTTTGCCCAAAAACCCAGAAAAAGATTTTTGGTCTAAACCCAGCACTGACCACTATAACTTGTAATCAAGATAGGTGCCTCTCCCATTGATTTATACAGACCTCGACAGGTCTTAAATGGATTTACAGATTCAGGCTTTTTACAGCATCAGTGTAAAATAAATCTCAAAAATTTTTATTTTTTTTTGCCCCAAAAATCTCAACCAGATAAATATCCCCCCCTAGTAAACTGAGTAAAGTTGTTTTGCCTCCAATAAGGATATTATTATTATTATTATATTATATATTATATATATTTGGAATTGAGTACAAGGTACTGTTTTATTATTTCATAGAAAAAATAATTAGTTAAAAGGGAGTCTATGGGAGGTGGCCTTTCTGGATAATGGATTCCATGCCTGTATAATAAAACCTTGTACTTGATGATAATTAAGCCGCATTGGTGGCAAAACAATCATACTGGATTTATTTATTGTTTAAATTATTTTTAGCAGACTTGAGGTATAAGAATCTATATTATAGAAAGTTATCCTGAAAGCCCCAAGTCCCAAGAATTCTTTATAACAGAACATATATCTATATTATTATTTTATTAACACAGTACATTATTTTAAACTATGATTATAGTATATGAAATAGTATTTTACAAATTATATAAATTATATCATATATCATATCCAGAATTCTGAATTATGGAAAGGTTGTCTCCCATTGACTCCATTTTATACAAATAATCCAAATTTTAAAAAATTATTTACTTTTTCTCATTAATAATAAAACAGTAGCTTGTACTTGATCCCAACTAAGATATAATTAATCCTTATTGGAAGCAAAACCAGGATTTAGGTTTATTTAATTTCTAAATGTATTTCTAGTAGACTTAAGGTATGGAGATCCAAATTACGGAAAGCACCAGATCCCGAGCATTCTGGATAACAGATCCCATACATGTATAGGCATGGGACCTGTTATCAAGAATGTTTGGCATCTGGGGTTTGCAGGATAAAGGGTTTTGCTGTAATTTGGAACTTCATGCCTACTAAAAATCATGTACACATTAAATCAACACAATAAGCTTGTTTTTCTTCCAATAAGGAGTAATTATATCTTAGTTGGGATCAAGTACAAGGTACTGTTTTATTATTACAGAAAAGAAAGAAATATGTTTTGAAATGTTGAATTGTTTAATTAAAACTGAGTCTATGGGAGAGAACTGTAACACTATTATGGACTATACAAGGGTTAGCCTGTGATTAGAGCATGGGTTACATGTGACTATCACTTAAGGCAGTGGAAGAATAAAGGTGCAAATAAAACTTCCACAGACTACAATGCAAAAAATATATAAGAATGAACACCAGGAGCAGAGGTTTTTGCAGTAAAACAAAGAGGTAACAATTTATTTGTACAAAACAAATGACCCACAGTGATACTTACAACAATGAGGCAAATGCAGAAAATATCAGCAGGCTAGGGCAGGTAGATGAGATAGCTGAATGTGACTCACCTGAGGATGGAGTCAAGTAGTAAGGCAGATATACCTCAAAAGTGGATTGGATCCTTGTCAGTAGAATGGTCAGGGAGGAGAACCTAAAGCCTGACACCCTATCCACTGTAGCCCCTTCACTATAGGCAATCTAGGAGCCTTGGGAAGCTACTCCCTGCTACACCTCCTTGTTGGAGCACAAGGCTGCTTGTTCTCTCTTCCCTCACTATCTTACTGTCCTAGAGAGTTTATAACAGATCTAATCCTGTCTCTAGCTGGCCTCATTCATGGGGTCCCTGCTCCCCAACCTGAGTATCTAGAGGTGCTGGTCCCTCCAGGGGAAAAGGGCTTTACTGGGCCTTGCTGTATCTAGGCTCAGTGGTAACATCTAGATAGTTGGGACACCAGAGGCCAAAGAGGAAGATCCACCCCTTTCCACACTCTATATTAAAGTGTTGCAGGAAGTGGTCATTACACCTCTTGGTCAATAATACAACTATGCAAATGTAAACTAAATACATGGGCCTTTGCCCAGCAACTAGGGAAATGAGGCAGGGTAGGGATTTAAAGCCATAGGGGCACAATAACCCTATGGGTCCCTACATAACCTTCTCATAATTTAGATGTTTCTGGATAATAGATTTCCGGATAAAATATCCTATACCTGTATACCAAAGGGTTGTATAATAAGCAGCAGGAGGGATGGCTGCTCCAACATATGCTTCCAGCATTGAATTTCCTCTTTAAACTTTCCTGCAGTTATAATAAAAAACTGCAGTACCTTGTCACAAAAATTAAATAATTGTTTAGTAGCTTACAACAAGCTGCCGCACACCAAGAGTTTTTAATCAAACTAATGCCCCGGTTATAGGTATTTAATCAAAGTACACAAGAATAGATAAGTGTTTGTGTCAGCACTCTGCCTGCTTTGCATAAATAGGTTTCTCAACAAGTGGACACATACCTCATTTATTCATGAAGGTGAAAATATGCAGAATATTTTATTTCCAGGGATGCATTTTTTTCGCTTTTTACTGCACTGTTAGTGGCATATGGGTTGTTTAGAGGCTGCAGTAAAAAATTTGTCATGTGGAGGCTTGAATTATTCCCGTAAGCCATTGATTTCATGCAAATCAAAAGATTATTTAGCCTCATAAGATTTGATCTGTGTCAGCTGAGGGCTTGTTTGCATATTCCCATGACAAGTATAGTGCCTGACCTAAAATCTATAGGTATTTAATATTCAAGGGATTTGGATCGCAGTTTGAGCATATGCAAAACAAGCCACATTTTATGTGCAGAGGCTTCTCTCCACATTTTGTGTCAGAATCTATTGAGACATTGTGTCCCTTAGTACACGGGCAACACAGGTATAGTACATCACAATGAAGGCTTAACTTGTTTCTGTAATTTTTTATTTTCCCAGCACATTACAGGTATGGGACCTGTTATCCAGAATGCTTGGAACCCAGGGTTTTCCGGAGGATGGATCTTTCTGTATTTTGGATTTTAACACAAACCTACTAAAAAATAATGTAAACGTTAAATAAACCCAATAAGCAGTTTTTTCTTCCAATAAGGATTAATTATATCTTAGTTGGGATCAAGTGCAAGGTTCTACATCATTATTACTGAGAAAAAGTAAATAAATGTTAAAACGGATGCCCGCCCATCCGTTCTTTGGAGCTTTCTGGATAATGGGTTATTATAACTGGAGGGCCACAGGTTTTTTTTCCGTTTAACAAAAAATGATTTACAATTAATACATATTTCTACTTTTTCTGACTCGATAGATAAAAGTAGTTGTGTAGTTGCGTAGTTGTAGTAATCCTCCATCTAGAGCAGGAGTCTCCAACCTTTTTTTTTTTTTACCCATTAGCCATATTCAATTGTAAAATAAAGTTGGAGAACTACATAAGCATACAAAAAGTTCCTGGAGTTGCCAAATATGGGCTGTGACTCACTATTGGTAGCCCCTATGTGGCCTGGCAGCCTACAGGAGACTCTGGCAGTACATATGTTTTTTATGCAGCCAAAACAGGCCTCCAAGCCTGGAATAAAAAAATAACCTGATTTGAGGCCCCTGTGAGCAAAAATGGGTTGGTGTGCAGCATGTTGCTCATGAGTCACTGGTTGGAATCACTGATCTACAGGCTGGTCTACTCACATGACTCATCATCAAGTTGTCCAAAGTTATCTAGGTAAATGTGTATTATTACATTATCTATAAGAATGAGCATCTAAAGGGCATTGCTCAAAACTTCTGTCTGTTTGGGGGTGTGGTAGTGCCAGCCTGATGTATGTTTTATTGGTTTTGCTGAGTTGCGTTTGGCCAGAATACCAGATAAGGGAAATGGCACCCAGGGTGGTTTGTCAGTCTAGGGAAAATTTGTCACCACTGGGGAACGCAGGCATTACCCATGGTGAAACCTATGAATTGCAAGAGGGCCAGATTTGGTGAAATTAAAATGTTCGGGGGCCAACCATTCAGTCTGACACCGATATCCCTTCTGAGGTAGCTAACTAGCAATTTAGTCTCTAAATAAGTAATAAAAAGTAGCAATAACAATAAACTTGCAGCCTTACAAAGCATTTTTTTTTTTTAGATGGAGTCAGTGATCCCCATTTTAAAGCTGGAAAGAGTCAGATGAAAGCAATTGACTCAAAAACTATACAAAAGATATAATAAAGGTCAACTGCAAAGTTTCTTAGAATAGGTCAGTACAGCATGTTTTAGGGAGGACGGAGTTTAGGTCTAACAGAGTCCCCTCCAGGCACGCCTCTCAGTCTCAGATGACACTAGGGTTGCCACCTTTTCTTTAAAAAAAATACCGGCCTTCCTATATATTTAGCTTTTTATCCTATCAATAACATTGGGATCAGCCATCAAAAATACCGGTCAGGCCGGTAAAAAAACGGCCAGGTGGCAACCCTAGATGACACTGAAGCACAACTCTGTAGGTTCCACCCCCAATGACGCAGAGGTTAGAAACGTTTTTTTTGTCCTCTGCTATTGAGAAAGTCGGGAATTTTAAGCACAATAGCGGGACAGTTGGGATGTATGTGTGGTGAGCATTTCCTCATCAGCCGCTGCGGGGCAATAAAAATTGGTTTGCATGCTGCATTTGTAATAAAACAGTGTTGTATTTGATCAGCTTTACGGGGTACAACACACAGGCGGGCAGCACAGTGAATTCACACAACATCAAATATAGGGAATGTAGAGTTTGTAGTGTACAGGTAGGGGATTCGTTATCCAGAAGCCTTTTATCCAGAAGCCCGTTCTATAAAGCAAACGCTCTATTAGGCTACAAATGTATTGGTATTACTCATCTTTCTATTCAGGCCTCTCCTATACATACTCCAGTCTCTTAATCAAATCAATGCATGGTTGCTAGGGTAATTTAGACCTATTGATCAGCATAGGAGGGTGAACTCTACAGGACAAGATTCTGCTGTCTTTCTGCACCTAAAAGACAAGGGACACTCCTTTGAAAATAGCAATGTCCAGTTTGAAAGAGGTGTGAAAGAGGCGATTCATGTTCAGAGGCGGGGGCCTTCGACACCACCTGTCTGCTACATACAATGCTGTTCTAACATCTGTACCCCGACGGTTTCAGAAGACTTCACAAATCCATTCATACAACTCTCACAAGTAACACCTGTTTCTAGGAGTTGCATGATACCTTGGTAATCCCATCACAGTAACTGCACAGAATCAACACCTCTGTGAATTTCAGATGTCACCTCTCTGAAGCGTTACAATGTACCGTTGTGATTGAATTAGTGGAAGAGTCTATATGCCGAGGACTTCCCACACCAGTCAGTTGAACTGAAGAAGCTGCTTGGATAAGTAGTGAAATATCTTAATTAAAATTTCTCAGCAAGTCCAGTTGTTTTTTGAATACTTCTATTAGATACATTTGAAGGTGTGTGAATTCACTGTGTTGTACAGAGTCATTGGACTATTCAAGTGCCCTTTGTATACACCCATTTTCATAATCTTTTAGCCTGCACAAATACCTTATGCTCGGCCTGTCTTATATAAGGTTGAATAGAATAGACGTTTCCTAAGCAAAATCAATGACAAACAGTGTTTGCTCTCAAGAAATGACGGTATTATCTAAAGAAAAGCAAGGCAGAATGTAAACAAAGTAAAGCCTTTATCTGGTAATGTAGATAAGAAACAACATTGTGTTCATGCTGTAATAGCTTTTATCCTGAGTGGCTCGGTTGCAGCTGAGGAGTCCCAAGTGATCACTATTAGGTTAATTAAGAGTACGGTATTTTAACTGGTATTTTATTCCCTGGGAATCTGTCGTTCTTTACAGCTTTGCCGTGGCTGATGGGACCAGAATAACAATGGACAAATATATTTTTTTTGGAGATAAAATGCAGGATATTTGCACCTATAGGAGTTTTATTGAGTGACTGGGTGGAGATACCTTTTTTTTCCATTTCATATTTGGGTTGGGTTTTATCTATTGATCAGCTATTTAGTTTGTCAACAGCTCAACCCACATAGAGATAGACTGAGTTTTATATAGACTTTTTACTTGTATTGCTTACCATATCCTACCAAGTTGAAGTGGTACTATCTGTTGTAAATATTGCCCTTTTACATCTCTTGCCTTGAACCACCATTGTGTGATGGTCTGTGTGC
>CM044441.1:26900435-26927289 GCA_024363595.1 Xenopus borealis
ACATTTATTATATATAATATTTTTATAGAGACCTATATTGTTCAGGGCGGTATAGTTTTTCTTTAACTCCTTGTGGAGTTTTTTAAGTGTCTGCATGACCTTTATATGTTGCTATTGATATAGCTACTAGTATTGCACATTTCATGCTGGTTTGTAGTGAAACCTTAATTTTACATACCCTTATTTTGCTAATTTTGTGCCATTTTTTTGTGGTTCTACAGGTATGGAACCTGTTATCCAGAATGCTTGGAACCTGGGGTTTTCTGATAAGGGATCTTTCTGTAATTTGGATCTCCATATTGTAATCTACTTGTAAATCATTTAAACCTTAATTAACCCTGTTAGGCTGGTTTTGCCAATAAGGATTAATTATGTCTTGGTTTGGATCAAGCACAAGCTACTGTTTTATTATTACAGAGAAAAAGGAAATCATTTTAAAATATTTTAATTAGTTGCTTATAATGAAGTCTATGGGAGACGGCTTTTCTGTAATTGGGAAATCTTTGTATATGGGTTTCAGGATAACAGATCCCATACCTGTACCAATAATACATTTTCCCAGACTGTGCACCATATTTTAGGGGGTTCTACTTTACATTATTTTGTTGCAGGATTAAGTTTCCCATCTACAACCACCGCATTGCTCACCAGAGCGAGTGGATCACGGAGGAGCACAATGTATGGTTACACTATTCGACTGTGTGACATTGCAGTAGGCGCTTGCTGCAGGGAAGGAATCCTTTTTCCTTGGGTACTAACTCCGGGGACACATTCAGACACATGCAGTTTATCTCCTTGTCACATAGTTGCAACCTAAAATATAGTATTTTCCTCCCAATGCTTCAGGCATCAAAATTATAAAGTAAATCCACAGGACGGAGACTGTGCTTTTGTTCAATGCTGTGTAACTGCAGGGCTGTGTAAAAATAGCTACACAACGTTGTTCTATTCTTTGCCCATAGAGTAACACAGCTCCTTCTGAGGCTGCCTCCAATGACTGGACTTCTCAGGAAGTGGATTATATATTAAACAAGATGCATATTATAAAACATTTCAAAATAGAAAATAGTTCTGGCAGAACATCTGTAAAAAAAACATTGCCGGTGTTTTGACTGGGAAATACCTGTTTTTATATAGTTCAGGTATCCAGAATGCTCAGGAGCTAGGGGTTTCCAGAGAACAGATCTACTAGACCAGAGAACAAGTCTACTAGAAAAGGCTGGTTTTGCTTCCAAGAAGGATAAATTATATTTTAGTTGGGATCAAGTACAAGCTAAGGAAATTATTTTGAAAAATTGGGATAAAATGGTATATGGGCATCCCATAATTCAAAGCTTTCTGGGTAACGGGCTTCCAGATAACGGGTCCCATATCTTTACTGTGTGAGAAATTTAGAGCCAGTGCTTATCTAACATACTACTGTTATGCATTCCATTGCTATCCACTTTATCTGGTCACTAATCTTAGCCCCTTTGCTAGGTTCCCCTAAAAGAAAGCCTATAACCAGCTTTGAATATAAAGCTCTTCAATTGAAAAGGTGAAATAATCATATACAGGTATGGTATGGGATCTGTTATCTGCAAACCCATTATCCAGAAAGCTGAGAATTAAGTCCCCCATACTCGGGCCGATAAAAGCACCTTATTGGCCAGATCTCAATCAGGCAGGTTAGAAAATCCAGTCGTATCTCGCCCTTATCTGTGCGTTGATGTGATCCTGTGATCCGATTGCCCGTATCTCCTCCATTCTGATCCGATCATTGGGCTCTAGGGCCCACAATCAGATCAGCCCAATATCACCCACCTCAATGTGGGCATATCAGGGAGAGATCCGCTCGTTTGGCGACATTGTCAAACGATCAGATCTCCCTGTGTATGGCCAATTTTACAGAAAAGCTATCTCCCATAGACTCAATTTTATCCAAATAATCCAATAACCCCCCCCCCCTCGACAGCTGTGATGGGGGAGAGTGGCAGAGTCGAGGGGATGAAGTGGGAAAACTAAAAATTGCTCAGAAAATGGAATAGGGATAGGCAGAAGACAATTTAACAGGTACCTGCCTAGCATCCCCCTATTATTGCCCCCTAGGCTTGTGCCTCTTCTGCTTACCCCTGCCTCTTCTGCTTATATTATTTTTGAGTAGATTTAAGGTTTGAAGATCCAAATTACGGAAAGATCTGTTATCCTGAAAACTCCTGGTCCCGAGCATTCTGTTTAACAGGACCCATACCTATACTCATCACTTGATACCTGTATAAGAACAATACAACATTAGAAATAAAGAATGAAAAACAAAAAGGTATTGTCATATTCAGTTTCCCAAAACCCAGAACATACTCCAAGCTTCTGCCTATAACAGCCACCTTTCACATCTGGAGGAGCCCTTTCCTACTCGGATGCCGCCAGGTTCTTTCGACCAAGGCAAGGGTCCTGGGCAGGAATTGGAACGTGAGACAGGAATAACAGGGAAAGAGTATGTGTAGTCATGGAACAGGCCAGGATCAAAAACCAAACAGTCAGCACAGTACAGAATCAGAATAAAGTAGTCAATAGGTAAATGTCGGTTCAGGCAGTGAAACAGCAATGGTCAAGGACAGGCAAGGGTCATGAACAGTAAATCAGACAAGAGCACACACACTTTTTCCTACCAGTGAGTTTGCCTTGCTGCATATGGCAATGACAAAGGCTATGGCTTTACGGACACAAGTGCTGAGGGCAACATTCATTTTTTTCAGTAGTGAGTTAATTAAATGTACTCCTGTATAGTTGTGTCTGACGCCGCTCAGTCCTTTCTGCCTTCTGTTCTAAATCAGGCCTACGTCACCCTGTGTCAGTCGCCACAACAAAGTTGCATCCACCGCACCACGACGCCAGACAGAATTTCTATATGTTAAGCAAAATTGCACCCAATTTGCAACAGAACGCATGCGCATATGTGTTGATTTGGGTAATTGTGTCAAATTCAGTGCCCCTTTGCGCCATAATAACAGTGGTAGTCTTGGGGGGAAACACTGCATGGCTATTGCACTTTGCTTTTTGAACTTGCGGGTGTAATTAGTCCGCCTGTGTTTCCATATGCCACTTAAACAAATAAGGAAAAAGTGACCATCTTAACTAGGGGGTTAAAGACTAGTAACATAAAACAAAATAAGCTGTTTACTTTCCATCCCTTGCCTTTTGATCAAAGTGTCATATCAACAAAACAAACATGCTTTTTAATTAAATTATTTGCAAATACTGGCGGAACAGCCAAGCTGCAGGCTGATAAGGTTTGCTCCATCTTTAAGTATATGTTATGCACCTTTGTATTAGGGATACACCGATTCCAGGCCCGGATTTGTGGTGAGGCCACAAAGGCCCCGGGCCTAGGTCGGCAAATTTTTAGGGACACAAACCGCCCAGCTGCTCTATGGGGACCGCAGCTCCCGGTGCTTCTGCGTCTGCGTTCCTGTGCATGGTATTGCTGGCGGGTGCTAGGACCTCACAGCCTAGGAGCGCCCTGCCAGCAAATCTGGCACTGACCGAATCCACTATTTTGGATTCGGCCGAACCCCTGAATCCTTCGTGAATCTTTTGATTAGTCCAAATCTTAATTTACATATGCAAATTAGAGGTTGGAAGGGAACATTTTTTACTTCCTTAGTTTGTCAAAAAAGTCACGCAGTTTCCCATCTACCCCTTGCATATGCAAATTATGTTTGAGATTTGATTCGCCCAAAACCTGCTGAAAAAGGCAGAATCCTCAACTGAATGCTGGATTCGGTGCGTCCCTACATTCTATATATTGATACCAGTCTCCAATTCTATCCATTATAAGCATCATAACCCTTCTAGAATCTCTTCATATGCTGTTTCATATAGAAGTAGCTTACATTTAGTTATTTTTTCCTTTAAACTGAAAGAATCCCTGACAGGGTCAAACTCCGCTGTGGTGGATTCATCACATGAGAAATATGGGTGACTAATACCAGTAATTTCCAAAGCTCGCTTAATCTTGGACAAGGTCAACAGTGAAGCCTATTCGGCCTGTCTTTCTGTTCTTCAGAGACAAATTTAAATAAAGTATGGACTATCCAAAATGGGAAAACGCTGCTGGTTTAATCTGCAAATGATACCTAAATGATTGTAGCTCAGGCTGCCAGGGGAAAAAGAAGCGCACAATTATTTTAAATGCCCAGTTATATGATTTAATGTAGGACACACACAGTGCTAAAAGGTTATGTGTAATACTTGTCAGTATAAAATATACATTTGCCCTTTGAACTAGTAAAGTGGAATTTGATGACCTGCCATTGCCTTGAGTTGATAGAGCAACATATTAATTACAAAATGGATTTTAGGGAAAGCAAGTCTGGAAATTGCATGTAAAGTGTCTTTCCTGCTTCCTGAAACTAGCTCCGATGCAAGACACAACTTGAACATCTTATCCATCTTACCTTAATGTTCCCAGTTCTGTAATTGTTGATATATCCTATTTATAATAATTATTTATTAAATACTAATGAATTTGATATCAAAACTTGGTTTTTTTTTTGCATTTCCCTCATAGGGTACTGTAGCTTCAAGGCTATTGTGCAGTTTATACACAGTATGAGGGTATCATGTACTTTGAATTCCAACAGCCTTGTAGCAGTACATGTTCTAACCCCATTTCATTGGGTTATACATATTGGTATAATGGCACCACACCATCATATTGCACTTTAAAAGGCTGAACCTTCTGTTGTCAGCATTAACACTTGAGCAGTTTTACAAGGGTGTATGGTACCCCTCCATCTCGATTCAGTTGGTTAGCGAGTTAGCGAGGAACAAAAGTCTTGTAATGTTAGTCAGCTCAAAAGTGAGACCTGATGTTTCTCCAATCATTTCTAAATAGAGCAACATCACAACAAGTCTTTCCTCATTTCATTAACTTAATTTTCTATTGACTGTGTCTGGTTTGCTGAAATGAAACAGTTGTTTCAGATTCAGCATAGTAGCAATTGAAAAACTGATAACTTAAAAACTAGAAACCAAAAATGTGAATTGTGGTATTTGAGCAACTGTACTAATTTGTTTAGAGGGTTAACATTTCCTTTAAATGATAATTAAACCTTAAAAATAAGTGAATGCAAAATTGAAGAGGAGGCTATATAGAACATCAGAGCAGCTTCTTTCTTTCTCCTGACAATTTCCTTGACAACTTGGTGGTCAGACTGGTGGGAAAATGACCAGCAGGTGGTGCTTTTGTAACAAAATTCATTCATATTAACAGTACATGTATCCTTTAAGATCTTAAAATTAAAAATAAATAAATAATGAATGTAAGTGCTTAGAATAGCCCCCTCATCAATTTTACATTCACTTATTTTTAAGCTTATCCTTTAAAGATAGACGGTTGTGTCTACTCATGCTTACTTTGTATATATGGCATGCCTGCTGATACTTCAAATCACCTTGGAAACAGGAAATTGTCTAAAGGGGTAGTTCACTCTCCAAACACTTTTTTCATTTCAGATTGTTCACCAGAAAAAATTGCTTTCTTTTTTTCCCCCAAAATTAAAGACAGTTTCCATTAATGACATTTAGGGATCCCCCCAAGAGCTGCTGCAGAAAGACATAAGAAGGCGAAAAATTAATATTTAATAAGCATCAATATTAGAAAACTAGTCACAAACTTCCGGTGCGATGGCCGTGTTTTAGAGAACTCCGATCTCTCTGGGACGGAAACACAGCTGTTTACCTACTACACTGTGCCCCGGCCCGGGTGTTTAATTGTGGTTCTATGAGTCTCTCGGAAGTAATTCAGACAAACTGGCTATGTATGAGCAAAGGTTTATTACATACATAGAATGAAAAAGAAATACATTACCAAATGAGCAAGCCCCCCCCCCCCTTTCTGCAACCAAGACTTGGAGATCCCAAACAGTCGGAAGATGGAAGGTCTCAAACGGAGCACAGAGGTCATGTGGCAGCACGCCTTAACCCCACAGGCGAGATCTCAACTAACTGGACGGTTATCCCCAGTTTTTCTAGACTTGCTAACAATTAGTTCTTTTAGCGATTCAGTCTTTAAAAAAGTTATAATGATTTGATTGATAACAGATCTTGATTCCCATGCGCTCATCAGTATCTGGCCAGACATCAAGCACATCCAAAGCAGATATCTTACATTGCTATCTAGTAGCTGAATAGCATATTGTGCCCCTGGCTACAATAAAGAAGAGTCTGATAATGGCTTCAGAAATCATAAACATATTAGGTAATACATATGAGAATATCCAGAGTGAGAATAAAGAACAAGTATTAGGTCATCGAGCTGATTAGTTCCTATGATTTCTCTTGCACAAGGCTTCATTATACGGGATTATAGATTATAAAGATGTCTTGTATACTATATTGGGTTCAATTTACGACATTGGGCTCAACAGTAGAATTGTTCTTTGTGTTATAGTTTTATATAGTTCTGTAGCAAAGTATTGCATTGAACTATTGGGTTTAATCAAAGTATTACCATGAGCCATTATTGAAAAAGCTCCTATTACTACACCGGGTAACCACCACATACTGGGAGATACAAGGTTGGAGCAGTATCTGCCTGAAGCTATTCCCCGGAGTGACGCTGCAGGCGCCATCTTGCATCCACCACGAGGCGCAGAATCCATCTCGGCCCAGTACTACCATGTTCTGCCCCAGGATTTGGGAAAATTGCTGCTCCAGTCCAACACGTCTGGCGGGTCTGAACTTAAATGAGCACAATACCAGTGCTTTGCTCTCATCAACGCTTCAATTCAAGGACGGTTCTGTCCACTCGTTTTAAAGAGCCATCTGGACCAGGCTCAGAGTGGTAAGCAGCATTGAGAACACATTTATAATACTCTGTTTGGGACTTTGGGAGTGCTCACGACTGGCACATTGATTGTTCACGCAAGTCCGCAGTGAGTTCCGCCCCACTCCTCTAGTTTCCTCTGTCTGTGATGGGGAATATTACAAGGGGATTCAATCAATTTGGCTTGGCTATACAGAACCCCATGTCAAAAGTGACATCACAATCCTATTATCTGCTGCATACATACTTTTTGCCACAAGCATCACTCTCTTTGGAGCACTGCAGTATTGCATCTGGGCACATTACCTACACTAGTTAATATACAGCCGGGAATCGATTTGTATCAACAGTACTGCAGCATCCATAACTGTATAACAACACCACATTCAGAGAAGGCCAAGCTTGGTCAGTATAGCTTGAACTGACACAATTACCCTTACCGGTCATGGAACTTGACTTTACACTGTAAGATGTGATATTTTACTGATTCATTAAAAGTTCCCCTGTAAGAGTCTGTTCAATACAGTTTACCTCCATCCGTGGCTTGAATCTCACCTCACTCTCTTCCTAAATCCTTGGACAACATGCATAAGTATCTGAAGAATCAATCCCCCTCCAAAAAAGATAAAGCTACCAAAACTCTACATAAAGACAACCCTAAGGAAAAATGGGAAGAGAAATCTAGACAAAAAAATCCCAAGATCCTTCTTTTTGTGAATCAGCTGATTGGATGGATTCAACTCTGAAAACTCTGAAAGCATTGTTTCCCCAGCAGCGTGGGGTCCAGCCACACTCATAGTAGCAGGAGATATGAATACCACCCAATTCTTGTTCATACAGTTGTGCCCAGTCATCCCTTTACAGCTGGCCCCTCAGATTTGGCTCATTTTGGCACATCGTTGAGTTGATAGACAGCTGGCGTCTACTGAATCCTGATGGTAGAGACTATACATTTTATTCGAACCCACATAGATTATTTTCTCATATAGATTATATCTTGCTTTCTCAGGCTCTGACAGGTAGCCTCTCCCACATAAAAATATACAATATGTTTATATCTGACCATGCATTGATATCTGCGGTCTTAAATATCCATTCAATTGAACCTAGGCAACGACAATGGACATTCCCTGCCTATTTGGCCTATTCAGACGATTTCCAATTATACCTACAAAACAAATGGGCAGATTACGCAGATGATAATCTAGAACACCTAGTAATCCAGTTCCCCCTCCCCGACTTCATGCTTTATACAGTATAAATGTTGCTCACTTACTGAACAAATTGATTCAAGAGCTCAATGTATGGTTGACACTACCAGTTAATTACTTAGGGAAATGCCATCTAATCAAGATGATATGGTTCCCCCGTCTGTTATATCCGCTACAAATGCTTCCACTATGTCTTACCCGTAAGGAAGAAAAAGTTGAAAGAAGCTTTAACCTTACATGTTAAACTGTTATCATTTCTAAACTCAAGCCACTTCCATTTCATGTTTTTAAACATATTGCACAGAGGGTACTTCTCCCCCGAGATAAGGAAAAAAGTGGGTTGGTCTGATTCGGACCAGTGCCAGACCCTGAAAGTGGACATCTATCATTGTTTGTGGTCTCGTCCATTGATCAAACAGTGTTGGAATGCGGTCACTGCCTATTGTAAACTTATATTACATATTCATATATATCTCACACCTACGTGGGCAATCTTTGGAGACACAGCAAAAATACTAAAGGTTGACAAGAAATTAGCAAACATTGTCTTGGCGGTTGGTAGGAAAGCTATATTACAGTGCTGGATATCGGACCTGCCTCCCTCACTTAAAGTCATGCTCACTAAACTTGATTATGTCTATCGTATGGACTGGTTGGAAGCCACTCTGGATAGAGAGGGCAGAGTTAAATCTTTTTTTGTCACTTGGACAAAATATATACAAACATTACCTGCTTCTGAATTCAGATTCACTACCTGGTACATGTCTGAGGAACTAGCAGGGAGAAATACTTTAATGGATACTGCAACAGGCAAAAACACCCAACTAACACCTTGAATGGTGTGGGGCTACAAGGTGGGAGGAGGGTTGAAATTATATTAAGGGTTATAGTAATATAATGTTTAATGTACACCCTGAATTACTAGATGGTCAAAGAATGTGTAGACCCACTTCAGCTCATATTTGTGACCCCCGTTTACAACTGTATTGACATGTTGAATTTTGTTTGGTGCAAACAATAAAGACATTTTAAGAAGTGTCAAAAAAAAAAAAAGAAAACTGGTCTCAAATAGAACACAGAAAGTCAGTGAAATAAATATTTTATTTCTGGTGAACTATCTGAAGCCAACTAAGTTGAAAAAACAGTTGAAAGGAGATTTTAAGAATGATACATTGCTAGTTTTATCAGTGTTGAAAGTTGCAGTTATTTCATTTTTGCGGCTTGACATAGCATCTAAAAGCTGGTGGGTGGTGCAACACTGTTTTTTCAACAGTTGATGGTTTGTTGTTTTTGGAAGCAGTTTCGAGGAAATGGAAACTGTGGAAAAAACAAAAGACAATACTCAAGGTCAGATGCTCCTGCTTTTAACATGGTCCAATCTAGAGCAGTGCTGTCCAGCTGAAGGTCTGTGGGCTAAAGAGCCCCTTAGACTTTGGTTGCATATAAACATATTTATTAGTCTGCCATGTCCTGTGTATCCTGAAACATTCTGCTCATATCAGATCAGATTCACTTTTTATGTATTTATTTCACTCACAATTCTAAAAAATGAAAACCTGTGTTCTTCTACAACATAGATGCCTGTCCATCTGCATGTTAAGAGTCACATGGGCTCAACATACAGCAAGCAGTGGCTGTCAGAGATTAAAAAGAAATAGAATATATACTAAAGGAGCATGGATACTGTGATAAATGTATATGCCAATAAATACTTAGATTTTCCTTCATTGTTACGTTGCCTTTATATATCTATAGGCAGCCTTTAATGAAGGCATATTTATTTGGTTGCATGGCTTACAGACCTTAAAGGAAAGTTAAAATCACTAAGGAGTGGCAAGTTGTTTGGCACCCCCAGTAATTCTAGTTACTTCCTTGCTAACCTGCATAGGCGTTCCTCTTCTTCCAAGAACATACCAGTCTGTGGGTACTGCCTGCTGTGTGCGCCATCTTCATCCTGTCTTTTAGGCATTGGTTGATGAACAAAGGTAACTTATTTCTGGAGACTCTTGTACTGAGCATGCACTCTCTTAGAACTAGCTCATTGGATGCATGAGAAAATGAAAATATGGTGGATCTTAGAGAACAGTACCCCAGACTGTTGTGTTTTTTTGAAGAAGAGGAGCTGTGGGTGACAGCTAAGCAACTAAAAATATGGCACACTCAGCTATTTTACTTTCTTTCTTCTTTAATGGTGCTTTTAAAGCACCAGGGTATTGCAAAGGCAGACTCTGTTAATTCATTTAAGAGGGGGTTGGATGATTTCTTAAGCATAATATACAAGGTTATTGTGATACGAAAATAATCTACAATTCTTATAGATATTTGTTTATATAGTTTATATATGTGTACAGATAGGTCTGTATACGTATATGTGCATTGGATTTCATTTGGGGGGGTTAAACTGGATGCACTTCGGTCTTTTTTCAACTCAAACTAACTAGAGTATATAACTAATGTTCATATTTAAATGTTTTTGATGGGGTTCACAGGAGATAGTAAACAGAAATAAGCACTCAGTGGATTATATAACTATGTTGTATGATACCAAAGACACACCATGCAGAACCATAATGCTCCTGCTCTGTTGTATGTCAGAAATTATTTTGTTCCCATCCCCTCATCAAAGTGCTAGAATGTGCAATGCCTTTTCCCATAGACATAAATATATATGATATATGCTATCAGATAAAGGCACAACAATAGGCCTGGGCAGATATTTGCAGACTTGCTTTATGCATTATTGTTTCCTTACAAGACTGTAAAGTTTGATTCACTTTCTATTTAATGACATTTATCTCGCTGTCTTTGTCCTTGCAACTTCAAAATGTGAAGCTGCGTTTTCACAGGCTCTGTACAAGACGTACTCACCCAAACTCTTAGCACAGCTGGCACCTTATTTTCATGTTACTGCTAGAAGCAAATTACCCTGCAGCAAATATTTTCTTGCTTATTTCTTCTACTTTTCTCTCCAAATGAGATGAAGTGTTTGCAAAGTTTTTGCAAATGCTTTTAAGCCAATGCTGTTTTCCGCCCATTAAGAGGTTTGTGCAATTAGTACCACTATAGACTACCGCTATCTAACCAGCCCTCATTATGTTTCACTTTTAGCTCTACCTAAAGCTGAAATCTGATGATTCCCAACTCATGGAACATGTTGAACAACTGCTCAGCGAGCTGGGTGGGGAGGAAGGTTTGGAAGACTCGGATGCTGAGGACGGTGCCCTTGAGGATGTGGAGGATGATTTTCTGGAAAGCAGTGAGGATGAAGCTATGGAGAGCTGAATATATAATCTAATGCATATAATGCAGCATAAACTGTAGTAGGATAAAAGCTACAAAAGCCGCCGCTATTAATAGGGATCTCCCACTCAAATTTCATAATTTGCATATCTAATTCTAAGCAACTTTCCAAAAAACATTAATAAAAAATAATCTGTTACTTTTAATGTAATTGCTATTCATATCAATATCTGAGCATTTCTTTTCTCTCCCCTACTGGTTTAATGATGTAAATGTAATTGTTGTTTGTCCCTTTTTATTCTTTGTACTGCCAGTTCTGCTTCTTGAAACAGTGTAACAGAAGCCAGCTGATTGACTGACCTGGAGCAGAACCAGCGCTGCAGAGACAAACAAAGACTACTTTCAATTGCAATTGCATTAAAAAAAAAAACTATCAATCCAGTTCCAGATTTGACATTAATATATTAGAAAGATGATTAGATTGCACATTGTGAAAAAAAAATGGTTGAAGTTCCCCTTTAATTAGCAGCACATTCACTGCAACTAAAATGTGTATTTTTGATATTTGATTGTGCAGTTCTTACTTTCCCATAAGACCGTTACAAATACAAAATCTGCTGTAACATTGGGTGTGTGTATTTTGATTTCCCTTTTACTTAATTGATAGAAACACAGAATAATGGGTTTAATGGAAAGTATCAGAGGAAGTGTTTTTGCCTCCAGATGTTCTCCAGGATAGTAAGTAATATAGTGTGCAGCAGCAGCCTTATATAACTTTATTTGCAACTAGAACATGTGGTCATGTATTCTATTCCCATTGCTGTACTGTACAGGCAAGACATATGGGCCAAGGTTCCCCTAATTATACAAGACAGGTGGGGCAATTCTGTCTGATCTCTTTGCTACAGGTTATAAATGACACCATTTTCACCTCTGGACCACACTGCATAGTTTAGAGTAAACCCTAGTAGTGTGATGTTATGTGAATACCTATGACAACTCAGTATACTGTAGCTTTCAGCGCTCAACTCTCTTCCAGTACAGGTATGAGACCTGTTATCCAGAATGCCCAGAACCTTGGGTTTTTTTATTATAAAGAAAAAGGAACTCTTTCTCAAAAATTTGGATTATTTGGATAAAATGTAGACTATAGGAGACAGCCTTCTCATAAGTTTGAGCTTTTGGAATAACAGATCCCATACCTGTATAATGACATTAGAGGTATCCCAGGCTGCCATGAACAAGCACGAGAATAGAGAACTATTATGTAAGTTATTTGTGGGAATGGGATAAAAGTCATTACTACAATAAATCTGGGCAATGTGCAAATGGCTAGACTAGGCCATGTAGAAAATAGGAATATGAATGCAATGGAGCCTTAAGAAATATTAAAGATCCTTGGGCAGTTGCAGTTTTTACTGCAGAATACTGGCAATCCACAGTGTATTAACCTGTTCTTGTTCTTTAAGTATAGGCTTTGCAAACCCATGAAAACAGAAATGAGCTTACCAGTGGGGGAAAGATTACACATTTTGTTCACCGTTGTTCATTGTGTGCACCATTCCACTGTGTCGGTACAATGTTATAAAACTGGATGCATTATCAACCATTTTTAAAGGAACAGGTTGCAAATAAAACAATAATGGGGCTTTGTTTTATCTAAATATAGAAGGAATGTGCTGATAAAATTATATGTTCCACTTGTAGCTGGCTCCTTTCTCAGGCTGTGCAGCTCTCTGATTGTAGGATACCAGCTAGGCGGACCTGACGGGGAACTTAAGCTATCTTTGTCTGCATGAATCTAGGGCAGTTAGAAGCGCGGATGGGAGGGGGGCGGCAGCAGCTCCTGGAACGCCCCTGGAGATAAGAATAATTTTGAGTTGTTCTGTATGTCCCCTTTTAATAAATGTGCAATTAAAATTTGCAATGGAAATATATATACGTGCAAATATTATGCACATGTACATACTTTTTTTATTATGGGGGGCTTAATCTGCAGTAATGCCATTTACCAATTCCCCAAAGGCTCTCTATAGCTATATGGAGGTGTATGCCATCTGTGCTCGATTATGTTGCCCATGGTTTTTTAATGATGTTTCCACAGGAACGGTATTTTATTTTTATCTTCTGTACCTACATTCAAAATAACGAAAACACTAAACATATCCGGGCAAAATATTTGATTTAACAGACTTACAAAAAAAAAAAATCACTTTTTTACTTTGCCATAACACACAAGAAGCCCCGGTCATATTTCTTAGTTGTAATTCTAGACTGTATTGCAGTTGAGGCAGGAGCAGTGCTTCAGACATATGGTGCCGTATCCACCACAAGACAACCAAATGCATCTTCTTAATTAAACAACTAAATGAGTCTTTATCGTGTTACAGTACAGCATGTAATGTATTTGACCTCCATTAGGAAGGTTGTCTTGTCCTATACGTAATCAGTTTGCTTTGCCTTCCACCCACAGTTCTCAGTTTTGTTTTTCTAATGTCTGCTGTGCTGGCTTTATATTAGTTCCCAACCCCTTTAGTGTAGAAATCATGCAGCTGCTGAGTATAGGCCAGTTATTATTTAGTAGAGCGGTCTTGAAGAAAATTATATAAGCAATGCACATTATACAAAGTTTGGATACATTTGGTTCAAGCAGAAGAAGTCATGAGACAATGAGAGGAAGATCAGAGTTCAAAAAGTATATTTCACACCAAAGGTCTCTCTCAAAATATATAGTATATAGGTGAGCATTTCTCATATTTAGTATCACTGTATTTCCTCCATCAAAATGCTTTGAAAATGTTTCTACATTTGTGCAATTTTTCTTTTGATTGTTAATGGTTGGACAACTATGTGGAGTGAAGGAGGATATTCATTTAAAACACCTAATGATGTACTCAATGGTTTGACAGGATGGTAAAAAACCATGTGATGACGTCCGCATGCGATGGCGCCAAATTCAAATATTTAAACTGTACTTTTTGTAATTCTGATTGCCCATGATAGGTTTATACCTAGTGCTTCTGCCTGTTCCTTTTCCTGCTGGTTCCTTTGATTCTGATTTCTGTGTTTGACCCTGCCTGGCTTTTGAGATTCCTGATATTCTGTATCCTGACCCTTGCCTGATTACTCAAGCCGATTCTGCTTATCCCTCCTGATTGACTTCCTGGTTTGACCCTTGTCTGCCTGACTATGTTTGTTCTCTGCCTACCTTGACCCGGCCTGTTCTGTCTACAGTTCTGTCTAAGCCTTCTGTACCATGACCCTCAGCCTTAAGACTCTTTCTAACAGTCGTGCCTCTCAGTCTATCCAGAACTTATCTCCTTGCACTTTTCGTTAAGTCCATGTGGCATCTGAGTAAGTTGAGGGCTCCTCCCGAAGCCAAAGGCGGTCATGCTTGGCATCTGTTCTGGTATTGGGTGCCGACCGTGACAAACTACTTTGCATTTGATCCCAGAAAAATCATCTTAGAACAGACAGTAGGACAAACTCAGTTCCAGTTCCTTCAAAATCATTGTAGAAGTTCATTGGTGTTGGTTTGCAGGGGGCGGGGGGACCTCCCAGGCCTTTATTAAAATCTGCCTATGCCTGATCCTTTTAGGGGTGTAGCTATAGCTAATGAGGGCTAGTAGCTAGATGGCAATATTTAAGACTTTTGGGGGAGAATTCTGAAGGCACAGTTAGTTCCAGCCAGGACTCCTACATGCAAAATATTTCTCACCTCCTAAATAAAAAGTATTTCTCCAAACTAAATGTGGCTTGTGTTTTCAGTGGTGAAGAATGTATGCATACTTTTTCTTGTTCTGTAATGTTTGCAGGATGCTTATTTTAACTAAAATAGTTTTATGACTGGTATGAATGCATCAGAGAAAACATTTTATTAGGACTGCAATTTCCCCCAGCACGGAGCTAGTTTGTTGCTTCCAGTTAAAAAGATGGGCAGGTATGTTAATGGAACTTCGCTTTGCACCTTTTGGAATTGCTGCAGTCGGAGGATTTACTATGCTTAGCAGCGCTCATTTCTGTGGCTTTGTAGCAAGTACAGAACTATATTTATTTGTATCCTGAGGTTCAGGTCACAGTAATTCTGTTATTGAAGCAGCAGCTTTGTTTTTTTGGTGTGTTTTTTCTGGAAAGAGCAGAGGCATAAAAAAAATTTGAAGCTGCTTCTCTTGACCTGAGAGGTTATAGAGTAATTCACATAGACCTAAGGGATCTTGGAAATGATATTGTTGAACTTGTACAAGAAGCTTCATAGATAATAGTACATCCGAAAGTATTTTACAACAAACTTTTTTCTGTATTTTTTTTCCAGTGCTAAATAAAAATGAACATCACCAACGTACTGTATGAAGCCTGCGGCTTGAATGGCAAGATTTCTCATATAAAAAAGGAAAGATTCAGTATCAGTTTTCTATTATAGATTTAATATAGATTGAATGCTAGTATTAGTACAGATGCAGTCAGTTTGGATGGTGAGTTTAATGCGTCGCGACTTAACTCATTTATCTCATTTATCCCACTTATCACAGAATATTGTGTCACAGCATCCCATCCAATTAAAGAGTTCACCATTGAAAACAATGGAGCTTTGGTATGCTAATGAAAAGGTTAAATGCATTAAATGAGTTAAGATAACTTTAGATAACACAGTTTCTTCAATTAATGCTGAGTCACGACGCATTTAACTTACAAATCCAAGTGAC
This sequence comes from Xenopus borealis, assembly GCA_024363595.1. Lineage (NCBI taxonomy): Eukaryota > Metazoa > Chordata > Amphibia > Anura > Pipidae > Xenopus > Xenopus borealis. Next base: position 26,916,398 of record CM044441.1, read on the forward strand.
TCTATCTGTATGTACTCTGCTCTGATGAAATACTTCTGTTTAATATGCATCTGTAAAAGCAGTGTGCAGTAACATATTGCAACCTATAAAATATTTGAGGCTCCTAGTTGGTCTATGATTAAGTGTTTGCTAACACGAAACGCATAAGGTGGAGGACACTAATAAATCTTTTCTACCTTTTCTACTACTTTGCTGGAAGAGTGCCTTCGTTCAAGTGCCTGCCACTACATTTCTCTTACGGTTGTCCGATCCCTAAGCTGAGGGCTCAGGGCAGTGCACCTGGGCCACTTCTAAGATGTGGTGAGTTATGGTTCTACCCAACCCACATTCATTTGCCTTAATCCTAGTTGGTCTTACCAAGCACCGTGGATCAATTTAGAATTTTCCCTCTTGACTATTTAGGCATGCACATTTGCAGTATATGAAAATGTTACTATTATGCACGTGAGTCTAGAAGAATCACTTTTAAAGTGCAATGTGCAATTTTCAGACACAGATTACCACGTTTTTATATCCACAGTGCATAGCTTTTTGGATTAGAAAATCTTTTTGAAACCATAGGTAGTGGTAGATCATAGGTGCTGATACCTAAGGTGTAGGTTTCTTACTGCGGAGCAAAGACCCTTGTGTGTGCTACATAATTAAGTTTCAAGATCCTGGACATAACCCCTTATGATAACATAAAGTGTATTTGATTAGGGTATCCAATGCATTAAGCTCCTAATGGAATTCTACTATCGAATCCTGACAGCCCATCCTGATAAGGAAAATATAATCTATGTAGCAGAAATATGTAAGAATGGACTTGCTCACCAATGGTGTGATATTAGTAGTTTCCAACTCTTACATGTAGAGGTTGGCATATGATGATGCTAAGGCACTACCCATCACCATCCCAGAAACTTGAAAATAAAAGGAATTCTCAAACTGAAAAAAGTTTTTAGTGAGTTCAAGGAGTTATAATAAGAATTCAAGTTACCTGCCATTCAGTATTAGTGATCAGGGCTCTCCTACAAGCCTTAAAGGGGTTGTTCACCTTTGGGTTAACTTTTAGTATGATGTAGAGAGTGATATTCTGAGACAATTTGCAATTGGTTTTCATTTTCTATTGTTTATTGTTTTATAGATATTTCGCTTTTTATTCAGCAGCTCTCTATTTTGCAGTGTCAGCAATTTAGTTTCTAGGTTACAAATTACGCTAACAACCCTGCATTGATTTGAATAAGAGACTGGAATATGGGGATGGACTGAATAGAATGATAAGTAATAAAAAGTGACAATAACAATACATTTGTAGCCTTACAGAACATTTGTTTTTAGATGGTGTCAGTGACCCCCATTTGAAAGCTGCAAAGAAACAGAAGAAAATTGCAAATTATTAAAAAACTATGAAAAATAAATAATGAAGACCAATTGAAAAGTTTCTTAGAATTGGCCCTTCTACAATAGTACTAAAAGTTAACTTGAAGGTGAACCACCCCTTTAATCCCTTGTTCATGTGGGGTGACTGTATATAAGCTCCTAGCATAGTAATCAAGAGGCAATTGGCAGGAATGTCACCTAATTCATATATCTTTCTGATGATATGTGGAATCCTGTGTGTAGCATGTTAGATGGGGTTGCAAGAAGTGATCACTATATGTTGATGCCACCTGGTACAATGAGCCTACAGCAGAAATAATGTCTACCTGGGGGAATTGTGTATTTTTGACAGGGTATATAGTCTAGGGATACAGGGTTGCTCCGTGGTCATATACTAGAGGTCATCCATATCAATCCATCCTGACTTATGTGTCGTGTTTTAGAAAGCTGTCACATTCCCTTTTTTATTTAGAGTGGGGTCACCAGTCAAAGGTTTAGATGTGACAGCATTTCATCCTTATTATAGGCATAATCTAACAAACCTATCAATACACCCTTTTGGCTGGTCTGATTACTAAGTTGTCATTCCTAAAAGGAATCTAAAGTCAAAGTATATACATTGCACTAATATAAAGAGGTGACATAGAAAAGCACAGTAACACATTTGTGTGTGTATACTTTGTATATACTAAATAAGAACAGCAACACAGAGATTTCATGTGATAAAAAATTAGTGTATTAAAAAGTGCACTAATTTTATATCACAAGAAATCTCGGTGTTGCTGGTTTTATTTAGTATACTTTGGAATTTTTACTGTGCACCCAAGGCCAAGGCTACCACAGAAACAGAATATGTACTGTACAGAATATATGCACTGGGTGTCAGTTGTAGGGGTTGAAATGAAGCAGCAAATCATAGGACATTAGAAATGTGTAGTGCAAGTTTACCAACCAAACATGTCCAAGAGGGACTGTTCCTGCCTTCATATGGATCTTCTTCACTCTCTGCTTCAATTGTTTGTGATTCCAAGTAAAAATCCAGAACCAGTGTTCACATAATAGTCTGATACCACTGAAGTGACTCAAGGCCCACTCACAATCCTTCCCCCATAGAACAGAATGATATTACTTAAAGTAAGTAATCAAGGAATCATGCTCATTCTGATAGACTGACACATTGATCTGTTTTGAGAAGTATTCCTGACATTCCAAAAAGTGTTAATAATTGTGATTCAAGCTGCTAGGAATGCTTCTGAATTCTTACTTTCCAGTTTTCATAAATCTTCTCTTTTGTAACTGAACAACAGGGTATGCAATCAAATAAAATGTGTGTGACCCCTATGTGGCACCTGCCTTTAGGCAACTTACTCCAAAATTAGTATTCCCTTTTCACACAAAAAACAGAGTTTGTAGCTGCCATTTAATAGGATTGAGAGCCTGGTGCATGTCTATCTCCAGTAGCTTTATCTTCAGCAGTTTCAAGCAGGAAATCTGTGAAAACTGGTAACAGATAACATATCCACATGCTCTCCCTTTCTCTTCTCTTATCTTGGTATACACTGATAACTGGAAACCCAAAGGACTTGGCTCACAAATCCATAAAACACATTTCTGATATCTGAATATCTAGCTGCTTATGTATCACAGTGATTTCATTAGAATTAACAAAGATAAGAAGCTAAACATTATCCACAACAACATGTTTTCTTTTTAATATTCTTTCACCTGACATTTTCTATAGAATGTAGGAAGGTTACTACTGCTCCACATCTGTCATATGATAAGCCTGACTTAACTAGTCATGAAGGTTCTAAACTGTTTATTCCCTTAATTTAATTCATAAAACTAAAACTGCAGGACTGTATTTAGAGGCGCGGGGGTTGCACCCAACTGGTTTTTATTGCAACATGGGGATGAGCTGCATTATTTGATTTTATTTATATATATATATATATATATATATATATATACTGATGAAGCCACTTTGGATTGTACATTTGACACAGAAAAACTTAACTCATTCATCCCACTTAGCACAGAATATTGTGTCACAGCATCCCATCCAATTAAAGAGTTCACCATTGAAAATAATGGAGCTTTGGTATGCTAATGAAAAGGTTAAATGCATTAAATGAGTTAAGATAACTTTAGATAATACAGTTGCTTCAATTAACTCTGAGTCATGACGCATTTAACTCACAAATCCCAGTGGCTGCATCTGTATATAATGTCATAATCAACAAGAAGTATACAATGGATCAACTTTGTTGAATTGCTCAGTGTGGCCTACATAATATGGCCAAAAGTATCAAGCAGCTAAAATAATATTCTTCCTTATATCTTCATGCGCAGTGGAATAACGTCACCACCAATGGACTCTTGAGCAGTGGAAACATTTCTTCTGGAGTGATAAATAATATTTCACCATCTGACAGATTGATGGAAAAGACTGCCAGATGTTGGGAGAACACTACCTGTCTGAATACATCATTCCAATGGTAACGTTTGGCAGAGTTGAAATAATTGGGACAATATTCCATGGTTTGTGTTATTCTTCCTGGTTCCATTGAAAGCTTATAGTGTGCAACAACATTCTTATCAATTCCATGTTAAGGAAGGCCCAATTCCCAAAGTAAGCTCCATGTAGAATGTGTTTGCAGAGATGGGTGTGAAAGAACTTGACTGACCTGCACAGAGCCCTGATCTCTGTAGGGATGCATAGGGTTAAGTTCCGCTATGGTCCTAAAAGTACCACATGGTGGGAAATTCTCTGCCTGGCCAGATAAAAGTTGGACCAAAATGGAGGGGGATGGAGCCATTTACCCCTAATGCAGTGTGTAATTTGGCTAGTGGTTTTCACTGTTGCGTAATGGCTTCATATAGCTTAGAGCCATGTGTCCAGGCTCAGTTCTGGTTTTACTTTCAAGAAGAATGGAGCTTTGATGATTTACTTTCCAGGATGCTCCTGCATCAGGCCTCAGTTAAAGGCTGAAAGCTGGGTCTACCTCCTCAAGGCTGCATATGCATTGTCTCCCACCTCTGAGGGGACAGCTACTGACTAAAGCTGTTGTCAGTATTACATATCTACTGTTGATCCTGTATGTGCTTATTGTACACACCAGTGTGGATTGTATGTTTAATAAATATGTTCCTTGATTAAGTTATAAGAACCACTTGCCACCAATTATTTGCATCCTGAATATTACAGTTGCACTATACCCTGCCTCCACACCGTTTGCGAGGGCTTACTCCCTTAGATTTAAGGTCTCATCTGGAGCACATATATTGGGAGTGGAGCTCATAGTAGAGTAAGGTGCACTCAATTTACTATAACGTTACAGTTTTACACTATGTAAGTACTTTGCCTGTGTCTGTTTTTGTAGTGGGAATAACTGCCGTTATAACTGGAACATTTCAGACCCCTGGAACACAGATGTTCAATGTATAAAAGAAAAGCAAGACAAATAACGACAGAATTGCATGAGCAAAATGTATGTACAAATTCAGATGGAGAATATCGGCATTGATATTATTAGAACACACATCGGTGGGAATTGGCCGTTTGATGTGATGGATCACAGAGTCATAACCTGCAGGAGATGAAACAGGATCCATTCTCTCGGCTTTGTTTTCAGCATTTAGAAACACTTCAGTGAGAGTGGAAGGTTCTAACATATTGTACAGGGAAGCGCTGCCTCCGAGAAAAAGCCATTTTTCCTTTTATCAGTCATATCAGAGAGGCAGAGGCCTGGCTGCTGCTATGTCTCATTAGCTGAATGATTGCTACTCTGTATACTGCACTTCACTTATTCTGATACAGAAATACTTATTTATAAGACTCCCTCGTGACTAACATCATCTGTAAAATCCTAAATTAATCACAAAATCCACGCATAAACTAGAAGCTTCATTTAAAGGTTCATCGTCCCTGTACATTAAGCTCAAAATGAGATTTTTTATTTTAATTTGCTACGTGAGACTACTGCTTAAAACAAAAAGCTTGGTGTTTCTTTGATACAGAGGCGACTATTGCAGACTTGGAATACACAAGCCAGTGCAACATTGGTCACTGAGCTCACTGTGTCACATCTACTCCTGTCTCTTGGCAGAAAAAGATGAATTGAATTTTGAAAGTTTAGATCCATCAAAGGGAGACTGACAATCAGTTTACATAAATCAATGGGCCATTATCCTTAATGTCTATGATGCAGACAGGGTTATTTTAAGTTAGTTTCCAGTTTTTCATCAATGCTTCACCTTCCTATTCTGTATTAGAAATTGCTATTTTGTTGCCAGTGCAAGAGATATCTAGCAACCAGAAAGTAGATTCATTCTAAGACCAGCATCAGTGATCTAGACATTAGCGTTGCTGCACTTGGCGTCCTATGTTCAGTTTCAGCCAGGGGCTTTCTTGCTTGTGTCTCTTGAACAGTGACTTTTCACTGCCACTTTCTGGCACCCCAATGCCAGCAGCGGTATCTCTCCTCTGCACCGCCCCCCCCCCTTCTCTATTGCAGAAGTGCGCACACCACATCCCTGTACGGAAGCGAGCGCATGCGCACAGTCTTCCCCTGTCTCCCCTATCTGCAGTCCTCAGTGCTGCCCTAGGCCCGGGCCTATGTGGCCTCAAATCCGGGCCTGTATCCAACTTGGGTCCAACATTCCTTTACATGGACATTACCAATAAAAGACTTGCTTTGTACGAACAGAAATGACAGGTTCTTTTGTTAGTGCTTCTTGAGGATGCATTTCATCCAACTGTTCATAGGGACACAGAAAAGCTGCCCCTATAACTTTTGCTCTTACAAAGGAGCCTATGTTTATGTTGCTCAGGCAGTCACACTTGGTTCTTGGGCAGATCGAAAAGTGATCTTTCTATGCCATTGATACCCAGTTATATAGAGCTTGCCCCAAGTCCATCTCTACAAATATGCCATTAATACTGCTACTTGCCTAGAAGAGCCAAACTGCTATTAATTTTATCTTTACAATGCACAAAGATCCTGATTTATAGAAGTTAATATAAATGTATTGCATGAACTCTACCATGGGCATTCGTGTGAGGCACCGGTTAAAGGACCAGTAACAGCAAAAAATAAATAGTTTTAAAGTATTAACAATATAATGCAGTGTTGCCCGGCACTGGTAAAACTGCAGTGTTTGCTTCAGAAGCACTACTATTGTTTATATAAATAAGCTGCTGTGTAGCCATGGGGGCAACTAGTCAAAGGAGAAAAGGTTAAAATTATACAGCAGATAAGCTCTGTAGAACTGTTATCTGTTATCCATTACTTATCCTGTGACATTCTGTATAGCCGTTTTTCAATTTCCACCATTGCTACAATATAAGGCTCAAAAACATCTCAATTTACAAAATAGTCATAAGCCTTGGCAGGGTACATTGGCCTCTATAATAATTTCAAGCACAGTTAGAATTCCTTATTGCAATATTACATATAACAGATAGAATTCCTTATTGCAGTATTGTATATAACCGTGCAGAACTATGGCTGCGGCAATTCCACAAAAACTCAGCTCTGTGATAATTCAGAAGAAAATCTGTTATTAACCATTGATTTCTTTACAAACTGACAATGTGACATTTGTATTCATTGCTAAATTAAATATTTATAGCGTCCTGAAATGGGCATTACCAATAAAAGACTGGCTTTGTATGAACAGAAATCAATCATTACATCAAATGATTTTGAGAGGGAATTGATTGAGGAGAGAGCAATATAAAACAGGGCAGATGAGTCTGATATAGATTTCACATTTCTGACACTTAAAATACTTTAGTTTTTGGATAAGATTGCAGGGCCAATAAGTCAGCTATAACACTGGGTGTAAACTGAGAAGAAAACCTTAGAATTACTGTGCCCATGCATTCGATAGGGTGGAATTCACACGATCACCACATGTATGGATGCAAGTGCCATTGTGAATAGTCCAAACTCAATTTTGGTTCTATTTTCTTAGTTTGTGCTTTGTTTTAGGACTGGGTGAGATGAGATGACTTTTTGCATCAGCCATGCCACACTGCCATTCTTTGTACTGGTTTCTGCTACCTTTTCGGGAAATAAAAAATCAAACCTATGGTCCTGAAATTTAAAGCAGTCCAGTAATCTCTGAACATGAGTTTCCATCTGTCTGGTTCTGACTCTGATAGTCTGGTTTTTGGTCAAAACTGCCTATCCAGTTTTCCAAATAAGGAAATCTGGATAGGACTCCCCCTGATCCATGTGGCAATTGGCCATTCACCAATCACCACGTCATAGCCCCCACCTGTGACATCATGCCCCTGTCCCTGGTGTCACCAGTTCCACCCATTTAACATCAATGCCCCCCCCCAGCGACAATTCCCACCCCATCTGCCTAGAGCCACAAAAAGGTGCCAACCTTATTCTAAACTTTTCTTGCAATGCTTACCAATCCTTTGTTGCAATCCACTTCTGACTTACTCCACAACTCCCCTCTTATTACCTTCTCACACCTTGGGCCTCATATATATTCTTCATTGTTATTTCTTTTGGGCAGAATCCTCTCTTCCTCTTGTATAGGTTATTGTGTTCTTTGTATCTTATCTGTAATTATAAATCTTTGATTGCAAAATAGGGCACTGGTAAATTATCCTCATTTACTTTGCATTTCCACAAAAATTGTGCCTAAAGGGAACTCTTTCCCATTTCCTGGATCACACTGTGACCCCTAGCTACAGTATCTCAGATTTGGTGCTAGGTGGTGCTGTGCTATAATATATATATTGCCTGAGCCATGTGGGCTAAGGAGGATTCTCCCAGAAGCTTTTGCTGGGACTATTTGCCTGTACCTTTCCTAAGTGGATCTGAGCCTCGTGTGATGCCATCATTAGTCAGGACTAGTAAGTTGCAGCTAGATCCTGCAATAGTCTCTCTAGGAGAGAAAACCAAAATAGGGCTACCTATAATGAACTGCTTTTGCTAGAGAAGGGATTAGATCCCAAGGGCATTGTTGCCTAGTCAGGGAACCAGAGACAGGGAGTTGGGACTTAGACAGATCCCACCTTGATTCTGTATAAAAAGTGATCCCAGAAGAAACAGGACAAACTCTGCGTAGACTGATATTCCCATCTCAAGCACTACTAGAGGGAATACTATTGACTATTATATCATGATTTTATTCTGTATCAATGTGCTATTCTATTGGTGTCAGAGCCTAGCGGCTCTAAAGTTGCAGTCAGGACCAACGATGAAGCTGGTATGCAGACTGGAAGGAAAAGTCCAATATACTGACGACTTCAAATGCTAAAGCTCAAAGTCGAGGCAAAAGGCTCAGGGAATCAATGTGGCAGATGTGTTGGGAACCAAGGATCATTCAGTATAATAACTAAAAAGGGAAGAGGCCAGAACTAATATCTCCATTCTCCCTTTGGGGTTTCATGCTATAGTATAAGAACTACAGTATAACATACCCAGGAACTGACCAACATATACATATAATCAGGCATTGAACTGCGTCTTTCGGTCCTTTTATTCTGAATTGTCATGCTAGGCCATTGTCATACAGCACAACAACGTCACGAGAAGTGGGGAGCTCTTCAATGGAGCTCTCCTGTCACTTGGCATTTTCTGAATACAAGGAAAAAATCTTTTCAAAGCTTGATAAAAGGTGGCATGGCCTGAAACGTCGCTGTGATGCCCACATAAGCACTAATAAAGGCTTCTAATTTGAAGAAAAGTTGGATGGTGCTGTTTGAAAAGATTTTTTCCATGTATTATTACCCAAGGCAAGTGGCCCTGGGTTAACGTGCAATGCGGATACTTGAGGCAAGAATTGATGTGCTGACTACTCTCTACAAGTGATTTTCTAAATACTATACATAATAATAATAATAACTGCAGAGTCCTTAAAAAAAGCTTCACATACATTATAAATAAGTCCTAAACTGTGTATTGGTTGGGCTTCAGCTCTTTTTAGAGTAACATTTGCAAGTGCTTTTACTTCAAATGAGGTGACAAGTGCCATTAACCAGCAGCTTCTGGAGAAGACATATTGACGTTTTAGATACTCTGCCACAGTTATATTTAATTCCCACTGATGACTTAGTAATATGGCTGAAATAAAACCCACCCATGAGAAGCAGAAATTCAGTTGGGAAAAAAACGAAGTGGATTAATGGCTTTTATACAATTATGATCTCAATTATTTGAGTCACTTCCTCGAGAATTGTAATTCCTTTCTGCAACTCTTTGGCTCAGTGTGAGAGAATAAAGTTTTAAAGGGACTATGCCTCTGGCTCCTAATTTTGGGATATTTTAGGCATGCTCTATTGGGGTGTAAGTATATATTATTATTTTTCCTCGACTGTGGGAATTTTGTACAGTATTGTATGCAGAGGTAAATGGAAATGATCAAGCTGTGCAATGGGATGCAGTTTACATGAGTGATATTTTGTGGAAATACAAGGCAGCACTTTGCTATGTCCATGTTATTTACATTTTATTTAAAGACACATTAATCCACTTTCCCCTTGTAGTTGTCTAATGGAAGCATTAAAAGAAATATTCATTCATAGTGTTAGATTAGTGTTAGATCTTTGTTTCTATAAAGGGAGCTTAACAGGGCCCACCGGGGCTGCTAGCCAGGGCCCCCCTTTCGACCCCTAGACCCCACAGCTGCTGTGGTGCATAAGCAATGCCCCCTCCGCCGAGCTGTCACTGAAGCCCAATACGTAGTGCGTGTGCATGCCGGCGCATAAGTGCACGCTATCGGCAGAGCAGTAGCACGGCGGGGGGTGTTGCATGCACACACTCAGTGATACGCCGCTGTGGGGTCCAGGAGTTGGAAGGAGGGCCCTGGCTAGCAGCCCCCTGGCCTGCAAATGTGGATCTGGGCCGGCACGGCTGTGGGCCCACCGGGTATTTTCCCGGTGTCCCGCCAGCCCAGTCCGACACTGAGCAAATAACTGGGATCCCTTTAGAGGTGTCCATCTCGAAACACAAAGTGTATACAGATATGGGGACATATTATCCAGAATGCTTGGGACCCTGTGTTTTTTAGATAAGAGATCTTTCTGTAATATGGATCTTCATACCTTAATTCTGCTAAAAATTGTTGATACATGAAATCAACTCAATAGGATTGTTTATGCCTCTAATACGGATTAATTGAGTCTGGATGAAGTACAAGGTTCTATGGTATCATTAAAGAGAAAAAGGAAGTAATATTTGAATTGTTTGGTTTAAACAGAGATGGCTTTCCTGTCGTTCAGAACTTTATGGATAATAGATCTCATACCTGTATTAGAGCTCCACAACAGTAAAGCCAGCACCTGAGCCCTCTATAACCTGCTCCTCTGGCAGCCACTGAGGCTGTTTCTTTTATCACATGCCTGTAAGAGTGGCTTGGATGATTTCTTGAACAAACATAATATCCATGGCTCTTGTATACTGTATGTGCATATATATGCCAGTGTGTGTGTGTATATATATTATATATATATATATATATATATATAATCCACAGAAATAGGGTTACGGCACTCACGAAAA
>CM044441.1:26928498-26987662 GCA_024363595.1 Xenopus borealis
TATATATATTCATTTGGAGGGGTTGAACTTTATGGACTTTTTTCAACCCAATTTAAATATGTAACTACAGTATTTCACATCCAAGTGTTTCCTTCTCTGCTTTATTCTACATTGTTTATTGATCCATATCTCCTTCCAGAGCTATCATGTCAATTCAAACATTGTCCGGAAAAGAAATGTTATAAAGTAATATAGATATTTGCATGGGACCCGCAATCATAGTAGTAACACATACATTTGGAAGGCAATTTTCACTTTTTATAGAGACCCTATTATGATAAACTTCTTGGATAGCAGTGGGTTAAATGATTCTGCTGTGGTAGTTGGGGTAAAGCAGTCAGACAACCACAGAGACATTTATTAGAACATGGCAGGTAGATGTGGTCTGCTCCATACTTTCTGCTTTTTTTTTAGACAGGAAGAGGGAAAACAGGAATATGAATCATAAGACAGTGGCAAACCAGCAGGAATGACCTTAAACGAAATGTCCACATCCACTGAGAATCAAAACTGGCATTTCATGTTCATAGAGGCCCAATCAGCCCACACAGAGGCCCAAACAACCCCCACCAGCCCACTAAATACTGACTTTCTATGGCACCTTATAGCAGCCCCTCTGGCATTTGCCCTAACCCACAGATTGCCAGTCCGGGCCTGTCCACAGCAGGTTACTACATCTATGAAGTAGAGACTGCCATGTAGAAGTTGACAGTCCCTTTGGGCCTCATAAAGTTTGTAATAGAGCATCACAGTCTGACATAAACTTCTCTTATTCCAATAAACAGAAAATAATCTGTAGCACAGATAGGGTTGCCACAGTTTACACCTGAGCAGCCCGGCTGAAAACTGCCTGCCCAGTTTTCCAAATCAGTAAAAATGATCAGGATTCCCTATGATATACATTGTGATAGGGCAATTGATGATCACTGCGCTCATAGCCCAGTCCCTGACATAACAACCCGCCCCCCGCAGTATCACAGACCTGCCCTCGTTGTATCACAGCTCTCACCCCTGTCTGGATTCAACCAGGCCAAAAGGCGGCAGTTGTGTAATGGCTACATGAACCTGTTAATAAAGCACTGTTATACACTCCTCATCCTCGGCTACCAAAACATAACAAATAGCGACAAGGATGTCTTTTTTACCTCTGCAGCAGCCTGCACCTTTTCTACCAAACCCTGGTGAGCCTACCATACCTTTTACTGCTTGGATCCGTATGTTTGATAATTACATTATTGCTGCTGACCAGGGGGAGATTTCTGCAGCTAGAAAGTGTGCTTTACTTATTCACTGCCTGGGGGCAGAGGGACAGTGTATATTTTATACATTACCATTACCTGATGATACTTATGAAACTGCTCTTACTGCTATAAAGAACTTTTTTGTGCCAAGAGTATATGTGGTTGCTGAAATATATATTCCATTATGGACAACATAATGGCGAATCCACAGAACAATTTGTGGCAGCTTTGAGAGAACTGGTTGTTACCTGTGAGTTTGGGAATCTAACAGAAGAAATGCTAATGTTTCTATATTACCAAAGGATATTTTCTTGAAATACTTTGCCAAAGAGACACTTGTTGCACCTGCCCTGAGACTGGTAAGTTACTTGTAAATACTGCAAAATGTGACTTTTACATTGTGAATAAAGGTACTGTTATACTTGGAAATGATCTCTTTGCTGCATTAAACCTACAATTAGTGGATGGTCTCATTACTACAGCACCAGTACCTGCCGCACAGACAAATTTCACTACAAAGCAACACATCACTGGGTTGTGCAAAGAACTTTGTACACAAAGTTAAGTTGAGACCAGATGTAAAACCAGTACGCCAGAAATTGAGGTGATTGCCCTACTCTATAAGGGAGACTGTCTCACAGGAACAATTGTTGTAACAAAGAAGAAAACTCGAGGTATTCGATTGTGTGTTGATCTCCGTCAACCTAATAAACCAGTTGTTATGGATAATTAACCCTTGTCACACATAGAGGAAATATTTTCTGAACTTCGAGGAGCAAAATTCTTTTCTACTCTTGGATCTTCAGAGTGCTTATCATCAAGTATTACTGCACGAGGAAAGCAGAGACCTCACTGCATTTATCACCCATGATGGTTTGTTCCGGTTCAAGAGTGTACCTTATGGACTGGCTTCAGCACCGAGTTGTTTTCAAAGACTGATGTCTTCTATACTCCATGGCATACCCGGTGTGCAATGCTACTTGGATGATATAATTGTCTACTCTCCAACTATGGATCTTCATGACAAGTACCTGGAAAAGGTTCTGAAATGCATTGATTCTGCAGGACTCAAACTGAACCTTTCCAAATGCCACTTCAGACAAACTCATCTGTCATTTCTGGGTCATATAATTTCAAAAGATGGATTACTGCCTGACCCTGACCATGTCAACGCAGTTACACAAGCACCTACTCCATCTGGTTTCCAGACCTCACGAGCTTTCATAGGTCTTACGTCTTGGTATTCTAAGTTTATTCCCAACTATGCTTCAGTTGTGGAGCCACTTGGAGCACTACTATGTGGAACTTTAAGTCTGGTGTGGTCAAAATCTGCTCTACATAGCTTTGAAATAGTGAAACAGCTAATTGTGAACAGTCCACAGATCCATGCTGACCATACAGAGAAAACTGTTGCATTTGCATCCAGAACACTTTCAGAAATAGAGCGTAAGTATTCAACTGTTGAAAAAGATGCTCTAGTACAGTATGTGTTTGGCAACAGAAAAATTGAGAACCTACCTATGGGTTAGAGAATTTACCTTTAACTAGGGACCAGGAAGAGCTGGAATGCGTATAGCTAGATGGTCAGCAAGGCTACTGAATTTCAACTACAAAATGCAATACAAACCAGGTTTGAAAAATGTTACTGTTGATTGTTTGTCACGTTTACCTTTACCTGCAGCTTCTGATACGCTGGATGAGGACAGAGAAGTTGTAGCACTGACCGTTATATTATCATCTACAGTTACAGCTACTGATTTTAAGCAAGCTTGCCTCACATGTACAATTCAAGTAAAACTACGGGATATCTTACAAAACAAATGGCCAAATGCTGAGAAGAAACTCAGTCCTGAACTTTAACCTTGCTACAGGATCAGACACAAACTGTCCTTAGTAGATTGTTATGTTGTCCGTGGAGCTCACCATTTATTGGTACCAGAAACCTTGAGAGAAAAGCTCGTACAACTTGCACATGAGAGTCATCATGGAATTGTACGTACAAAACAAAGACTGCGAGAACTGTACTGGTGGTCAGCAATGGATGCCGATGTGGTAACTGCCATTCATTCTTGTGTTACTTGTCAGAAACATGACAAAACAGCTATCACACATACACCACCACGTCAACCAGTATCATTAACTGATACAGCATGGGAAAAACTTGCCATTGTTATTGTCTGCCCTTTTGCAGATGTTCCTATAGACTGTAGATTTGCTATAATCTTGATAGACTATTACAGTAAATGGCCTGAAATTGCATTTGTTTCTCATGTAACATCAGCTACAGTAATAATATTTCTGTCTACAGTCTGTAGCAGAGAGGGAAATCCAAAGGAGTTAATATCCGACAATGGACCACAGTTTGTCTCATATGAGTTTGAATCCTTTCTGAGAGAGAGGAATATTGTGCATAGGAAATCTTCAGTGTATTACCCACAAGCAAAAGGAGAAATCAATCGATTCAACAGAAGTCAGAAAGAAGCATTACAGACAGCAAATCTTACTGGGAAATCTTGGAAAGTATTTACAACAGATTTCTTACATAACTACAGAGCAACATGCCATGCAACAACCCAATCATCTCCAGCTGAATTATTACATGGCAGACAGATGCGCACTAAGTTACATGTTGCAGACGTCAAACTTCCACCAAATACGGTTCCTGCAAACTCATCTACTGCTGACATTGTCTACCGTCACCAAGCCAAATGCAAGGCTTATACTGATAGAAAATGTGGTGCAAGTGCACTTTCAGCCTGGATCTTTAGTCAGAATTAAGAAACCAGGAATACTGAAACAAGGACAATCTAAATTTACTACACCACTTGAAGTGAGACGCCATCGAGGACCATACACATATGAACTGTCTGATGGACGCATATGGAATGCAAGTCGTCTTGCTCCTGCTAGATATGATTGCAGACATTTCATTTGATGAAGGACATTTTCCTACCCCTAATGCCAACTGCAATAGGCCTGAAGAAAATTAACCTATAAGGCATAGTGAGAGAATCAGAAAACTACCTGCATGGACCCATGACTATGTGATGTGAATAATGTATATTATTGCTTTAAGATGCATTGTTGTTTGTTATATGTGTCCAAATGCTTTCCTACTGTAGGGGGAATATCTAAGACCAAATAAGTTGTAAGTTCTGTTTACACTTGAGAAAGGGCAGGTTAAGCTATGTAGTCACCAAATAAAGCTTTTTTACAGCAGAATTGCTGTTCGAGTGCTCTCCTCATTTGTATATTGTAGGGGGAATATGTGGTGTTTATACAAATGGCCTGTGGTTATCACTGTGCACATTACTTGTGCTATGCAGATACACAGGACTTTCTGTACAGCTTGGAAAGTGAATGTAGGAAGTAATGCAGTTGTGTAATGGCTACATGAACCTGTTAATAAAGCACTGGTATACCCTCCTCATCCTAGGCTGCCAAAACATAACATATAGGAATCGGCAAGCTAAAAGGGAATATTTACTAGGGAATTTCAGTTGGTGCTGAGTGAAGCTTCTATATGCAGAGTAACTGTATATATTTATATTGCTGTTATATACTACAAGGGTTGATTTTTAACCATTGTATGTTGCATAATTGAAGAGCGTTGTTATGAGCTCTTTGGAATAATCAAGATGTTTCCCTCTTCTTCAAATTAACCATTTATGGGCATTATTGTGCAATGATTTTGCTTCAAGTAAGCCAGATGGATATTTACCATGGAAGAGAAGCTTTGGCAATAAACCACTATTGACAGAAATGCAACTACAGCAATATTTTCACCAATATTACGTGGGCAATGATCACTCATGAGAATATAACACTGCTGCAGACCTTTTGGTTCAGCTGCCTGATGCCAGTTTATAAACCTGCATTGGGTTCGTTTGAAAGACCTACAAACCTATCAATGGTTTCTGAGTATCTTGTGCTTTACATCCTTAAGTTCATAGATGCAGGCAGAGTAGTCTTGCCACCTTTTCTGGAGAAAAAAATACTGGCCTTCCTATATAGTTAATTTTTTTTCCTATTAAAAATATTGGGATCAGCCATAATTTTTACTAGCCAGGCCGGTAAACCACTGGCCAGGGGGCAACCCTAAGCCAAAGGCAAACGGGCTGCTTTAATAATATACTATGTTAAACACACATATGCAATTTTGTATACAGAGATGGGATCCATTTTATGGAAACCCGTTATTATGGCTATGTGAGATTTCACTTATGCACTATGGGGGGAGGAAGTAACTAGGGGTCACTATGGAGGGTAGTGGATGGGGCTTTTCACATTAGGGGGGTTTAGTTCTCCTTTAAAGAGGTGGTTCACCTTTAAGTTAACATTTATAGAATGGGTAATTCTAAGCAGGTTTCCAATTGGTATTCATTTTAAATAGTTTGCCATCTTCTGACTATTTCCCACTTTCAAATGGATGTCACTGGCCCTCATCGAAAAAAACAAAGGCTCTCTAAAGCTACAAATGTATTGTTATTGCTAATTTGTATTACACAGTTCCCGGGTTACGTACGAGACCTTAGGTTTGGAATTTTTATGTAATTTAGGGTTGCCACCTGTCCGTTTTTCACCAGGACAGTCCAATTTTTGGGAGAGTTGTCAAGGTGAAAGCTGCCTGTCCAGATTTCCAAATTAGGAAGTCTGGACAGGGCTTTTAAATTAATGATATGACGAGTGGGCGATTGTCAATTGGCATGTCATAGCCCCACCCCTGACATCACTTACCCGCCCCCAAAGTCACCGGCCCCACTCCCAATCATAATTGGACCAACCCCCCTGCCTGGTCTGCAAGACCGAGCAAGGTGGCAACCCTAATGTAATTTGAAACAAATGCATTTACTTATTAAATGCAACTTAGACAGATGTCTGTCTTAACATAGTATTTATTTTTACCTTTTTGTTCATGTTTATTTCTACCTTATTGTGCTCTGCAGTAGACAACACACACCAGAGGGGATTGGGGCAAGCTAAATGCTAATAAAAGGCAAGAAAACCATAGTTTGTTACTTTAATAGCCTCCGTATGTAAGTGTGAGTTTTGTGTAAGTCAGATGTTTGTAACTCCAGGACTGCCTGTACTCATCTTTCAATTCAGGCCTCTCTTAATCATATTTTATTCAATTCAACCAGATTGCTGAAATTGCAAACTGGAGAGATGTTGAATAAAAAGTTAAATAACTCAAAAACTACAAATAATAGAAAAAAATGAAAACCAATTGCAGACTATCATTCTACATCATACTAAAAGTTAACTCAGAGGTGAACAGCCCATTTAACTTCTCTGTCAGTCTTTTAACTGTAAGATTATACAGTAGAACAAAAGTGCCATGTCATCACAAAGAAGTGTCAATTTAATTTCCCTAGCTTAATGTTTTGCAAAGCTGCCTCTGGAAGTAATAAAGATTTGATATATTAAATGTTTTCCTCATAAAGGCACTTAAAGTCCATCCCATTCAATTAAAAATTTAAATTTTTTTGCTGTCTTTGAATGTGTTTTTCATTGTGAAGTTGAGGCCTCTCAAGCACAAAGGTCACATATACAGTAATATGAATAAGTGCCCTGTAGGTGCTAGCGACTAATACAAAATACACTCAGTAGCACCCATTCTGGCATTCATTTTGAACAATACAATTAGCACTGCAGATGGATTATTTTAAGATTTGATAATACGCTCTGGAAAGTAATTTATATTATCACATATTATTGACTTTGTAGACTTTTCCTTTCATTTTATTTGCTTACATACTCACTCTCCCTAACTGGATCAGACTGTTTTGCAGCTGTGACTGATAGAGCCAGGGATAATAAAGCGGTGTAGTAAGCTTTATTTCACAGAATATACGATGAAATGTGTCAAGATAAATATCCGTGACTATAATTTCCTTCCCTTTGTTCTTTACTATATTCAAGGTGACATAAAGGTACCGGTTAAAAGATTTGGGTCAAATCTGAATAACAAATTCTTTTTCAGTTTGGCAGATAAAAGTTATTGATGTGGGAAACATTACACATGACTTTTTAAAAGATTTTAAAATACTTTTTTTTAAATCCAGTGAGTACGTTGTTGCCATATCTGGTTGGGTAAAATGTTGTGGTCATTTATCAATACTGGACAAATTTGCTTGTGTAGCAGCCAACTAATTTGCTTTATTCATCATTTGTGTGCAGATGGCTGAAAAAAGCAAATCACTGATTGGATGCTATGGGTTACTACACAGGAGCAAATTTGACCAGTGTTTATAAATAATAAAAAGTATATGTATAATATAACAGTCATTTGTACCATTGAATGTGTCCTAAAAATACTGACTGTCAGATGGATGTTTGATCCCAACTCTTGGGTTTAATGGTTTGGCCAGGTGGAAGAATCCAACACACCTGATGTTACATAGAGCTGTAATATTGAATAACTTTATAACAATTTCTGATCACATGCCTAAAAGCTAATGTCCAAGAGTAGCAACTTTGCAGGGAGAACAAACCACATGGCTACCACCCTCAATTTCTGTCTGACTGAGGGTGGTTTGGATTGAGGAACTAGATATATATATATATATATATATATATATATATACACACACACATTAATTAATTTCAGGGCCCCCAACATATCCAGAGGTTGCTGTATTTTCTAAATTTATATTTGAAATTGTTCATTAATTAGGGCCTCATGGGGCCCCTATACCTCCTGGCCCCCCCTGGAATAAATGGCTTCAGCCAACCACTAACCATGAGTGAAAGAAAAGTTTTTGTGTTATCATTCATATTCTCTGAAAAATGGAAAGAAATCATAAATTCTGCCTGGGTATGTAAACTTATGAGCACAACTGTAGATAAATATATATATATTATTCACAAAGGTCTCAAGGCATATAGAAATGTTGGAATAACAAACTTTTTCTCTTTCTCACCATATTTTAAGTCCTGTGAGTGCCTTGCTTTACATGAAATATATATATATATATATATATATATATATACACAAAAAGGGTTGTTGTTCTCAACATCTGGTTATCAGCTAAATTACAGATGTTTGATTTGTGCATGATTATCTTCATTTTAATCCATTCTGTGTCTTCTGCCTTTGCACAAGATACTTCATTTAATTACATTTTCTGATTGCTAAGAATTGTTTTCTTTTTCCCAAGTATTTCTTATTTCCTGCCAGAAGTATCTGTGACTACTGGGGATTTATTAAGGAGAGTCCACTGGATACTTTGTATAATTCAAGGCTATTAATAGTTAATTTCTTTTCTGAGTGAGGTGGACTACAGATAATCCATGGATAGTTACTGCAATGTATTTTCCTTCCCATACTTTTATTGTGGTTAATGTTTTTGTTTACTTCACTTTGTGCTGTAATGTCTTTTTCAAATGCAGAGATTTGTTGGAACTATGTGCCGGCTCTTACAGATCCCAGTGAATAAAGCACAAGATGGATTGCTGTAATGACCCAAACATATGGCTGGAAGTTCACTTTTTACAAAGCTTATGAGAAATTTTCCATTTGCTGTCTCCAGGCAAATAGAAGTGTAAGTAAATAAAGTAAAGGGGAAGGAAACGTGATCTCTTGTCAGCAGTCTGGGTGATTAGTACATAATTCTTCCTGATGGTTTTTTGTTTCATTTAATTTCCTGTGTTACTTTTGGGCATTTGTTTTTTACATTTCTAAGTCTAATGCTTTCATTTATGGCACTCTGCTATTGTATTTTATTTTCTCACTATGCGCACTCGGTTTCTTTTCTAATAGTTGAAGATATTTCATTTTTTTCAGGCCGCGGGGTTTGCCATAAACAGGCAGGGGAGCTCCACCCTGTACTGAAGCAGAGACTGCTAACTGTGTGGGCAGAGTGTGTTGCCCATAGTGCTAAAGAACAACTAGGGATCTAAGGATAAACTAAGGTCCTAGAGAAATATCTTTGCAGATGATTAATGATTGGATATTCCAACCTAAAGCTGGAGGAGTCCTATGAGATTAAAAATTAATGGTGTCACATTGTTCCCTGGGAGATCCATGCAGTCTTCGGTTTTGAGCATCTTCTAAAAAAATAAATAAAATAAAATTGCATAAGTCAGTTAAGTTACACCAGTGCAGTATCTGCTGCCCTCACACTGCATTGCTGGTTCAGGGGGGGTGTAGTGGCCTAGTTGAGGCATGCTAGTTGATGCAAGGTGATGCCACCCCCTAGCTGTGTGAGATCTTTTCATGGGTATGGATCCCACCCATATGTTTAAAATGATCACCTTTAAAATTACTTGAATTTAATGGTATATAAATAAAACTAAAGTCTTTAACACATGTAGGGGCCGATTTACAAAATTCACGTGAAATGATCCAAGTACCGATGGTACAAATTTTTCATGAAATCGGATATGCAAATTTGGCCTCTTCGATCATCGGATATTCGATAATTCGATGATCGAAGGAATCAAAATTTTAAAGTTATTTGACTGCCTACTTCAACAGATTGAACCTATGATCGTAGCGTTCGATCTTTCGAATTGTACAAATTTTTCGGACGCTCTAAGGAAATTTCACGATTTTTTCAATGAAATTGAACGATCGGTATCCTATCATATGAATTCATCGAGAAATCGTTACTGCGAGAAAAGCGATAGCCTAAAACAATTTGATAAGCATTCGATGGTCGAATTTGGTCGAGCTAATTTCCTGGAGTAATTGTAAATTTGCCCCGTACTGTTGTGTGACCCAGATGTTTCTTTCAGTAGTTCCTTATCACGTCATTCAATCCAAGCAGTTCTCTATTTTATCTGAAATCTAGCAGAGGCACCTAGCGTTACCTAGTAAATTTGATAATAAAGCTTAATAGCTTTATTATCAGGGAATAAATGATTCATTAAATAAAAAAAACCTTTGCATTGAAAACACATGTGCTTCTGAGTAGTCCTATGACATAATGTTGAAATGTCAGATATGTAGAAGGTATTGTACCCAGGATCAGGTGCTGAAAAAAGAATAGCCTTGCAACAATATACTGGTACTGTGTAATGTCTAAATCACATTGATCAGATGGGCAGGTCTGTGATGTTGGTGTAAATAAATGGTAGACTGAAGCTCATAGCCCTTGAAAACCAGTAAGTATATGTTTTGTCTAATGTGCTGCTGAGTGGTTCTCTAATACTATGGCACTATGTAACCTGAGTGGTCTAATGGGCAAGCCTGCGATTTTGATGTGAACAGATGCCAGGTTGGTAAGATTGTAAGCATGTGATGTTCCACTGAAGTTCGACACCAAAACACCTTTGTATACAGTGCAGAACTTGTTCTTTGATACTATTTAAATTAGTTGTCTCATTGGTCAGAGTAATAATGAACTACTTACACTGTATTCCAACAAGTCACTTTTCACAACTTCAGTTTGTTCTAAATGCTGTTTCTAGATGCATTCATCCATTTCACTGCTCAACAACACTTTTAGTTACCAATGAAGCCCCTCACTATATTTCACCTCTGATGTCGAAATACACTCCTTTACAAAACCTTAGTTCTGCTTCTGACCTTCGCCTCCCTTCCCCTCTTATTACTTCAGACCTTTCTCATCTACAAGACTTCTCTCAGGCTTCTGATTTTCACTGGAACTCTCTGCCTCGAGCTGTCAGACATTCTCCTTGCTTCCAAACTTCCTTTCAAATGCCCGTAAATATCCACCTGTTTAGGGAAGCTTATTTAATTTATCCTTATTAATCAGTTATAAATGTATTATAAAACACAATTTTTTTTTAAAATCCTTATGTCTCAATGGTTCCCTAACCCTTTAGTTTGTAAACTCTTGCAAGTAGGGCCTTCTGTTCCTGTCGTACTCTGTAAACCATTGTTTCTTATTTACTGTTTGTTCCCTGTTCTTTATAAACTAATGTAAAACACTGTGTAACTAGCTGGCGCTATATAAATATATGATGATGTTGATGAGATCTACAAACATACATGTATTTTACTGTATGTAGAGAACTTTCATTTTGGTTTGTCTGCTTGTGAATAAAACAAAGGCACAGTCCAGCATGGATTTGCCCTGGTGTCTGTGGAAAAGATGCTGTCACTACTACCATAAGAGTCAGTCCCTCACAATACTATAAAACATTCTAACTAATAAATCTTTGTATTTTCTCGGCTGGTAATTTCCTGTAAATAGAACCAAATGGAATGAGAGGATTTATAATACTACTTGCAATGAGAAATGGCTTCATTAAATCTTGCCAGCATTTTGTTTTTCTTTTTAGAAATCAGAATGGAGCAAAATCCAATATGGGATGAGATTGTGGCTCTATCCGATAATTACTATGTTCTGGGAACATCTTAAAATAATGAAAATAATGTGTCAAACACAAACTTTCCATAATTCAGTGTTTATTTAAACTCCTGTGTTTATCAAACTGCTGCCATGATTTGGTTCTAAAAATCCAGGGGTTATTAGATATCACCACTAAACATTAGCTGATAACTAGTCCTCTGGGATGTATTGATCTACTGAATTGCTTTTAATAAAATAAGTTGAACCCATTGAAAGGGCAAGTACTGGGTGTATTGATGGTGAATAGCTTGAGCTATAGATATGTATATGGAATAAGATCATTGTATACCAGACGTTGCATACTTGCTGACATACCCAGTAATAATATCAAGACAAATAAAAAACACTTCTCCTATACTGTATTTTGGTAGGGGATACATTTGCAGTTTACAAGCTCTCACTAAACTGTATGGATGGCCCAGCCTAAAGATCAGGGTGAAATTTGGGGAAAAAACCTGTTAGCTCTCCCACATACATCTGAAAGCAGATATTAAGGGGCAGATTTACTAAGTCGGGTGAAGGATTTGAATGCAAAAAATTAGACTTTCAAATTTTTTTGGGCTAATTCGACCATCTAATTTTTCAAGAATCGAACGTGTCGAATAAATCATAAGATTTGAATAAGGAAATCATTCGAACATTCGACCATTCGATGGTCGAAGTACTTGGCCTTTCAAATTTTTTACGATTGCCTAGTTCGCCAGATTAAACCTACTGAGTTGCTATACTTGCCTATGGGAAGCTCCCATAGGCTTTTTCTGAAGTTTTCTTGATCAAATGGAAATCATTCGATTTCTCGATAAGATTGTACACATTGTGTGTTTTTTTCAAGAAATCAGATGCTTTAGTACGATTTTTTTGTGAAATCGGCTGACTAACTAAAACTAACTAAGCCAGTGGATGTACCTGTAATAAAAGAAAGAAAGAAAAACATCCATTCATTAACTGGAATGCCAGAAAAACATCTTACAATTGAAGAAACTGCATTATTTGATCACCAATATTAGAATTACCAACTTCAAAATAAGGAGACCAAATCGGCTTGAAAGAACCTGCCAGCTAAGCTGGTTCATATAAGAAATGGGGGTTCTTTTTGTAACCAGGAATCAAAAAAAGCTTTTCTAGAAGCAGCTAGAAAAAAAAGAGTCAATCATTTATTCTCATGGGAGATAAAATTTGTCTTAGGAACTGAAGAAAGCATTAAATTATCTAGATGCAATAAAGCAAAGCACGGAGACAATATTATTTTAATCTTCAGCTTATAATTAAAAAAACTAGCTACTTCCCTCAAAAGTAGCTCAATCTTTGAACAGGACCATAAATAATGGAAAAGCGACACATTCGTCTCATCACATTTAGGACAATATGCCATAGGGCTATTAGAGGATTTTTTTGAAAAGTTTTTCCCATAGCCTAGGTTGTATGGCATGTTCTAGATAGGGCTTTACCAATGCTCTATAAAGTGGAAGAATGACCCTCTCCTCCCGTGTCTCTATGCCCCTTTTGAAACAGCTCAAGACCTTATTTGCCCTTGATGCTGCTGACTGGCATTGCTTGCTACAGCCAAGTTTATCATCTACAAGGACTCCAAGGTCCTTTTCCATAATGGATTTGCCTAGTGCAGTCCCATTAAGGGTATAAGTGGCTTGAATATTTTTACATCCCAGGTGCATGACTTTACATTTATCAATATTGAATCTCATTTGCCACTTAGCTGCCCAGATTGCCAGTTTGCCAAAATCCTGTTGCAAGGATGCCACATCCTGGATGGAATTAATTTGGCTGAATAGTTTTGTTTCATCTACAAACACTGATATATTACTTACAATAACCTCCCCTAAGTCATTAATGAACAAGTTAAATCAAAGTGGACCTAATACCGAGCCCTGAGGGACCCTACTAAGAACCTTATTCCATTAAAGTAAAATATGAGGATATTAGAAGTCACCTCAGAGTTCCATGACCTGTATAAAAACACTCTGCCTTCGTGCCTTGTGTTTTTATATATATTTTATAAATATATTTTAAATATGGTCATGGAATTCTTCAGTAGCTTATAGTATCCTTATATTTTACAAGAGGGGCTACTTTATTCACCATATACTATACCTGTGAACTGACAAATTCAGCCAAAGCCCATTTGGCATATGGCATACTGTATGGGCATTTTTGGATCACCCTCTTATAATTTTAGCTGTAGTTTAACTGAGATTCTTCTGTATGGTATGGGCAGAATCTCCCATTTTTTGCGATCTTTGTTCAAAACACAAGGAAGCACATTTATCAACATTCTCATTTAGTGGTTTTAGAGGTTTATGAAACTACAAATAAACTAATTTTATTTCAAACCACAAATGCCATGTTACTTATTAGAAGATCCGAATAGAAAAAGTACAAATGAAAAAAAAAGCAAAAAAAACCCAAAAACCGATTAACAATCTGCTAAGAGATACAAAAACCTCTATGAAAAGTCCAATTGGATTAGCACAACTGCCATTGACTTCTATAAGACCTTGACTGCTTTTACTTGCAGAAGTTTTGTATTAGAATTTCTTGTGGTTTTTAACTCTTGTGAATCTCAAATTAGAAACATGAATGTTTATACTCTTACTATAGTCTAAGCAACTAATGAATCTCTGGCAGCAGGGCCGGTTTTAAACACATTGGACCAATTTGGCCTAATTGGGCCCCGCACTTATGGGGGCCCCGCTCCAGTGCAAGCTCTGATTCCTATTCCCTTAATTCCCCAGTTGCCCAGCCTGCCCCCATCCCCAACTGGCAGCCATCACTTGGACAGAGGGGAAAGCAGGCACTATTTACCCATCCAGCTCTGTGACCCTGCGACAGACAGCAAAGTTCCTTCTAGGGGGCCCCACCAAAATGGTTCCAATTGGGCCCCGCACTTGGTATGACCGGCCCTGTCTGGCAGGCTGACTACAAGCTACCAGTCACGTTTCCTATTGTGTTTATTTTTCAGTTTTGTAATTCCAGATAGGAACATGGTCTCCAAACAAGGCACTCTCTGTAGATGTCCCCATATTATTTAAAGGGATATGCAGATACATGGTGGGCAATGTAGGTATTTGTATTGGTATTCCAGAAAAATGTGAGGTTATTGGAACCTTTATTTGCTATGTTGGGTAAAAGGTCCAGCCCCCAATAATAAAATATTGTCTTGTGCAAATATCAAGATAGCTCCCAGCAGGACTATAAGCATTACTAATCTATCCTGCACCTTTTTATTTATTCAGTATAGATTTCTGTATAAAATGTACAGTGATAAGGAAGAGAAATATAACAAGCAATTACCAGCACCGGTGTGTGGCTAAGTGCACCAGGCAATAGAAAGAACATTTTAATGACTTGCCATGTTGCACATGAAACCTGATGAGCTGAAGGGATGGTCTCTCTCATACTGAGGTTGTATCTCTGTATCTCTGAACATGGGGAAAATGTACACCCTAGAGTTCTCACTGTAGGGGTGCTACTGATTACTTCCCTCAACTCATGACTTTTTTCTTGCTGTTAAGTGAGTTCCCAAAATTCTCAATCACTTCACCTTTGCTGGTGTCTAAATAAGTATTATTTTTATCTTCTGGCATTTGCTTGAACTTACTAAATGATTGAAAAGTGGCCGTGTTTTTAGATTCACATGTTAAAGCTAAGGTGCAAATAAATAATATAACATTGCAGCAAATCTGTCCAGTAACCCAATTAAATTTCCTTACTGTGTTTATGGGTAAAGTTCAATGAAAAACAAGTTGGATATAAGTAGAATTTGCATGAAAATTCCTGCTAACAGTTCTATAAAGGAAATTATTATCTGGAAAACCCCAGGTCCCATGCTTTCTGGATAACAGCTCCCATATCTGTATATACTTCTGGGGTTAACGCATACATTCGTTATGTATATCTTGTTTTATTCTGGGTTCTCTGTTGTATTTTCCACTTTATACTGGGCTTGATAAGTCTTCTTATTTAAGCATTATAGTGTGTGTGGCAGGTGTAATCTTATCACAAGTTCTATAGATAAAATATTATTTTTTCTTAGACTATAACATTTTTGTGTCCCATGGTCCTCATTCACCAATATAGCTTTGGTAACCCATGATAATATGTCAGCAATCATCTCAATTATTACATTTTAAATATGTAAATCCTGCTTAAATGCAGTGTATTATTTTGCCCCAAATAAAATGAGAGTTAGTGAGCTCCTAGCACTGGTGTAAACTGTAAAAAGGGAAATCTTCTTTCCAGTAGCGGATGGATCCCTAAAGACTTTTGTGGGGCTGGGATAAGGCATAATACAATCATGCAAAGGAAAATTTGTCCTTGCAAAAGAAAACTTACTTGCATTGCACATATACTGTATTATGAGTTGCTTTTATTACATTTCCATTCATTTTCTTACAATACAACCTTTCAAATCGAGGGACTGTAGTCTGATAGCTCACAAACACCATCTATCTTTATTAGTGAATATGGCTGCATTATATTTGACTTTATGAAGACGGGAACTGCAAAATTCACCCCGTAAAAGAGTGTAGGAGGGTTTGAAAACAATTTCAATTAGGTGGTGTGTTCATATTGTATTATGCCAATCTTGTTAATCCAAGGGAGGGCAAATGAGACAGGGAAAATAATCCTGGGGGCGTGTTATATTGTACATTAAACTGTGTGATTAGATAAATGGAATTTGCTACAGTGGCACGAATTGGATTTTGTACTGGAAATGTGTGCTTGCTGCATCCTTAATGACTTTTAAATGCTGTGACATGCGAGGAAACAAATGAAGGCAACGGTATGATTTATGAACTGAGTGTCTCTGTTAAAGTAACTAAAGATCTCAACACATAAATATATATCATGCGTTGCCAGGAGTCTGTCCTTTGTACATATTTAAGACACCTCTACAGATGAGCTACCATTTATTTCTTCTTGTACTACACATAATTATTTCTGTTCAATCAAATCAGCTCCGCCTGTTCATAGAATGCTATGGTAACAGGGTATTATCTAGAGACTGGGATCTATAGTTCGACAGTGGAGGGGCCTACATTTTTAGGGGCTGATTTAGTAAGGGCCAAAGTGAATATTCGAATGCAAAAAATTTGATATTCATAGTAAATTTCTGAAAAACTTTGACCATCGAATAGGTTACTTCGACCATTCGATTCGAATGGTTGAATAGTAAAATCCTTCGACTTCGAAATTCGAAGTACTGTCTCTTTAAAAATCCTTCTAGACCATTTTTCTAAGTTTTATTTTAAAAAAAAAATCCTTCGATCGTACAGTACGCTAAAATCCTTCGAATTCGGTGAAAAATCCTTCAACTTCAATATTCGAAGTCGAAGGATTTTAATTTGATGGTCGAATTTTGAAGTATTTTCCACTTCGAAATTCAACCTTTAGTAAATCAGTATGTCCTAATATAATTTAATATGTTATTGTGAAGGACAATAGAAGTGTGTGTTCTGTTCTGTCAATGATTTATACAGGACAATGTATATATATATATATACAGGTGAGGGATCCATTATCTGAAAACCCATAGTCCAGAAAGCTTTAAATTAGGGAAAGGCTGTCTCCTACAGACTCCATTTTATCCAAATAATCCAAATGATAAAAAAAGGATTTCCTTCTGTAATATGTAAACAGTACATTGTACTTGATCCAAGCTAACATATAATTAATCCTGACTGTAAGCAAGACCAGCCTATTGGGTTTATTTAACGTTTACATGATTTTCTAGTAGACTTAAGGTATAAAGATCCAAATTATGGAAAGATCTGTTATCTGGAAAACACCAGGTTTTGAGCATTCTGGATAATAGGTCCCATACCTGTATTAATGGTGGGGTCCAGTGGCCATGCCCCTGATTATCCATACTCCACCTCTGGTCCACCCAAATCACGCCCATTTTGTTGGAAGCACTACCAGGCCCCTGACAGGATTCCAGTCTGTCCGCTTTGATGATGGCCCTGAGTAAAGAGTATTGTGAATGGTAAATCTTTGTTCATACACCCCTGGTGTAGACCAAAAGGTGACCCCACAATACATAGGGGCAGATTTACTGAGGCTCGAATTGTCGAGGGCTTTTAGCCCTCGAATTCGAGCGTTGAATAATTGGTGAATAAATATTTGCCAAAATCGAAGAATATATTCACCAGTTTTGATCGCTCTTCAAATATTCGACAAAATTGTACAATCGATGAAAACTTAAAAAAAAAGCCTATAGGGGCTTCCCATAGGCTTCAAATGCAATTCGGTAGGTTTAATCTGGGGAAGTAGGCAGTCAAATCACAATTTAAAGGGCAAGTTCTTTAACCTGCGAATAGTCAAGCGATCAAATATATTTATTCGATCTATTCAATGCAACCGGATATTTAATATTCGATGGTCGAAAATACTTAATTTGCATATACGAATAGTTGCACAATGGAAAATAGACTATTTGAGCGCATGTTTGAATCCTTCACACGAATTTGATTAATCTGCCCCTTAAAAAATACATTAAAAACACCTTTTTCCAGCTATTAGAATGTTTTTAAAAGAAATTTCAGTTCACATTTTCCCTGTTGCCACTCCATTGTTTGCAGCTATCATTGCTACATTGTCTCATTATATAGTATATATAGTATATGCATTTCATGGTCTTGTATTTTCCGTTATCCAGAAACCTGTTATCTAGTTGGAGCAACTTACAGAAAGGCTGTCTCCTATAGACTCTATTTTATCCAAATAATCCAAAATTTTTATTATTTCCTTTTTCTCTGTTATAATAAAACTAAGATATGCCAGCCTATTGGGTTTCCATGATTTTCTAGTAGACTTAAAGGGCATGTAAAGGCAAAAAAATGTAATCCTATCTTTACTATCTTTATTGAAAAAGAAACCTATCTCCAATATACCTTAATTCTCCCTTCATTTACTGCTGTGGATAGGAATTGTCAGATGGTCCATAACTTCTCAGCAGGGAAACAATCACTTATGAACAGCAGGGGGATGCCCCGCCTTACTTCCCAGCCATGCAGTACTAAAGCAGCTTTGTTTGTTTTACTGTGGAGCAGTCGGCGACTGTTTAGAGATTTGTTTTGGATATTATTTTTGCCTTTTCATCCCCTTTAGGGAGCCATATTTAAACAGACACACTGGGGTTCTATTTGGAGGGTTATTTTGCTGCAGCCACTGGTTCTGCAGAGTTGGAGAAAGTTTGTATTAAACAATACAAAAACTGTAAAATCCACATTAGATTACATGACAACACAGGACCCAGTGCAGTCTGTATATTCTGATTATTAATCAGTCTTGCTGTATCGGCTTCTGGCAGATATTATTTGACTTGTGCTGTTTTGATAGTTTATGATGATCCCTAAACAGCCCAGATCACACTGAGCATGTGCACAGTCTTGGTCTTGCATGTATAACAAAGTTACAAGATGACAGCTCCCTGTGGCCAACTTTGAAAGCAAAAATCAATTGTTTGATTAGACTTGTGGTGCAGTGAGTTCATGTTTATGTTTAGTATACAAAATACAGCATTTCTAGCCTTATTCTATTTTAGACTTTACATCCCCTTTAAGGTATTAATATCTACATTATGGAAAGAGCTGTTATCTTGAATACTCCAAGTCACGAGGATTCTGGAAAACAAATCCCATACCTTTATATGAGACAGTTTTAGAGGGCACAATCAAGATTTTTTTGTGGTATCCCAGCAATGTATAATGATACCATTAAGCCATTCTATTGTGATATTATTTTAACCCTGCCTAACACTGACAGTGCAGCTTTGAGAAACAATAAGGGGAGAAATATGAAAAACAGAAAATAATAAAAGAACCTCCCTTATAGAAATCAGGAAAGTCTGGCTGTCTATTGGTATTATCAATACAAAGGGCAAGTTACATTTGATAGAAAGCAAGGCAACAACTGTTTAGAAACTCCTGGATTAGACCCTTTATAGTTCAGATGATTCTACGTGCTGCAAATATAATTAGTATTCCATGTCTTTCAATAGAACTTTTTCTGTAGATAACAGGTCTGATTTATTTGCACATGTTCTTTTACACATCATTGTTAAAAAGAAGCTCCCCTGGCCAAAACCCCTTTTCAAATAACCCATTTGCCATATTTTTTTGTATCACCCTGGCTCTATAATGCTGCAGCAGTAATGCAGGGAATTCAGCTTTGGTTCAATCAAGTTGAATTTTTTTTATTGTGCAATAACAGAAAACAGCAGTGTGCCATTTCCACCGTGATGAGTGATGCTGACACCAGACTACATCCCAAATCTCCTTCCTAGACAGTTTGCCTCTGTGTCTTTCTCTTTAGTGAGTCTGCTGAGGTTTAACTTTTTGCTTCAGGAGGTATGATTTAATATTTATCTAAATTGAACTGGGCTTACTCTTTCTGCCTGGGGTGTTCATTCAAACTAATTTTTCACCACACTATGCGGACTCTTTCAACAGCTTGTCAGTCAGTGTAGCATCATTATCTGTACAGTTTATATTAATGAATATCCAGCCTGGCTCCCTTCAAAGACTTCTGCCCCCCCCCAATAATCTTGAACCCCACTCTGTTTCCTGTCTTACCTACAATAAATTAAATGGTGTTAGGGTTGCACTCACCTTTCCAGGGGGGTTCACATCAATCCACAAAGCTCGCTGCACTAGAAGAGCCAAATTTCTTGGGTGATAACCAGATATTTTTCTCTTAAAGTTAACCAGTGTCTTTTTGGTCTACTTGACTCATTGGTGCAGTGCCCCGGGCTTTCATTTTAATTTAATTCTGATTTTTAGTAGGTTTGAGGTGAATTGGGATGAGACAAGGAAGAAGACATTGCTGGAGAACCTGGCTGGAGGGTTCAGTTTCCAAGTGGAATCTGTGGTTTTCCAACCACCAATTTTGTTTGTGAATCTGCATTATATTTTCACTACCCCCAAAAAAATCTGCTTAGTGTCAGTGGGAGAGAGCAAGACGCCTGCTCAAAACCCAGTGCACCACCGGGACCAGACCCATCTAAAATGCCTTAACCCCAATGTTTTTTTGCCCTACCATTGATCCAAATGCATTGTCATGGTTTCACACATCTGCAGTTTCACAATTTACTTTTGTTAAAACTGCCCAATTTTTCGAAGAGTTTTTCTTTTTTCGTGAAGCGCAACATCTAAATTCAATACCATGAGGCAGAAAAGGTTGCTGCTTTATAACCACACAATCACAATGAAAAATGTAGGCAAAATGTAACATTTGCAGAGACGTTGATTGTGTATTTCCTACACTAACATTTGTACAGTGCAGAGCTGTGAGTTTCCAGAACAGAAAGGAAAAAGAAATAAATAAACAAAAGGCGAATATCACTGTAATAAAACGTTATTGAGTGTCTTTAAAGTAAAGGTAAATTTATTACTTTTGCTACAAAAGCTCTAAAAGTTTATGTTGTCTGTAAGTGCAGTATGAAAGTAAGGGAACACAATGCTGTTTGCCTTCAGCGCTATCATGCTGTTAACTGTTGCTAGTATTCCTGTAAATGCTTCTCTCATTTGTCTGCTTTATAAATAATGTTATAGGGGCCATGATAAACATGAGCTAAAGTATTATTGGTATGAAATAAAAAGAAACTTTTTTTTTAAGTCTATACCTTTTTCCACTAAACCAGGATTGTAATTTGTTCCCTTAAAGGAGAACTAAAGCCTAAAAATGGATATGGCTAAAAATGCCATATTTTATATATTGAATTTATTGCACCAGGCTAAAGTTTCAACTTGTCAATAGCAGCAATGATCCAGGACTTCAAACTTGTCACAGGGGGTCACCCTTTTAGGGGTTGTTGCAAATGATCAAGCAGAATATGCTACAGGGATGATTATTAAATTCTGATGCTAATTGCACTGGTTTCTGTGCTGCCATGTGGTAATTATCTGTTTTAATGACTAATCAGCCTTATATTGTGACTATATTTCTATTCTATGTGTACTGTATATTGTGAGTGGGTCCCTAAGCTCAGTAAGTGACAGCAGCACAGAGCATGTGAATCAGTGAATCAGCAGAAAAGAAGATGGGGAGCTACTGGGGCATCTACTGGGGAGACACAGATCTTTACTGCTAAAGGAGTGTGTTTACCTTTACCTTTACAGAAGCCCAAAACAAAATGTAAAACATTTCTAGCCTACTTGTTTAATTATCCTTTAAACTCTGTTTCTTAACTTGCATCTTGCTGTGCTACAACTCCCAGCATGCCTTTATCGTTCATGATATGTTGAAAAATGCTGGAACTTGTCCAGCAACAACTGAGCAATAATAGTCAAGCAGTAGGGCCCTAAAACCTCATCATTTATGAAGGTTTTTAGTGGAAGGACCCAAATTCACCTGAATCACCTCCATTATAATCTGTACAATGTAACATGTAAGGGAGAACAACTCAATGATTTGAATTCCCCACCCATCTCACTGCATCACTTTCTCTTCTTCTGATTACACAGACCTGCAATCATTACTGTAGCACTTGCAGGACAAGGTTTTTTGGACTGGAAAATGGGAGTGCCAAAATCCAATGTCATGATTGTTGCCACATTTTGTCTAGAGCAGGTCTGGACAC
This sequence comes from Xenopus borealis, assembly GCA_024363595.1. Taxonomy (NCBI): domain Eukaryota; kingdom Metazoa; phylum Chordata; class Amphibia; order Anura; family Pipidae; genus Xenopus; species Xenopus borealis. The sequence goes on from CM044441.1 coordinate 26,950,662, forward strand.
ATGATACCAATGGGAAGGGCATATCAAGTATGTGTGGGATGGATAATGTTTGGGGTGAGAAAGGTGACATTTAAATGCAGAGAGGATTTTGACCAATCCCTGCCAGTTGCATCATTGTCCAGCCCTTGATGTCATACAAGGGCTGGACAATGATGCAACTGGCAGGGATTGGTCAAAATCCTGAGTCCCATGGAAGACCCTGTAAAAACCAGACTGCCTTGTTCAAAAGTGTGTCAACCCTAGCTCTAGTCCTCATTTATTTTCTATCCCAAAGCCCATTTGCTCTCACTGAATAGGATTTAATGGGGGTGTCATGGGCAAGTTTGTACTGTGGTTTAGTTCATTAACCCATTCCTGCAAATGTCTCATCATTTCAGGTGTAATAGAACTAGAACAGAAAAGTAAATACCTCAAAATATGCAAATGATAATTGACTCAGGCAAAGCAACATGACTTCTGTAACTCTGTACAACATATTAAATTTAAACGTGTATTGCATTTCTCCCATGAGTCAAAAGAGACTGAATAAGAAGGTCTTGTGATCGATACAAACAAGTGGGCAATATTAGTGATCAGTATGTTAAAAATCATAAGGGACAGGTTTATTGCTAAAATGAAGCTGAAACAGAACTGAAGTATTTGAAATCAATGAAAAATAGACTAGAGAACACAATTCTCACTAAATTGTGAAAATTAATTTACTAGGTCTATAAAGCTTAGCATATTCCAACTGTTAATTGTAGCTGTTTTCCAATCATAGGTTACAAGTCATGTATTTATTGGCATCCATTCTAGAGAGCAGAGGTCTGTCTAATTTACAGTACAAGTTTCAGTAGAGTTGTGAGAAGTATTATCCAAAATATTTGTTAACTGGAGTTTTTTTCTAGTAAGGGGTCTAAAAAATTCATAGCTAAATAATTAAAACCCTATAGGATTGTTTTTCATTTGTATGGACTGATGCATCTTAGTTTTCATCAAATATAAAATACTGTTTTATTATTGTTATTATTATTATTTTTTTTTATATATTTAAATTTTTTATTGAATCATTCAAATCTTAAATTTTATAGCATTTTTTCCATTTATAATATTATTTTTTTATTTGGTCTGTTTCAATTATTTGAACGCGTTAATACACATTTTTATCTTTGGTTACAAACTTTTTTGAAAAAGGTCAGCATTTGGTAAAATACTATAATAACTAAAAAGACAAATAAAAATCAACAAACAGTATTAACACACTAGATAGATTATGTTCTATAGTATACTGTGAATTCAACCCTTTCCTCCTAATTTTTATTTCAGACAGGTTGGTTTCTTTCTGTATAATAATAAGAGACCCATGGCAACCAAGTAGCTACAAAGGATTTGTGGGTATTGTGTAGGTAGGCCGTCAGTTCCTCCATATGGTATATTTCGTTGACAGTAGTCTGCCATTCTGCTACAGTTGGGGGTATGGGGTCTCTCCAATCCTTGGGTAGCGTGACGCTACTATTAGGTGAATAAATAATTTCTCTCTAAGGCAAGTTTCATTATTTTGAAGCTGCAATAGTAATATAATTTGTGATTTCCAAACAACTTGATTGCCAAGCACCTCTGAACATATTTTCTTAATATTTTTCCAATATGTGTGTATTTTTAAACATTCAAACCAGATATGTGACAGTGTGCCTGTACTTTCTCCACACCTCCAACACAAATCATTAGACATTATTTTATATAACTTTTCTGGGGTCCTATACCATCTAGTCAAGAGCTTGTAGGAACTCTCTTGAAATCTATTGCTTATCGAGCACTTAGTAGTAAGTTAAATATTTTTTCCAGTCTTCTTCTAGATGAAACGAAAGTTCCTTTTCCCATGATTTTGTGAACTTTAGGAGGTTTGTATATTTTTTGTTTAATAACAATTTGTATAGTACTGATATACTGTGTGGGGGCATATGTTTTTGGTCACATATTCACTCAAATTGTTGCAGGTATTTGTTAGTATTTACATAGTGAGAAATTTGTCAATACCTCCATTTCTCTGTATTAGTCCATTGCTCTTTATTTAGTAGAATTGCCGGTTCTTTATTTCCCATTGGAAATATATGTCGTAGCTGGAGTTGTGTCATTCCGAAGGAGGTTGTTATTCCAGTGTCGAATTTACCAGGTGGAAAGTTTAAATTATGACCCAGAGGCATCAGTGGTGATGGGTGTTAGTTCATTTTTGTTGTTTACCAAATTCCAATTTGTTATTATTGCTTGTGTTTGTAAATTGGTTTTTATTTCCTTATCCTGTGGTAAAGATTTGCTCCAAATGACATTGGGTGTTGAGAATTGTAACCATGCTTCTTCCAGTTGTTTCCATTGGGGCATAGAATTGAAATAGGAGTATTCCACCACTTTAGTCAAGATGCTCGCTTGATAGTATGTATATAAATCCGGTAGTCCCATTCCACCTTCCCTTTTATGTTTGCATAGGATATTTCCCAAAATCCTGGGTCTTTTTCCAGACCAAATAAAATTATTCAATAGTTTATTTATCATGACAAATATTATTATTATTACAGAGAACAATGACAGAATTATTGCTTAACATGAACCTATGGGAGGCGGCCTTCTTGGCCACCTCCCATTCTGGATAATAGGTTTCCCGGTAATGGAATCCATACTATATAGTTAACAGACACATACCAACTGTGCTTGATTTTCAGGGATAGTCCCTGAATTATATTAAGTAAATTTCACCCATCCCTCCATAATGAATTGACTGTAGAGAAACAGTAGCACTTAGGGAAAGTACCAGTTGGCTGAAGAAGTATCATGCTGTAGGTTACACACAAAGAGCTGTGCAATTTCTGTCTCATGCACCAGCCATATGTACCAACTTTGCCATTATATCATTCTATGCATCAAAGGATGCTACTGGTTGCTTCGATTTTGGCCAAGGTGCTTTGGTGCCAAAGGTAAGGATGGTGTAGTGTGTCTCCCAGATTATGCTGATTGGATCAACTTTCCAGATGATATATTCCACAGCAAGATTCTATGTACAAGTTATTCTGAATTGAGAAATCCAGTTGGATGACTGGTGAAACATCTTCAAGGAATAAAACCCAGCAAGTCCAGTTGATTTGACTTATTTCTACAGATATACAGTACCATGAACTAGAAGAATGAGAATCTTCACAAACATACTCTGGAATGTAGTTAGTGAAAGACCGAGGCCATATGAGACTGAGAACACTCAAACAGTGTTCCAATGTGTATACTGATGTGACTGTTGGGCATATCTAGCCTTTGCAGGACCATTGATACAGTTGTTCATATTTTATAAATGTGTGTGGAACTGTGAACTAATTTTGGTCAGTAAAATAGTACAAACATGTTTTCTGGAATTGCGCCCAAACTTTTGCACCCTCAGTTCTTACTGTGGTTTGCATTTTATGGATATTTTCCGATCTACTAAAGATCTTTGTATAAGCACATACACGTCTGTAGGAGCATATCTACAGAAAAAAAGAGGTGTGAGGGACTTTTTTTATTATTCTGCTACGCTACTTGTAACTTGGTAACATTCCATAATCCTTTGAGGATAGCTCATAGCCTGACTGGCAATAATCAGCTTTCTTGCAGTCCTTAAGATGGTTTCTTGTTTGGCAATCAATACGGTCTCTGTTATCTTGCAAATGTAGGCCTGACCTTTCGAAATAAGAGAGAACACATTTTTGAAAGATGGAAAAGTCTTTGAATTCTTTTTTTCTGTTACGTGAATAGAAATAAGGCTGGAGAAATCCAAAATGCATCTTTTTTTTTCCTTATTGGCATGGGTAGGCTGACCACTCTTTTACCTCCAAAGAAAGCTCAAGGACAAAGAATAATGTGAATGCTATCTAAAAATATGCCAAAGGTCTGCAGAGAAATCTCTTGTTTTGAGTGTCACACTTCATCATCCTATCTATAGAGCCATCGCAGTCTGTATTTCATCACCAGTAATGAGGATCAGAACGGCAGCACAATGGGAACAGACATCCTGCAGCATTTAAATACAGGTTTAGCCTTCATGATTGCTTTTCAAGTCAACAGATTTCTCAGTGGATTTACTATTGTCTTCTCGTTCTATTTGGTATTATAGATTAGTTACCAAAATATCTTGAAAGCGTAATAAAATCAATGTCTATCTTATTTAAACCTGCCATATTGTATGTGCTTAATAATATAGATTTCTATCTGTATTAACAAATGTTCGCGTTCAGAATGAATTTTATTTTTTTCTACTTTTAATTAAAGGTATAGCAAAATTTTGCCATTCCATGCAGTGTTAATTTATAAGGTCTTGACATCATAAAAGTCATGCATATTCACAGAGGCAGATGTATAGGATAACGGCTCTTCAGCACGAGTACTCATAATGCATTATCATTCTCCTAAGAGGGTATATCATACAATTACAGAGAAGAACATTTGTATTCTGGATCACATAATGATACCAATAAATACAAAATATATAAATCATTAGAACATATAAGTATAGCACCAAGAACCATCATCATTGTCAATAATCATTATCAGCAATGCTCAGAAAGCAGACATTTCATTATTTTCACTAATTTGCTTTACAACATCATCAAACAATGACAAATAACTGAATTTATTGGCTCAACATTAATATTATTCTTTATCTGCACATGTACCACAATGCTTTACATAGATGACACATCATTCACATCAGTATTTTCCCCAGTCGAGCTTAAGATGGACATGCATGGGCCAACAGAAGCTGCCTACTTTGCCAGATATCATTTAGGAAGGTTTGAAAATCCTGTAGAGCCAGGACTGCACTGGCAAGTTGATGTGGTCCTCTTCCAACCTGCTTGCCTAGTCCTGATCTTCCCAAATGAGTGGATTTCAATAGCCAACTGTATAGCCACAGTCTATGTAAGTCATTTGCACACACTATGGTTAATTTTATATGTTTTTGTCTATATGTTTTTGGAGTGTGGGAAAAACCCAGACCAGGGCCATTCACCTGGTTGGCTACCCCGCCCCCCACATGCACGTTCCCAAGAGCAGCAGGGGAGCGGACCATCCAGACTAGGGGTAGGCAAAAGACTGTTAAACAGGTACCTGCCCAGTACCCCCACATGTTTGTGCCCTAGACAGGTGCCTCTTCTGCCTACCCCTAGTTCCAGCCCTGACCAAGAGGTGACCTATGCTTGCACCAGGAGAACATATACATTACGCAGATAGTACTCTGCATGAAATCAAACCTAAAACTGCAGTGCTGCAAGTCAGCAAATCATTGCACCACTGTTCAGCCCAGAATGCATACTGTATGACAAAAATTGTTGTGAGTTTTCTTATTCTTTCAGTATTTTTAGTAGATTTTAGGTATGGTACTGCAATGGCATGTTATAGAAACATCTAAATCATAAGCATTTGCATTAATATATCCCTTATTCTTCATTTTGTTTTCACAAATACCTTGTAAGGCAGCAACCCCCAACCTTTTTTGGCCCTGGGACTGGTGTAAAGGCCGAATATTTTCCAAGTACCAGGGCTGGGTCAGCGGCAACTGTGTGCGGCGCACAAAATTTACGTGCACTGCTTTATCCAATTCAGGCGCATCCACAGCCAATTCAAGTGCATCCAAGTCCAATGAGGCACATTGGTGTCCAATTCGGCACTCCAATTCTGCATGCCGGCGTCTAATTTGGTGCCCCCAGTGTCCAATTCTGTGCACCACGTTAAATGCGGTCTAGGCTCGGCAGCCCAGTTCAGAAATGTCCCGGGTTCTGTGCCACAGCCTGGCAGTTGGGGACCCCTGTTGTAAGGTACAATCCACTAAACACCACTTAAAGGTCTATTTATTAAAGTTCTAATTTGTGTTATATTAAAGGTTTTTTTTTTCTTTGAATAAACTCAAATTTTTATATTTAACAATATTCAGTAAAAAGTCTGAATATGAAAAATTTTATTACAAAAAAATCATGAAAGAAATGTGAATTTGTTTTTTTTTGTTGAAGCTTTTTAATGGTCCAAAAATTTGCACTGAAAACAAAAAAAAGCTTTGACATTCTACTTGAACTTGGCAGCTTTTTACATTTTTTTTTCTTTTAATAAATATTAAAGTGTATAGAGCTGGCATTGCTAGTTCTGGTGCCAGGGTCACAGTGTGCTCAATGGCATGAAGCAAAGTTTAATCCATCATGTACCACCCAAATTTATAATCAGTTGTAGCTCTTCTTTTGGAATACATTTAGATTTTTTTCTTAAACACAGAAGGTTTAAATTACAATTTCTAATTTTGTGGTTCTCATGCTTTTACTGAATTTTGACTCTTTGTATCCTCCAGTAGCAAATGACTCGGGACGGGATTTCCTGCATTGGATTAATAGCTACTGCATTCTCATGTTACCTGGATTAAAATCAAGATGTGCACATACACAAAATCACAGCTGACCATTTCCCACAGAGTCCTCTTAGTGCTTTTCCTAGAGATGAATCTACACATAACAAAGACAGTGGAGCTGAGTTCACAATCGATGCTGATGGTCAAAGGCCTGATGACATCACCAGCTGGCAATTGCGCACCCTAGAGCATTCAAGATGAATGAGACGGCATCTTTTGTAGCTTCTGGAAAGCAAAACTAGCCGGCAAGTCTTGACATACTTGACACCTCCATATGTCATAAGACACTAGAACTGTTGGTGTCAGGAGAACGTTCCTACCACGGGAAAACAGCATAACACAAGACAAAGGACTATGGTGTTTAATAAAGACCCTTGATAACTGCAATTGCATCTGTGCACTCCCTGTGCTGTTTAGGTTTCCCTTTCAAAGATAAGCAGAATTTTTAAAAGATAAGCTTAATTGGATATATAATATTTCTCATACACTGTATCTTGGGTAACATGACTGCAGCATTATTTCTTGTTCTCTACAGTATTAATGTTAAAAAATTTACATTCACCTTGTTTATCAATAAATGTACCTTGACCTTCATGACATAAATATTTTTTTCAGGTAGAGATACTAGAATCTGTTAATATCCAGTAAAGAAACAAGAATATTGAATATTTCCCAGCTCTTTGTCACCAGATATTTCTCCTGCAAGTGCCTACGTCTGCCATGCTGTACACCTAATCAGGAGATTCCTAGTTCATGGGTTGGTCTCTTACTAATGATGTTCTTCTAGGATGATTGACTCCTTGTTTTGTACAGGGTGAAATTGTGTTTGGCTATATATTTCAGTTTGGTTTTCTTTTTAGGGGTTTACAATCTGTATTTATTAATGACAGTGTCTTTTAGAGGGGTCTAATGCTCCTTATTTTATTAGTATTAGCTAACCATTGCATTGGTCTTATAGGAAGTTCTTCTGCAAGCTTTGGGGTTTATTAAGGTGGAGATTTGGTTCACATCATTGAAAACAAAAGACCTCAATTTGGGGGGGTTGGCTATTGAGCATAAGCAGCACATAACTGTTCAAGGCATCTTCTACAAGGCAATTCTGCTTAGATGGATGTTGTGGAGGTTTACTGGGAGGCCCATTTATCAACAGTGTTTTTAGAGGAAACCACAATTGTATTCATTCTCTTTAAAACCACAAGTAGCATGAACTTTATTAAAAGATCCAAACATAAAAAGTACAAAGAAAGAAAGCTGAATCATGTGATAACAAATAGTGATGGGTGAATTTATTCGAAATTCATAAAACGCCAGCAAAAATTCACCATTGAAAATTCGCCTGCCAAAGTGAAATGGGATAGATTCGCCCATCACTAATAACAAATACTAGGACCTCTAAAAATTCAAGCTTCTCTGACAAATATTTGCAAAAAAAAAAATAAAAAAAAACTCTAAAAGCTTGAATCGCTAAAAAAAGGTCCAATATAAGTAGTGTAATTCCCATTGACTTCTGTAGGACCTTGACTGCTTTTATGTGGTGCATTTTTGTATTAGCATTTATCATGGTTTTTTTTACACTTAATAAATTTAAACTTAATAAAGTTTTAGAGAAATTAAAAATACACAATTTTTTAGTGAACCAATAAGAATTATGAAAAAATAGAAATTTGAATGTTAGTACAGGTATAGATTCCATTATCTGGAAAACCAATATCCATAAAGCTCTGAATTACTGAAAAGCCATATACGATTGACTTGTTTTTACTGAAATAATCCTGATTTTTAAAACTGATTTCCTTTTTCTCTGCAATAATAGAACAGTACATAGTATTTAAGCCAAACTAAGATATAAATTCTTATTATAAAAAATTCTTGCTTATGTTTACAGTTGATACACAAACATATAAGAAAGCTTTAAAGATTTGTAGTACAGTACATGTAGGATCCGTTATCCATAAACCCATTATCCAGAAAACTCAGAATTACGGAAAGGCACTTTTCCATAGACTCTATTGCAGGGACGATACTCTGCTCCCCAGTGTTTACCGTTCTTGGGATTATAATTATGGAAAGATCCCTTATCTGGAAAACCCCAAGTCCCGAGCATTCTGGATAACAGGTCCCATACATGTATTTTGAATTCATTTCCCATGTTGGTGGATGTCTTTTTATGATGAGTTTTGCTTGATTTCCAGGATATTCGCCAGCATGATGTCATTTTTCCACTTCGCCAATTTACGAATGCTCCCTGGCATAACATCGCAACTCGTCCTAACGCCAGGCAAAGTTGCGCTCAGACAAAGGGACGTAACTACGCTAATTCACTAACTTGTGGATTTTACTGAACGTTACCTTTCGTGCCAGACTTGACATTGCCACCGCAGACCAGGAGGAGTCCAATAGAAGTCCCAAAAAATGCTGGCGTCTTTGACTTTTTAAGGGTGATACGCTGAAAAAGATCATCATTTTTTTTAGGGTTACCCTCCTTCCCCCCTACATTTCCTAACATATGGCACCTAAACTAAACAGTGGGCACATGGGTAGGGCAAAATAACTCTTTTATTGGTTGAAGGTTTCCCAGTCTTGTGTAGTATAATGTATTTGTGGCTACATATACATCCATGGTACTTAAACTTGGTGTCGTATGCAAATTAGGCATCGCTAGCGTAACTTCGCTTTGCTTGATGAAGTAATGCTAGTACAACTTCACTACCTTTTGCCTCCCTGAGCACAACTTTGGATTCTAGTGAATTAGCGGCGCCATGGAGAAAGTGCGGCAAAGGTTAGTGAATTTGCCCCTAAGATTTAAAAAGATGTAACAATCTTAATCCTTGCACCAGCCAACTAGATAATATAGAAAAATAAATAATTAGCCTATATCCCCAATATCATTGCATGTACTTGATTTGTTACTCTGAAAGAATGCCATTTGTGGCAGATTTATATTTGATGGTGGTTGACCCTTAAGTTAACTTTCAGAATGATATAAAATGGCCAATTCTTAGACATTTTCCAATTGGTCTTCATTATTTATTTGTTATAGTTTTTGAATGATTTGCCTTCTTCTGACTCTTTCCAGTTTTCTGATGGGGTCACTGACCCAATCTAAAAAACAAATGCTCTGTGAGGCTATAAATATATTGTTATTGCTACTTTTTATCACTCATCTTTCTATTCCACCCTCTCCTATTGATATTCCAGTCTCTTCTTCAAATCAGTGCATGGTCGCTAGGGTCATTTGGACCCTGGCAACCAGATTGATAAAACTGCAAACTGGAGAACTGGGAAATAACTTTATAGCCACAAATAATTAAAAAAAAATGCAAGCCAATTACATATTGCTTATACCATCCATTAAATAAGTAGGTTTAACTTCTCAGCGATTAGTAGTGTGTGACAAACGTGCTGAACAAATCAGTCTCCTTATAAAATTGTAGGCGTCTTTTTTGGTGTAATGCAAAACAGATAGGTCGGGCATAGGTTGGACATCTCTCTCTAATGGAAACTGGGCAAGTCTAAGAACTAAGATGAAAGTTCAATGGAAATGAATAATATTCTACTTGTTTCTTGAATCCATTAAAACACAGTGTGCACATGCGGAATCTCTGCTTGGATAGATTATAGACTTGAACAACTGCTGAGCTCAGTCACATTGTGTGAAGCTTTATTCTGCAATGTGCACAAAAACATTCTACATTCCCTGTATCTCCTGCTGTTAACCATGACAATATTTTAAAAATATATTTTATAATACTTTATCCTTATGGATTAATAGTACATGTGCAGATGCCATTCTTAGATCTGTTCTTGGAAAAGTGCCCGTTCTGCTGATTTACTTAGTAAATTAATGAGCTCTCTTAATGAATTTTACATGTAAGGCTATGACTTATTGTTTTGTAACCAGACAGCACTTGATTTATACTGCAGGATTGCTGAAGGCCAAACCTCAACCACTTTAGTCTTCCTAAGCTCTGCTAATTTGTTGTAAAGTTTTAAAATTGGCTGGTATCAGTCTTTATTGTGTTTGGGGTTGCTGGTAGTGATGGGTGAATTTATTCGCCAGGGCCGAATTCGTGGCGAATTCCCGCGATTCGCTGCTGGTGAATAAATTCGCGAAACGCCAGCAAAAATTTGCCTGGCGAAAATCCGTCAAAAAAAACGAGTCGCGCGACGCGAAAACGACGCGACGCACGGCAAAAACGACACAGCGCGTCAAAAAAACGTGCCACAAATTTTTTCGCCAATTCGCAAATTTCTCTGGAAATTCGAGAATTTTTTCGGCGAAGCGAAACTGGGAAGATTCGCCCATCACTAGTTGCTGGTCATTTACTGGAATTATGAAGAAAATGGCACATATTACATTTCTTAAAATACAGATATAGGATCCATTATCTGGAAACCCATTGTCCAGGAAGCTCTGAACTACAGGATGGTTGTCTCCCAAAGACTTCATTTAATACAAATAATCCAGTTTAAAAAAAAAAAGTATTTCCTTTTTCTCTGTAATAATAAAACAGTACCTTGTACTTGAACCAAATTATTATATAATTAACTTTATTGGAAGCAAAACCAGCCTATTGGGTTAATTTAATACTTAAATGTTTGTCGAGAAGACTTAAGGTACGAAGGTCCAAATTCTGAAATTGGAATAACCCAGGTTCCTGTAAAAAAGCAATATTTTTAGTATTTTTTTTTAGGGGGAAAACTCAAAGATTTATTATACCTCAAAGCTGCTACAAATCCACATCTGAAAATACTCCATCTCAAACCAGTTGAGGTCAATGGCAGAAGTCCCTGAAGTTGTCTCTTGACATTGTGATCTGGCTGGATAATCCAATAAAATTTGGGGGTTTCATCCGATAATCTGATAAAGTTGAGTTTTCGCAGCGACAATTCCATAAAGTCGAGTTTTTGGAGTGTCAATCCTGCAATTTGAATTGGTGCTCGATTTTGTTGTGACTTTTTTTTTAGCTCTGACATTTTCAAGAAAGATTATTGATAAATGAGTTCAATTTGTGGATGCGAGTTAGGTCGACTTTGTTTTAATAAAAAAAATTACAATAATTTGAATTTCAAATCCCCCTATGTGTAAAGATTTCTGATTCTGCTCTTTAGAACTGAACTTTAAATTAGGTTCCCAAATTGGATCAGTCCTTTAGTTCTTGGCCAATCTATCTCAACAAGATTCAAACATCCAAAATACAGTTTCATACAACAGTTCTATTTTTAAAGGTTCCCACCGAACTATTAATGTAATAGAAGAATTAAGAAAGCAAGATGAAGTGTGCAGAGTGGTAAATGAAAGAGGCTCTTAATTAGGTTGAATGTGGATTTTGATATTGTCTTTAAGTTAGTTTTGCCATGAGTTGCTTCCTGTGGGGTAATACCTAAAGGCCTGTAGAACAGGCAAATGCAAACCCTTAACAACCCCTAAGGGTTGTAGCATGGAGCACAGTAATTGAGGATTCGGCAACCTCCCGAATATCAACTGGAAATGAGATGCTTTTTTTTATTATGCTTAAGGGCAACGTTTCAGGGGTCATCAATCTTATATGCCTTGTGTGCCAGTATCTCTTTTCCAGGTATCTAAAGGCCTGTAGCATGATGATTGCAGTATATAGTCAATTATCCAGCATTCATTCAGGATCTCCCCTATTGTTATGACCCAAATCTGGTTGATGCCTGGTTGAGGCACAATATCCAAAGTTGCTGTTTGAGCCTAAATTATTTAGAGTTTTTTTGGTCAGTTAAATGAGTATCCACAACTGACAACTAATGCCATATATACTTACATATTGTCCATTGAAAGCTGAAAGGAGAACTAACGCCCCTATACCAAAAAAGCCCCCCCTCCCCAACTGCCTGGCATTGCTCTCTCCTCTCTCCCTCTCCGCACTGTGCATTAATAAAATAAAAACCCAGCACAACAGAACTCCAGGGCACCATCTTTTACAATTTGTATTCGTTCGGGACTCAACGCTAATTTGAGCCTTCACAGCCAATTACTGACTTGGCCCAACTGCCCATGCTCCCACAGTCTTTTTGACAGTGTTGAGTACCAAAAAAATATATAGCGGCAGAAGATGGCACCCTGGAGCTCCACTGCACTGCTCTTCATAGGGTCAGATTTTTTTTAAAGGAGAAGTCAACCCTCACAGCGCAAAACCCCTCCCCCATAGGCCCCCCTCAACCCCGTCCTACCTCCCCCTCAAACTTCGTGACTTTAAGCGCATGTGCAGTAGAGCTGAACCGGTAAATGCTCCTACTGTGCATGCACCACCGAATGCTGATGGATCCAGCAAACTCCACGGACAGAACCTGCATAGAGGGGTAAGTAGCAACTTAGCGCCATTTGCCCGGAGGGAAGGTAGACCAGTGGGAGAGGTTTTGCGCTGGGAGGGTTGACTTTTTTTTTTTTTACCAATTTACAGTGCAATGCCAGACAGTTAAAGGGGGATTTTATGGTATTGATAATGATATTAATCAATTAATATATTGATAATGGGTTGAGTGTAGAGGATCTTGTATTTGTCCAATGAAAGCAGACCCATTCCCCCAGGTCATTACCGTCTGGTGAGTATTTTGGGGGTGACTTAAATGATTGTCAGACTGTCCTTGGCATACCATGCAGTGTTGCAAAAGATCGACTACTGTATACCAAATGCTTCAATTAACCTTGCCACGTCAGCATCTCTAATGTTGTTATATGTTATTATTGTATGTCACACGTGCTAGCTATATTGCCATGGGAAAGATACAGTATGTTATTTTTAAATGTTCTTATAACATGAGCATGGCAACGTCTCGCCTGCCTTTTTTTTTTGAAGCAACAGTTTCAAATTTTATATTCAATAAAAAAAAGAAAGTTATTAAAAATAATAGGTATGACTATTGATCACTGTCAGTTCCATTTGCTTTCAATGTCTCACTAAAACACTTACATACTGGAAGTCTATAAAACCTGAATGGAAATGAGTCTTCATTTAGGCTTCAAAGGTCATTTGATCAACAGCAAACTGAAAAGCAAAGTGATTTTTTATGTGTGAGTGGAATAACTTTATCTTGCCAATTTGTGTCTGAACCTGAGACCTGAGAGAAAGCAGAACAAATGATACGTTTCTTTTGGTGTTCTCTGCAGGGCCACTTGAAACCTTAAATCATTTTAAAATCCTGTGGTAAATACTGTGCAGGTTGTTTTACAAGTATTTTATCACTTTTAAAGGACGTTAATTTAATCTTTGGTCAGACCGCAGGTGGTGTTTGGCCGTATCTATTTATGCCTCAGGTATGGGGCTTATTATGAGGAATGCTTAGGACCTGGGATTTTTTCGGCACATTGAAATAACAGAGGTTACAAGACTCAAGTACGATGTTCTTTAATCCCCAAATTCCAAACTGTAGCAGCCGAAGAGTTTGGCATGTAATAGGAGTCTTGACGTCCGATACCACAGTTGCTTTCACTCAAATTATTCCACAGTCACTTACATGAAAACCCCATTATTTCTAAAGGTACTAGCAACTAAATGTGCTCTTTGCCTACCAGACTATGCCCTACAGCCAGTGTGTTCTGTATTATTAGCATATCAGTTTTGTCTCCAATTAGCTTTTATCCCCCAAATACATACATTTATGCATAATAATAAAACTAAAATTAAATCATCTTTTTATGCAATATTTAAAGGGTTGATTCACCTTTAAATGAAATTTTAGTATGTTATAGAATGACCAGTTCTAAGCAACTTTTCAATTGGTCTTCATTATTTATTTTTATAGTTTTTTAATTATTTGCCTTTTTCTACTCTTTCCAGCTTTCAAATAAGGGCCACTGACCCCATCTAAAAGACGATTGCTCTCTAAGGCTATTGTTATTGCTGCTTTTTTTTTGTAACACAAAATTTTTATTTGGCAAGTACAGAAATTCAGAATGTAGTAAATATGGACATTTTCATGCAAGCCATTCCAGTTGTAGCATTCTGTTGAGAAGCAATAACATAACATAACAGTGTTATGAGTACCTCTGCACTTCAGGATTTACATTCCAGTAGTATCAGTAATTCACCATATTACTACTTTTTATTACTTATCCTTCTATTCATCGCCTCTCTTATTCATATTCCAGTCTCTTATTGAAATCACTGCATGGTTGCTATGGTAATTTGGAACCCAGCAACCATATAGCTGAAATTGCAAACTGGAATGCTGCTGAATAACTAAAAAAACACAAATAATAAAAAATTAAACCCAATTGAAAATTGTCTCATAATATCACTCTCTATATCATACTTAAAGGTAAGCAAACCCTTTAATATTGAATATTTTGTATAATAAATGAATCACAAGTTAGAATTTCTCAATCTTATAATGCCCACTTTCCTCCCACACTTCTCTTAGTTTCAACCAGTTTTTAAATTACCTTTTAAATCTCTGCCTTTATATATTTTTGTGGTCTTGCTATTGTATTGTGATCCTTTTCTCTTAACCACCACCTCTCCTATTCTATTAACATCCATATACACTCTTCTCTTAACATGCATGCCTCCTCTTCTCTTAATATCCATACCTCCTATTCTCTTAACTTCCATGCCTCTTCTTCTCTTAACATCCATACCTCCTCTTATCTTATCATCTATGCCTCCTCCTTTGTTAACAATCATGCATTCTCTCCTCTTAACATCCATACCTTCTCTTCTCTTAACATGCATACCTCCTCTTCTCTAAATATCCATACCTCCTCTTCTCTTAACATCCATATCTCCTCTTCTCTTAACATCCATGCCTCCTCTTCTCTTAACATCCATACCTCCTCTTCTCTTAACCTTCATACCTTCTCTTCTCTAAGCATCCATACCTCCTCTTCTTTTAAAATCCATATCTCCTCTTCTCTTAACCTCCATATCTCCTCTTCTCTTAACAGGCCTTCTCTCATCTAAACAACCATGCCTTCTCTTAGAATCCAACTCTTCTCTTCTCTGAACATGCATACCCCCTCTTATCTTAACATCCATGCCTCCTCTTCTCTTAACACCCATAGCTCCTCTTCTCTTAACTTCCACACCGCCTCTTCTCTTAACATCCATACCTCCTCTTCTCTTAACATGCATACCTCCTCCTCTCTTAACCTTCATACCTTCTCTTCTCTAAGCATCCATACCTCCTCCTCTTTTAAAATCCATACATCCTCTTCTCTTAACATCCATACCTCCTCTTCTCTTAACACCCATACCTCCTCTTCTCTTAATATCCATACCTCCTCTTCTCTTAACATGCATGCCTCCTCTTCTCTTAACATCCATACCTCCTCCTTTCTTAACCTTCATACCTTCTCTAAGCATCTATACCTCCTCTTCTTTTAAAATCCATACCCCCACTTCTCTTAACATTGATACCTCCTCTTCTCTTAATAACCATGCCTTCTCTCATTTTAACAACCATGCCTTCTCTTAGAATCCATAGCTTCTCTTAACATTGATGCCCCATCTTCTCTTAACATCCATACCTCCCCTTCTCTTACCATCCACACCTCCTCTTCTCTTAAAATCTATATCTCCTCTTCTCTTAACTTTCATGCCTTCACATCTCTCTGTGCATTCTCTGCTCTTAACTCCCATACTCCCTCTTCTCTTAACATCTATACCTCCTATTCCCTTAAGGCCCATACCTCCTCTTCTCTTAACTTCCATACCTACTCTTCTCTTGAAATTCATACATTCTCTTCTCTTAATATCCATACCCCCTCTTCTCATCCCTGCCTCCTCTTCTCTTAACAACCATGTATTCTCTTAGAATCCATGTCTTCTCTTAACATCTATGCCTCTTCTTCTCTTAACATCCCCAATTCCTCTTCTCTTAACTTCCATGCCTTCTCTGCTCTTAACAACCACACCTTCTCTTCTGTTAACATCCATTCCTCCTCTTCTATTGACATCCATACCTCCTCTTCTCTAACAGCCATATACCTTCTATTCCCTTAACAACCACACCTCCTCTTTTCTTAACATCCATGCCTACTCTTCTGTTAACATCCATACCTCCTCTTCTCTTAACATCCAAACTTCCCCTACTCTTAACAACCATAACGTCTCTGCTGTTAACATCCATTCCTCCTCTTCTCTTGACATCAATACCTCCTCTTCTCTTAACTTCCATGCCTCCTCTTCTTCTTCTGCCCCAATCATGACCCCACCCTCTCATCATTGAATACCACTAAGTAGAAACACCCCCCCAATGCAAAGGTGTATACATATCACAGCACAATACTGAGTTACTGATTACTAACAAACACAACTAGAATGAATAGATGTAGCATAGCTGGCAATATCGCTATATCCGCTCCTTCAGTTATCATGTTACATAGTGCTATTGCTACATCCACTCTCTCAACAATGTTGTTACCAAAATAGTGATAAAAAATATCAAGGACCATATTAATTAGCAGTCTCATCACATATATGGAAACACCCGGAGACCCACACCATGTAATAGTACCCCACCTGCAAATGAATAAATGCATAACAATGCCCCATAATGATCCAACAAATCAAACTAACATACTGTATCTAACTAATAGAAAACTAATAAAAAGTTAATAAAAACAGGATATTTCCCATTCTCCATTCATACCCCCATATAATTCTGTAGATAGGAACTGATGAATCCAAAACGCTTCCCACAATAATAGTTTTCTGTTTAAATCACCCCCCCTAATATCCAGTTTGGGATAACCTATAATTTGGAATTGTATGTCCATCGCCCCTCCATGCTTTTCACAAATATCTTTGTCTACTGCTGATCTAAAATCCTTTCTACCCAAGGCTGAGACATGTTCCTACTTTCCTTATTGTCTTTCCCACATACTGAGAACCACAACAACATGTCACTAGGTAGATCACCCCCTTCGAAATACAATTAAAATATCTCTTAATCATAAATGATTTCCCTGAATTTTATGCCATAAACTCCTTGGAAACCCTCATGTATCCTCTTCTCTTAACATCACATACTGTACCTTCTCTTAACAGCTATTCATTCTTTTAATACCCTTGCTATCTGTACTCTTATAAACCATTCCATGCCTTCTATGAACATCCATCCCTTCTCTTCTGTTCACTTAACAGCCATTTCTACTCTTCTCTTAAAGTGATACTGAACCTAAAAAATGTATTTTATTATATGAATATACATTAAGGGGCCGATTTACAAAATTCACGTGAAATGATCGCAGTTCGATCTAATTTGATCGAATACCTATTGTACGAATTTTATAACGAAAGTTATTCGACTGCCTACTTCGCTAGATTGAACCTACCGAATTATAATAGAAGCCTATGGGAATGCTTATACAGTTTCTAATGCTAACGGGCTCCTGCTGCACAAAGGAACATGGGGCAACAAACAGGTAATGCAAAAGCATCATGGAAATACTTTATGGCAAAGATAGTAATAGCTTTCAAAGCCAATATTATAATAGAGTTTAATTTCAGGTGTCAGTATCTCTTTAGCATCTATGTCTTTTCTTCTTTTAACCTTCACACCTTCTCTACTTTTTTATTTGACTTCTTCTTCATACCTGTTACTAGTGGGGGTCACAGAGCCCAATAGCTATCCCCAGTTGACTATTTAATCCCATATTTATGTCATTTGTTTGCTATAAAGAAAGAAGAGTTGTAGCTAGTTTAAACTTTACTTTATACTTTATTATGTTTCCATGCCTGTGATTATGTGTCATCAGGTGTACAGAAAGCATTAGGTATTTGGGTCTAGAGTCCATCAATGGATTCTAACAAACTCTTTCCACGAGAACTGTTTGTCTATTGAGAAGATTCCTTTTAGAACCATTATACCACCTGAAGAAGTTCTTTCCTTCCAATATTTCCTTTGTAAATGCTGGAATATATTGAGTACATACTTGAGTGAAATAATAATGCTACAATAAATAAAAATATACACTTTCCAACACAGTGAAGGTAAAATCAAGCTGTAATCTATAATTCAGAGATCTGAAGAACACCATGTGCTAAAAGAGAATGTGAATTTTAAAAGATGCAGCTGCTCTTGGGGAAAGGGAAATGTATCCAGCAACACATGAAAGAGCAAGTGAATTTTAAAGGGGATTTTATACTGCTCCATTATATAGAACTTTTTTTGTGTAAATACCTGGTACAGGTATCTGGTATTCTCCCATAGCCATTGTAAGATTCTAAAAAAAAAAATCTGTTTGGAGCTAAAGATTACATGTTGAAAAGCTTATTTTTAAATGGAATTTATATATTCCAGTTTATGCCAGATTTCTATTATTACATGTAGTACTGCACTTTCAAACTGAATAGTGTCTT
This sequence comes from Xenopus borealis, assembly GCA_024363595.1. Classification (NCBI taxonomy): domain Eukaryota; kingdom Metazoa; phylum Chordata; class Amphibia; order Anura; family Pipidae; genus Xenopus; species Xenopus borealis. Next base: position 26,969,382 of record CM044441.1, read on the forward strand.
GCCATCTCAATGGGATATTGCATGAGTGGCTTGTGTTGTGGTACATAAATATTGACGAGGAAAACTGTGGTGGACAATTAGCTAAATGGCAAAATTCCCCCAAATGTATTTGCATTTTTTGCAACTTTTTCTTGACGCTTTTGCCTCCCTACAAAGTCAAACTGGTGTTTTTTACCACTTGCTAAACCAGAAGTACTGTTCTGCATAAAAAAACATGGACTTTAATACAGGCATAGGATCCCTTATTCAGAAACTCATTATCAAGAAAGCTCAATTATGGGAAGGCCATCTCTCATAGGGGTAAATTTATCAAAGAGTGAAGTTCCGCCTCTAGAGTGAAATTCCACTGCTCTCCATTTATTTCTATGGGATTTTGCAAGGTGTATTTATCAATGTGTGAAGTGAAAGTTCACCCTTTGATGAATCCGACTTTAAAAATCCCATAGAAATGAATGGAGAGCGGCGGAATTTCACTCTAGCGGCGGAACTTCACTCTTAAATTCACTCTTTGATAAATATACCCCATAGAGAGTTCATTTAAAGATATTATGACTTAATCCCTCAATAAATAGACATTTAAAATGACAACCACCATTGTAAGAAATCGCACCGGGGACGCCCGCCGCGCCGCCATCAGCGGGGACGCCCGCCGCACTGTTCCTCTTCATTGCCGGCTTCTCTTAGAGTGCGCGCGGCACGCACTTCCGCCATTTAAAGGTGCATGCGCGCTGGCATCGTTACGTCAGCGCGCAATGGCGCCAAATTCAAATAATTAAAGGGGTATTTAAAGGGATTTTTGGAAATTGATTGTTGCACGTGATAGGTTTATTCCTGGTGCCTGTAACTTTGCTATTTAGCTTCTGTTTGTTCCTGAATACCTGTTTTGACCCTGCCTGGCTTTGACTACTCTCTTATCTGTATCCTGACCTGTGCCTGTTCCTGACTACTGACTTTGCCTCATCCTCATCTAATTGATTACCCGGTTTGACCCCTGCCCGACTGATGATCCTTGCTATCCGCCTGCGTCAACCCAGCCTGCCTGACTTCGCTGTTGCCTCATCCTATTGTACGTGACCTTCGGCCTAACTGACTTTAACAACAGTCGTGCCCCTTTGCTTGCCAGAACTCCTCGCCTTGTTCCTCTCGTTAAGTCCAGGTGGCATCCGAGTAAGCTGAGGGCTCCTCCCGAAGCCAAAGGCGGTCACACTACTGGTGAAGCCGAGCCGAGACCAGGGAACTTGGCATCTGTTCTGGTTTAGGGAGCCGACCTTGACAACCATGTTGGAAAAAATTGATATTTCAACTTGTAAAACCGATTACCAGCTGAAGTATACAGCATTATATTGGGCTTTGGAATATTGTTCTTCACCTCCAGAGCTTATTGCAGTAAATGGACAAAGATGGAAAGTAGTGCTCTTATGCAGTATTCTTCTGATTGGAGAAGTCTTCTGCATTGGGAGGTAATGAACAAGCTTCCAACTTTGCATTTAGAAAAATAAACTTTTAGGGTCTTTTTGGCATCCAAGAGATTAAAGTAAATTGCAAAAGTGTTCATGTGAGCATTTTCAATTTACTTTATTGCTTTTACTTTAAACAGGTATAATCATAATATTTTTCAGATGTACTAAAATCTCTGTTGTCACTCATTAGGTGTTGAGGGATTGAGTAGGTATTTACCTACCAGTTTAAAGAATGACATGGATATACAGTGAGGGTAAACTACACAAGAGTTTTTTGTCTGATTGACACTCTGTGACAAAATGCAGCCAGCAAATTGGACAGAGTCGTACACGGCAAAATATAATTGGACAGCATGAAAAGTCATACCTCAGAACTATATGGTCTGACTGTCGGATGAAGATGCTGCTTACTGTGTCCACATCAGGCAGTCGTACCGCGTCGGATCTAATGTAGTTCTTACCTGCGACTTTTTATTAAGTCCAATTAGAATTTTGACGCCTGCTTCTCCATCTGATTTGTTGGATGTGTTTCATCGCCAAGCTCCGAACCGTCAAGAAATGCTTTTGTAGTTCTACCTTTATACAGATATGTGAAGCTTCTGCAGTTTCAGTCCAGTCTACCTATTTAGGGTCTGCACGCATGAGCAGTTTAGTGACACTGATGTATTATTTAACTTCCAACATGTCTGCCTTCTGTCCTGATTAATAAAGGTCCCCATGATTCCCTAGGTGTCTGTAAACATGGAAACAATAAATGATCACTGACACCAAGATGAAAGTAGAAAAATTGGACTTGACCTCTTGGTACCAATTAAATTGTATTCAGTTACACAGAAACAAACAGAATATTGTATGAGTGGTCAAGTGCCACCAGTGTGTACAGAGCCTTAAAGAGGGGGGGGGGGTGGGATTGGGTGAATAGTGTCTGTCTCAGAGTAGTGCTCATGATGACAACTAGTTATTGCAGGGAAGTGATATTAGTCCCCAGAAGAACATGTCTGTGGGCGAGTTATTTTCTGGTTCAATAGTTAATAAACAGCTACAAATCCCAAAGTGCAGCATCGTTCTGAGAAAACTTTTTATTTGATATTGGCTTTTTTCTCATTATTCTTTTCATGCCAAGTAAAGTCAGTTTAGAATATTAAGGGGCAGATTTATCAAGGGCTGAATTTTGAGTTCATGGGAGTTATTTAAAACTCCCATGAACTTGAAATTCGTCCAGTTGAAAAAAATCAGGTGAATATGATCAACCTGCAAACTCGAGTATAAAAATAGAATTCAATTCCTTGTCAGGAAGGCAGCAAACAACTCCAAATTGATCCCAGTATGTCCCCCATAGGCTAAAACAGCAATACGGCAAGTATAGGTGGCAAATAGTCAAATTAGAATTATTTCTTTTGAAAACCAAATTTGAATTTTTTTTTAAAACTTGAATCGAATTTTAACTATTCCCTAGTCGAATTTTAATTGTAATATTGGTGTAAACTTAACTAAAAAATCAAAGCTAAGACTCCACCTTCTAAAAAAAGGAGGGCTTTACTTACTTTCCAGGGAACTATACAGAGTGACAGGTTCATATATGTGGATGACAGTGGGGTTAAAATCAGACCCAGTGAAGTGGTGTCCTTTACAGAACACATTAATTCAGTGGACAATAACATCAAGTTCACAAGGGAAGATGTCCACGGGAACAAACTTGCTTTTTTGAATTGTTTGAAATGCATCCAGTAGGGGGGTAACTTAAAAACTGAGGTATACAGGAAACCTGCTCATACAGATCAATAACTATTGTTCGATTCCCACCATCGGCTGGAACACAAACGGGGTGTAATGAGAACTCTGCCCCACAGGGCGGAATATGTGGAAACTGGTACAGAATCCAAGGACAAGGAGCATAAACATCTCAGAGGAGTGTATGGCTACCCAGACTGGGCCTTCAGCAACCAAGTCCAACAGGAACATCAAAAGAAATAACCGCCCGGAGACACATAGTAGGTGAAACATAGTCATTCCATATGTAGCTGGAGTGTCTCAGAAACTCAGGAGGATTTTCAACAAACACCACTTCCCTGTGTTTTTAAAACGTAGCAACACACTGACACAAAAACTGGTACACCCAAAGGATCCAAAAGGATGTGGTATATGCAGTCTAGTGTCTAGAGATGAGTGCACTGATCTATACATTGGGGAGACCAAACTTCAGCCTGATACGGCTCACTAAGTGAATAGATCAGCATAGGAGGGTAAACTCTACAGGACAAGACTCGGCTGTCTTTCTACACCTAAAAGACAAGGGTCACTCATTTGAAGATAGCAATGTCCAAATCTTGGATAAAGAAGACCACTGGTTTGAAAGAGTTGTGAAACAGGCGACTGATGTGAGAAACCATCCCTGAACAGAGGCAGGGGCCTTCGAAACATCTCCTGTCGACTACATACAATGCTGTTCTAACATCTGTACACCGTCGGTTTCAGAACTCTTCAAATATCCATTCTTGCAACTCTTGCAAGTAACACCTATTTTCTAAGAGTTGCATGACACTATATCACAGTAACTATACAGAATCAACACCTCTGTGAATTTCAGATGTCACCTCTCTGAAGAGTGCCGTTGTGATTGGATTGTTGGAAGAGTCTATATGCCGAGAACTCCCCAACACCAGTCAGTTGAACTGCAGAAGCTGCTTGGATGAGCCGTGAAACGTCTTCATTAAAATTTCTCAGCAAGTCCAATTGTTTTGAGCTACTTGTGTTAGATATGCCATGACCTGGATCAATGAGAATCTTCATAGTCATACTCCACCTTCTAATTTCATTGACAATAAGATGTTGGCAGAGTGTAAAAAAACATACTGTATATACAAAATTTGATTGCTTTTCACCATATATCATATGCCAGTTCATACAAATGTTGTTTCCTATAATGTTAGATGTTTTGTTATTTTTGATGCTTTTAGGTCACTACAGTAATTCTGATCTTCTAATAAAGACATTTCTTTTAAGTAAAAGAGCACAAAGACATCAAGTATAAACTTAAAATAGACTACAGCATTGCATACCTTGATAAAGAGTTTTATGATCTACAGTACATATACAAAAGTATAATGCAAAAGTATAATGCATAATGGACTCCTGCTATCAAAACAATAACAGCAAAGGTAAAAGGGAGAGCTTATATACTGGTAATATAATTATCTACCTTGCAAACACTGAGTATCTTTAGTTTCCTTGGTTGCCCCTGTTACAATCTGTAAAGTGGGAGCCCTTGAATTGTAAACTGATACTTCTCTTTAGTAAAGCAGCAGACCCCTGTGAACATCTTCACTGCTGCCATTTTGAGGCCCTAGTAACTTTCTGCTGCAGTGAGGACAGGGAACTTGAACATGACAAAGATATAACCAAAGTACAATCAAGTATCAGGCAGAAACTTTGTCAGTAACAGGCAAAATGTGGGGCAGTAGTAAGAATCTAAGTCAAGAACAGGCAAAAGTAAAAAAACAGTAAGCAATGACACCAAGGCTTAGGTACAGGTCTCAGGACTCAGAGCCAGCTTGGGCAATGGAAAATTGTCAGAAACGCTATTTAAATTTTATTTTGGTACCAGAAGATGACGTCAGAAGTCTGAGTTTGAGGTCAGACGTATGGGAGCAGTGTTGACTAAGCATGATAAAGCAATAGGAGAAAACTATGTTCAGCAGGAGCCCTATTAATCACACTCCTGCTTAACAAGGGGGTATAAGACCATAATGATGTAAGAACCTCTTCTTTTTAATTAAGTAACTATTTTCTTAAAGCAATAGGAAGACCCATGCACAATATCACATAATGTGAGCATTTATGTTACATATAGTTTAGTGCATAATTTTAAAATAGTTTTTTTAATGAAAAAAAAAATGATAAAAGAAATGAATCTAAGAATATGGCAAGATGTGCAAGCACCCAATAATTGTAACAAAAAGAAATCAGATAGTTTGAAATAAAATAAAATCCTTTTGTTGCATGAAGACATCAGCTAGGTTTGTCAGTATTGTTTGCCTTTGAGACAAACTGGACAAATTTACTGAGCACTGTGTAAATAGAAAGCACCTACAGCAATTTTCAAAAGAATGAGCCACAGAAATTTTTATAGATCAAACTCTCCCAGTGGCAAAAGGTGCAAGAGATTCATCAAAGGTATATCCGTTGAATAACTGTTTATTCGATCTGTTAGGATGGCTTTTCGACCAGCTTTTCCCTTGGAGATTGTGATAAAAAGCTCCCAAGGTTACAGTGTTCCAAAATATGGTACATTACAGAAGAAATTTAGTTAATTCCAGAAACTGCACATTGTTGCTTGGGGAACTCATTGTTTTTATTATTTTAACGATGATTGATAAACAAGGCTTTGGTTTTTGAGCTATACATTTCTCCCGAAAGTGGAGGAAAAAGAGAAACATTGAATAAGCCAGTAAAATGATGGCTTTCCTTGTTACACAGATTGTGATTTTCAGTGCCCTCAAGTCTTTAACAATTTAAATTGGTCATAAGCTGCATATCACTAAGAACCCTACTCAAAATAGAGAATGTATCATTAACAACCAACCTCTGTACAAAACCCTTTAGCCAGTTTTCTATCGATGTACAAACAACATTACCAAGACCAACAGGCCTTAGTTTAAAAAGCAGTTGTTTATAGCATTATCAAAAGCTTCTATTCTGATGCCAACTGTCCATCATAGAAGGCAACTACATTTGATTAACATGATGACTAGGCCATGCTAATGTTCTACCATTCGCTAGAAAAGAGGTCCCTAACAAGTGGCTTGTGAGCAACATGTTGCTCACCAACCCCTTGGATATTGCTCTCAGTGGCATTAAAGCAGGTATTTATTTTTGAATTTCTGGTTTGGAGGCAAGTTTTGGTTGCATAAAAAACACATGTACTGCCAAACAGCTTCTTGTCAAATGCCAGTCCACATAGAGGCTTCTATAGAGCCAGTCACAGCCTATTTTTGGAACCCCCAGGAACTTTTTGCATGTTTGTGTTGCTCCCCAACCGTTTTTTACATCTGAATGTGGATCTTGGGTGAAAAAGGTTGGGGACCTGTGTTTTAGAACATAGTCTTCAATGTGCTCACTTAAAAAAAACTTGCCCAGTCAGCCCACCACACATAAACAGAGTAACTGAAATTATAGCAGCTTTCAGGACTATTGAAGTTTGGGGGGGGGGGAGCAGGGAGGGGGGGGGACTATCTAGCTTAGTCGGTAGGGGCTTTTCTTAATTGAGGGTTGAGTTCTCTTTTAAGGTCTGTACCATATTAATATAACCTATTTATATCAATTTTTAATTAAGCCACAGCCTAATCCTTCATATTTTTTGTACTGATACTATCTTGATATATCATTTTAGGGAATAGTCTTTGCCTACATAGTACTCAGTTCCTTATTTTACTTTCTTAAAGAGATGCTGACACCTGAAATTAATCTCTTTTTTTTCCCATCTATTATAATATTGGCTTTGAAAGCTACTTCTAACTTTGCCATAAAGTATTTGCATGATGTTTTTACATTACCTGTCTGATCCCCCATGTTCCTGTATGAGGGGGCTGCCATATTTGTGCAGCAGGAGTCCCTTAGCATTAGAAACTGTAACTAACAGGCTGAGATGGGACAGTCAGGTTGGCAAAGTCAGAGTGTCAGAGAGTCAGGCTTAGGAACTTAAACTAACAATTATACACAAAAACAAACCTCTCAGCAAAAAATGATCAACATGACCTATAGGTAACATTTAATGTACATTCATATGTTAAAAAGTAATTTTTAGTGTCAGTATCACTTTAAGGAAATAAACTGAGAACAGTAATGATTTAATATAATAGATGACAACATTTTTTGTTCTGTTTTTACACCTAATTCCTAAATCTCTGCACTGAAGTACTGGTCTTAAGGGAGAAATAACCCCTAGCCCATCCTCCCTGGAAATGCTTAAAGGAATAGTAACACCAACAAATTAAAGTGTTTTAAAGAAACGAAAATATTGAATTCTATTGCCCTGCAGTGGAGAAACTGATCTGTTTGCTTCAAACACTACTTTAGTTCTTATAAACAAGCTGCTGTGTAGCAATGGCAGAAATAGAAAACGGCTATATGGCACAGGTTAAATAGTGGATAACAGATAACACCATTATGTTCAGAGCTTATCTGCTGTGTAACCTGGGCCTTTTCTCCTTTGAATAGCTGCCCCTATTGCTACGCTGCAGCTTATTTATGTAAACAATTGTATTTTTTTGGAAGCAAACACAGCAGTTTTACCAGTGCAGAGCAACACTGCATTATATTTTTAATTAAAAACACTTTAATTCTTTGATGTTATTGTCCCTTTAATTTCCACTATGATATTGTCAAAATTGGTCCAAGAAACTTTTGAAGACTTTAGACTGTGTGCTGAAGTTCTGAAAATGTTATAAGTCTCCTTTATTTTCATCTGGCACAAAATAATTGTCTAGCTGCTGTGAGAATATGTTTGAACAAGATTTGGATCAGTTTAGGGACAGGAATATCAGATGGAGTATGTCAGTGAGAAACGTCAGATCTCTTCTGTAAGACATTATCTACAAAAAAGTGAGGGAGTAGAGTGCCATTTTTAGCTCTTGTGATATTTATCAAAAGTAACTCAAAGCAACTGGACTTGCTGAGGTATTTTAATGAAGACATTTCACTGCTCTTCCGAGCAGCTTCTTCAGTTCAACTGACTGGTGTAGGGGAGTTCTCGGCATATAGACTCTTCCAACAATCCAATCACAGCAGCACATTGTAACTCTTCAGAGAGGTGACATCTGAAATTCACAGTGGTGTTGATTCTGTGTAGTTACAGTGATAAGATTTCCAATGTGTCATGCAACTCCTAGAAAACAGGTGTGAGTTGCATGAATGGATGTGTCAAGAGTTCTGAAACCACCGGGGGACAGATGTTAGAACAGCATTGTATGTAGCAGACAGGTGGTGTCGAAGGCCCCCGCCTCTGTTCAGGGATGGTTTCTCCACCTTAACATGAATGACCTGGATGAATGAGAACCTTCATAGTCTCTTGTTGTGATGTTTTGTGGTGCTATGCAGTTTGTAGGTAAACATAAGAGCTTGATATATATGTTCTGTGGTTATATACACCCATGGGAAATGAACCCATTTTATTCCGGTAACCATTGTTTTTTAAATTATTGTGGAAGGGTAAAACTACATGGGAGTTTTTAATAAGATTTTATGGGTCATCTTTTATTTAATCTTCACATGCAACTGCACTCAACACCACACAACAGCATTGAATTTGTAGGATCCTACACATCTTCACATGCAACACCATGCAACTGTACTCAACACCACCCAACAGCATTGCATTTGTAGCATCCTACACAATCAGATTATTGTATCAGTATAATTAGAAATTCCCTTTGATTCTTTCTCCATTGGGCTTCATGTTTGCGCTATTCCCAATATTAGCTGGATTGACAAACATATGAAACTGTTATAAAAGACATAAAAAGGATGGATTGATATGTTCATCCAGATAACATAAATCATGAAATCCATATCCCTGCAAATAAATACAGTTTTCCACTTCATAATTTTTTTTTGCCATTTTTTTCATTATATTTTTCCCATTGCTAAATGTGATAATGTAATACTTGTAATGCTGCAGCTGGCTGGAGAACAGAAAAATGCACTTACCATTTGTAATCATAATAAAACTGTGGGCAGCAAACAAACTGTAGTTTGATATGCTGTTTATTGCTAATATAAATATGATTTATTTTCCAAAATCAATTTATCATTTAAACAGAATAAAGAGGTATAATAGAATAAATATTAAGTATTATGGTTTAGGTGAAAAATTTTCACTTTACATTATTACATGACATCACTGTTTGATTATCTTGGATTCTTGAATCTCCACAATTATATAAAAGGTATAATAATATTGTAGAAACAGGGGAGTTTCATGATAACTTTGACATAAGAATGTAGTCCAAGTGCTTGAAAATAATAGAACTCTAAGGTAACTTCAGTTGATTAATTAAACGTCTCCATTTCACTTAAAACTTAGCGATTAGCGAAATTTGCTAAATAATTTTGCCAAATACATTGGAGTTATTGGAATTTTCCTAGCATTATTTTCCTGCAGGAAAAAATGCAATTTCCCCCATAAAACAAATGCATGTAATTCTGTTTTTAAAGTAACACTACATTTTGGTGGTTTAAAGAAGTAAATTTATGAGAGAATAAAGAGCAAAGGAATTGTTTTATAACAGAGTAATATTTATATATTTATTTTGTTTATGAATATGAAAATTCAAAATTTTATTTTCATCACAAGCCCTAGAATAGGAAATACTACTAAGTGTAACCCTAAAACAGAAACGTGTTCTTTCAGCTTTCAATCAATCCGACAAGATGCAAAAATGTGGCATAAATAAAGTGTGTGTCAATTAGATAGACAGAACAAAAGGAGGAGTTAAAGCACTAAAGACAACAGAGAAATTCTGACAAACGAAATTTAATTTGAACCGTGAGACAACCTTGGTTTTTGCGCATTGCACCCTGGCCTGCCATCTGTAAATAAGGCCTAATCTGTAGACTCATATTTACTGCAATAAGTTCTATATAAAAAAATGAGGCCTGATCTTGTTGAGTTCTGTTTACATTATAATAAGCTTGTAAATCAAAGAAGCACTAAAGCTGGCTATAGATGGTACAATTACAATGTTTCTTGAAAAAGATTTTTCCAAGAAAGTTCGTTTGTTTCAATACACAAGTGTAGAGCTGAATCGTCAGATATACAGGTAGAAATGTTAGAATTCTATCTGTATCTCACAATTCAGCACTAAACAATGGCCGATGTTCAGAATTTTCTGTCCAGGCCGATCTACCTGCCGACTGCCAGTCTTCTGCCAATATCGGTCGGCTCCTTTCCCACCATACACGCAATGAATATCGTATGAAAATTAGTTTTGTACAATATTATCTCTGCATCTATGGCCACTTTAATTCTACTTCCAGTCCAAATTCAATTCTGTAGCTCATATTGTAGCAGCCAAGCAGATATACCCATCTATTAGTCTACTTCTGTGCATAATCCCATAGTAATCTAGGGGCAGGAAACAACCACAATGGGGGATGTTATAATATTTCATATTTAGTTGCCCACTAGAAGAAAGAAATCTGGGTCTCAAATCACTTTTATTAGCATGAATTTAAGTGTCCAATGTTTCGGCTCCCCTTTGGGGGACACTTAAATTCATGCTAATAAAAGTGATTTGATTCAATAAAAATGGAGTGCAGTTCTATGTTAATAATTATACTAAGGAGACTTTGAACTTGCATCCACAAGTATAAGCAAAATCCATATCCGAGTGATATATATATATATATATATATATATATATATATATATAGTGTCAGAGAATTGGGAGCTCCTTGCTTTCAGCACTATAAGGTGTTCTGCTGGCCATATTGGTATAGCTGTTGTCTTAGATCAGAATGCTATGTGTTCTAGAAGAATGATATCAAGACTGAACTTTCGATATATAGAATGGTGAACCATTAACATGAATACTGCAACAGTATCTTGCATATAAAATTGTTCCTAAAAGCATATGTTGTCAGACAGTATCTGCAGTATCTGCAAAGGCAGCAGTGGGATTTTACATTTTTTTTTATTAGTGGCCATACAAGTACAGGTATGGAATCAGTTATCTGGAAACACATTGTCCAGAAAGCACCAAATTATAAGAAAGGCAGCCACCCAGAGACCAAATAATCCATTTTTTTTTAAATGATTTCTTTCTTCTCTGTAAAATTAAAATAGTACCTTGTACTTGATCCAAACAAAGACATAATTACATCTTATTGGAAGCAAAGTTAGCCTATTGGGTTATTTCATGTTTCCATTATTTTGAAGTAGACTTATCTTATGAAGATCCAGATTACAGAATGATCCCTTATCCAGAAAAAAACATTGTAAGGTCATATACCAGATATTGTCCATCACATGAAGGGATGTGCCAAGAAGTTCCTCATTGCAGAAAACGAAATTAGACTAATTTCTTTAAAAGGCCATTTTCGATCAAATAAAAACCATTCAAATGCATCGTTCAATTCGAACAATTTTTTTAAAAATCCTTTGATTTCCTAGAACTTAAAAAAATTACAGTAAAGGTTCCAGGAGGTCCTCCATAGGCTACAGTGACAATTCGGCAGCTTTAAGGTGGCAAAGTGTCAATTTTGAAGTTTTTTAAAGAGACAGTACTTCCGAATTTGAAGTTTTTAAAGAAACAGTACTTCGAAATTCAAGGCAAGACATGTGAAAGGGCAATTTTAACGTAAATATATATTCCAGTTTGGAAAGAGTCTTTAGTATGCCACATAATGTAAACTATCTGTTGCTTAACTATTTATTTGGGGGGGGGGTAAAGTTTTCCTTTAAAGAACAAGTAAACCTTTTTTTTTTCTATCTGTAAATTTGCTCTAAACAGCCCCCCAGATTAATGTACCTTAGTCCCTGCTGCAAGTCTGCTCTGGTTTCTGTGTTATCAGCAGCTTGTTTCCCCTTCTTCCTGGTGCAGAGTGAAGCCCCGCCCCTTAGCTTACTGAGCTGACCTTATCTCTTGGACTAGTCCTGGAGATCATTTGCATACTATGACATAGCAGAGACCAGTGTGTTTAGCAGCTTTTGCTTGGGGAAACTAGCTTACTAATGCACACACTGGCTCCCTCTTCCTCTCTATTGTGGAACAGCAGCAAATGGACTGCTCAGTAAACTAAGGGGCTGGGCTTCACTCTGCACCAGGAAGAAGGGGAAACAAGCTGCTGATAACACAGAAACCAGAGCAGACTTGCAGCAGGGACTAGGGTACATTAATCTGGGGGGCTGTTTAGAGCAAATTTACAGAAAGAAAAAGAAAAACATTTACTTTTCCTTTAAGAAAAAAAAGACTCTATTATGATTACAACTGCAAATGTTGTTTCACAAAAATGAATGCCATTGTTGTATGTATTAGAGCCTAGTGATCCATAGGGGAACAAAGGAAAGCAGGGCATGACGATGTTAGGAGGGCTGGCTCCCCTTCACTTTTCCTGAGTAGGGATTCCGTGTGTTAGAGAGAAAGGGTGGTTAAGGAAGGTACCTTCAGTTGCTGTTGAGTAGGTGAAAGAACAGGTGCTTTGTTTCTGTTGGCAAGGGTGCCCTTGACTCCGAGCAACAAGGGTGAGTGGAATGGGCAGTGGGCAAAGTGAGCTGGTAACTAGGGGGGCCTGGCAGGAGGTGGAACAGCCTTGGTCAGACACTTTGAGAGGAGGCAGGAACCAGGCTTCAGGTCCAGTCTCAATGTCAGTCCTATAAATGGTTACTGGGCATTGATTATTACTGTTTAATGGTAAAAGTGGACTGTTACAATAACTTATAGTTGTTATGTATTAATTTCTGATAATTATTATTGTTACTAAATAACAATGGCCTTCTCTTCCTAATGGTATCAATTCTTTTGAGGGGGGGTAATAGTAAAATGGGGATAAAGGGGTGATAGCATATTTCATTCCTACATTTCTCACAACACCATTCATGAAAGATATTTGTGCCTAGACAAGCTCCAGGCTCACTTCTCAATTAGTTGGTCAGTTGAATTACATGCAAGTGTGCCTATTGACACAGGCGGACCCTGGAACTACCACCACCCTAAACGTGTGGGTAATTCCAGGCTTCCAACTAAAGTCTTTGTCAGTAGTTATATAGCAAAATTATTGACATTGACTGATATCAAAATAAAATACTACTCATGTAAACCTAAACAGGTATCAACACCAACATTCCAGCATTGCCCAACATGTTCCATCATTGTGACTTCCTCAGGGGTGAAATCAAGCTTTTGACAAATTTGGCAATGTTGGAATGTTGTTTGATGAGTGAACCTAACACTTCTTTACTGTAAATGCAAGTTTATTGTGGAATGCACGTTGTCAAGCTTACTGCACTAGGGAGGAAACTCTTTTCTTTGATCTCTTTTTTACATTGTCAATAGATACAACAGACTTGTGGCTACAGAGCCATGCACAGATGTTATTTTAATGACACATGCCTGAAATGACACAATCCCTACTTCTACAATTTTGATCGCAGTTGCATCCAATTCATAAAAATGTTTACTTGCACAATTCTTATTCTGGAATTATGGAGACAATGTTGCAGTGACGAGTAGTAACATGGTAGGTTGAAAAAAGATGTGTCCATCAAGTTTAACCTTTTCTGTCTATGTAAAACCTTCTTTACTGTTAGTTGAAAATAAACATGGGCAGTTGTGTACTGCTGCTTTTTTTTTTTTTTTTTTCATAAAAGAGCCCTTACAATCTTTATAATATAAGGGTGTAGTAGAGGCTCAAGGTGTATAGAGGAGGAATGGGAAGGTACTCTGCATGAATTTACCCATAAAAGTATCAGTTATTGGTGGTTACATTATTTTTGCTATGCTCACATTAGTCTCAAGTTCAAATGTACCAGGCATCTAGATTCTCCAGTAGGGGGTTTCCAGGGTCTGTGGTTTGGAAGAGAAGTACAAAAATATATCGTATTGGTGTGAACAGATGTATCACTGAGTTATTTAAACATGTCATGATTAACCACAGTGTTTGTATTATACTAGTTATGCCACATAACCCTGCTTTTATGTCATCCACATGCAAAGTATATTTTGAAACATTTCAGAAACATTTCAGAGCACTTTTTCACTTGCCAATATTGGTATAATCAGCTTAAAACAGACCTCAGTGCTGTAAAAACCTTACATCTGTTAAAACACCCCAGCCAAGAATGATTAAGCACTGATTCATGATAGTACGCAGAATTAATGGCAGATAGGGTTTTTGCTTTGTACGACTGTAAATTAATGCAGAATAATTTTGCTAACATTGGACTTTATTAATAAGCATCACGGTTGGACTTTATAAGTACGGTATACGTAATTGCTGAAATGTAAACCACAAGGTGCAAAGTGAGAGCATTTCAGTGAACAAAAGGAAATGTGCCTTTTGCATGAAGCAGAAATAGTGGTAAGATCTTCCTCAGACCTTTGTACTTTCTTGCTGATGGAACACTAGTAGACACAATACATGTGTCACAATAGGCAAACCCAAACCCCAGGGGAGTATTTGTATTCCTGTCTAAGTGTGCCAGGGTCCGACTGGGGGGCCCACCAGGGCTGCTGTCACAGGACTCTCCTCCCGGCAACATGCAGTGGCTCGGGCGTGTGCAAAAGATGCAACAAGAATGCACAGAAGATGCGCCATGCCGTTAACTTTCATTTCTGGGGCAGCCTCCATGCGCCATTCACGCATTGCAAAACATGCAACCCTCATGTGCAGAAGATGTTAACTTTCTTTTCTGGTGCAGCTGGGGGAGAAGGTCTGGGCTGGCAGGGGCACATGAGGGCAGTGCCCAACTGCATTTTTCCCAGTGTCCCAGTCTGACCCTATGATGTACTATTCTGCCCATAACAGAGACCTTTGGCTTTGGGTGTGGCCCTCAGATACTTAGTCTTAATGCATGAGAATCCAGTGACTACTACTGGGGCAGGCAAGGGAGTCAAATAATTGCCTTTTACCCAACATACAAAAAAGGAGTTCTTTGGATTATGTTTTCAACTTTCTTTTGTAGCTAATTTCTTTATTTTTATGCAATACACAAAAAGTTGAAATATTTTTGAACACTAGAGCATGTCGTTTCTAATGTGCAGCTCAGTATATGAATTCTTTTTATAATTCCTTTATTTTTCATTTGCTACAATTGGTATAAAGGGTCTTTCACAACTACAAGTGCAGTGAGCAAAGCAGCTTCAAGCATAATCACCATGCTCACCCCATGCAGAGTTTCCACAGAATTGCAGACACCTGGGGGAGTGGCACCTGGCTCAGTGCACATAAGCACTAATCTTAATGCAACAACTGCACCAGGTGCAACCCTCCTGGTCCTGTTGGCATCATGTTTAGGTGTGTGAGTGGTAAGTGCACCTTTTAATTCAGCACAACCACACTGACAATTACTGCAGAGTACTATGTGCTCCCCTGGGTCAAAAGGCACAACTGCACTAAATTTGGAATGGGGATAGAATGGACAGTGCCAAATGCAACTACTGTATATGATAGTACAGAAGTGCCCTTAAAGCAGGGGTGTCCAACATTTTGGCTTCCCTGGGACACACTGGAAAAAGAAAAATCGGCTGGGGCCACACTTGAAATATGCAAACACTTTTGATTTGTAAAAGTAAAGAAAATGCAAAGAAAAGAACTAAAATACCAGTTGGATAACCAGATAGAGCTATACACTGGAATATGGGACACCTGGATAGACTTATTATTATTATTATTATAATTACTACTACTAACTGGGCAATTGCCCCCCCTCCTATATCCTTTGCAACATGAGTTTTCCTATGCAACCAAGTGTCAAGCTGGGCCACATTCATATCCACCCTGGGCCACAGGTTGGACACCCCTGCCCTAAAGTAAGTACCTGTAATAAATTGTTTTTTGGTACAACGCTCTGCAGGGAAATTTGCGGGGCTTGATACTGTACTAGAAGTTGTAAATAACCCCTATACAGTGCCATTAGTATGTATTCATTTGTACTCCTAGGGGTAGATTTACTAAGGGTCGAAGTGAATATTCTAATCAAATTCACATGGAAAAAATTAAAATTTCGAAGTAATGTTGGGCTACTGCTACTTGAATTTTCGAAGTACTGGCCCTTTAAAATTCCTTCGAGTTTGACACTTTGCCACCTTAAAGCTGCTGAATGGCCATTTTAGCCTATGGGGGACCTCATAGAACCTGTCCTGAAAATGTTTCTAATTTCCAAGAATTCGAAGGATTTTGTGCAAAATCCTTTGAATCGCTCGATTCAAAAATGGACATATTTAATCGATATAGGTCCATTTTCGATCGAAAAAGCCCTTTGAAAAAACTTTGAGGCTCAAATTTCAAAGTTTTTTCACTTTGAAAATGTGTCCCTTATCTGCCCCCTAATTTTAAATACTATAATTGCAACTTAGTACTTTAGGGGGCAGATTTAGTAAGCTCGGGTGAAGGATTTAAATGCAAAAAATTTAATTTTCAAATTTTTTTTAGGGCTAATTCGACCATCAAATTAGCTAAATTCGAATGATTCGAAAAATTCGTATGATTCGAATAAGAAATTCGTTTGACCATATGACCATTCGGTGACCGTACAATTTTTTTTGTGAAATCAGATGAATTTTTACGATTTTTTTCGTGAAATCGGATATTTAGTACGATTTTTTCGTGAAATTTGATGATTGCTATTTGATCGTTCGACAGATCAAATAGCGGTAAAATTCTACGAATTTGATATATGATTTTGTCGGAATTTACTTAGAGAAAATTTCGAGGGTTTTTAACCCTCGAGTGTAGGAATACAAAAGATATTTGAAGATAAGGAAGGCATATATTTAAGCAAGTAAAATACTCAAGGTTTTACTATGATGGTTTATTGCTTTCTTATAAAGTGTGTGATGGTTCACATTGAACCAGAAATGTATTGCTCCTATTCATGCTGATTTAGCTTATTAGTGAGAAGCCAAGGAAGAAAGAAAGAAATGAGGCAGAAAAAAATGATAAACCATGGACATTCATTAACAAAATGAAAACTGATCTAAAAGTGTGAAGGACATTTTCATTTTCTATTCCCGTCTTTGTGGCTAACTAGCTGAATCATTTATATGTTCTTTAGCTGGAAAAGTCCAGGAAATAAAAGTCCTCTTAATCGCTCTTCTTCTTTGAATCACTGCACATCTCTGGATGTGTACAGTATAGGAAAATTATCACATTGCATCTAATAGTAATATAAATAGGCATCTTATTGTAGTATAAATACAATGTACTTTGGCATTTATGTAGTATAAGGGATACAAAATCAATTTGTTAAGTTAAAAGGCTGACTAAATATAAAAACAATTTGGAAGTGAGTTAAGGATAAGGTGTGCATATATTGTTATGGCACACTGTATATATGTGTGTACAGCACAGTTCACCTTTAAAGGGCACCAATCATAACTAAAATCATTTACTAAGTAAATACATTATGTGAAAGTTCAATAAATCCAATTTTTAAAACAGTTAGGGGAAGATTTATCAAATTCACATGAAGGATTATAAATTCAATCGAATTTTCAAAAAGATTTGAATTCAAATTTTCGATTGTTTTTGAAGATCACTTCGACCAGTGAATTTTGAAAATTTGATCGAATCGAATGATTCGAATAATTTGAATAAAATTTTATTTGTATATTCGACAGTCGAATTATTTTCCCTTTAAATTTTAATTCCATTGCCTAGTTCACCAGATTAAACCTACCGAATTGCTATTAAACCCTATGGGAAGCTCCCATAGGGTTTTTCTACGTTTTTTTAGATCGAATAAAAAAAATTTGATCGAATGGTTAAAATCGTTCGCTATTCTAATTTGAAGTTTAAAATTCGACCACAATTCGATTGGACGAATTCGAGGGTTATTTCACCCTAGTATTTGACCAATAGTAAATCTGCCCCTTAGAATTTCTTGTATAATGTAAATCCTCAGCTCACTATACCTTCTGCAAAATCTCCCCTATCTCCACTGCAGTTCTAGCTGAGGCAGGAATCATGGATTTCACTGGCTCCTCCTACCTATATCTTCACAACCAACTGTAGCTCTGAAATCTCGCACATGCTCAGTTGAAATTTCTTGGTTGCCTAACCTTCTAAAGCTATTTTGAAATCTGCCAAACTTCTGTGTTAGTGCTG
>CM044441.1:26987672-27011205 GCA_024363595.1 Xenopus borealis
TATATATTGCAAAATATGAGGATATTAGAAGCCACCTTTGAATTCCATGACTTGTATAAAAACACAAAAACACTCAGCCTTCAGCCTCGTGCTTTTGTATGGTTGTGGAACTCTCTCTATCTATATATATGTATCTACACATTTGTAATAGAGGCATGGGTGGGGATGGGGAGAATGAATTTATCTATGTTCAGTATTAACTTTCCTGTTGCAAGTAGTTAACCATTCATATATGAGCTGTCCAGCTGCAAGGTTCTGACCACAACGATTTGATAAAGGATATGCACATTCAATTGTAAGGATATCAGATTGTCATATGGCCCAGTGAAAGTACAAGGAGAATGAGAAAAACATTCTTTTGGTCTGAATGCACTGCTGCATCTAAGTCTAGCAGACACCAGTTATATAGAACACAATGAGGAAAGATTAATTACTGATGTTGTTGCGCAACGGATGTATAAAATCCATTATGACTGGTGGTTGCTATATTAATCCCACACCAATAAATTATTCTTATGGAAGAAATGCACTAATAATAATAATATAACTGGTAAAGTATACTGTGCTACAGGTATGTTGGATACTGACAAACAGTTGGGGGTCATTTACTAATGCAAATGCAATATGCAAAAATGGATGCAATTTGTTTTACCTATTATGCAGATTTAATCCCAGAATTCCTGCATCTGCAGTTGCATATGTGTTTTGCTTTCACCAATGGGGGTGGCAATTTTTGTAATTTTTGGTTAATCAATGCAGTTGGAACTGTAAGCGGGTTAGAATGTAAATCGCAAAGTGCAACTTATTTGCTTGTGTAGGTGCAACATGTATAGGAAGCCCAGGAAATAACATCTCCTAAATGACAGGTTTTAATTAGAGGGTTTCCTAACAACCTTGTATGTACTTTGCAACCTTGCATTTTTCAAAACTGTCATTATTAGTAAAACTTGTATATGATTTCTTGATCTCTCTTTTGGATTGTTAATCACTACTGTTATGCATCAAAATGCCAAACCTCTGCTGGTCTTCTCCATAGGTTGCCATTCTTACTAGCCAACACTTAGGGGCCAATTTATAAAGAAAATGTAAAGTTTGGTGATACATTTTATTGCATAACTGAATAAGTAACAATTGCAAGCTTTCGGAGCACACGGGTCCCTTTGTCAGGCAAAATACAAATGAAAGTTGAAAAGTCACATTATGGGGCAGATTTATCAAAGGTTGAATTTTGAGTTTATGGGAGTTTCTAAAAACTCCCATAAACTCGAAATTCAATTTTTTTAATTCAAGTGAATAGAAGTGACCTGCAGATTCAAATCAAATTTGATTCGAATTTTTTCACAAAATAAAAAATTTAAAAACTTTTTTCAAAAAGACTCAAAATTTATTGTGGGAGGTCCCCCATATGCTAAAACACAAATTTGGTATGTTTTAGATGATAAATGAATTCAAATTCTTACAGGGACAGTAAATAAATTTCAAAATTTTAATTTTAAAATTTTTAAAATTTTATTCAAATTTGGACTATTCCCTAGTCAAGTTGCACTAAAATAAACTTGAAATTAGAAATTAAAAATTTGAATTATCACTTCGACCCTTGATAAATCTGTCCCCAAATATACTAATAGATCACTTAAAAAAGGGTTTATGGGCAATGAATAATAAAGTTACAGATAAACAGAGAAAACTTAGAAGGTAATAAAAGTAGTTAGGGTGGGTTGTCCAGGGTTCTGCATTCAGTCAGGCCACATAGTTTGAACTAGACCGAATGGGGTAAGGTTGACACAACAGTGCATAATTAGGAATTGGAAAATAAAAAAGTGAAGATACAGATAAGGGTTCCACTGGGTTGGATAGTATATGGAACCAGAACGTATTCACTTCACACTCCCTTACCAGACTATAACAAATAAATTGCAAATGGGAATAGTGACCTGTGGAGAAATTAATATTTCAGCCCAGATATTGAAAAGCCCCAAGGGTGAGCACTTTAACTTTAGTCAAGGAAGCAAACACTAGTACAGTCAGCACCTTAAAGAAAGTGTATTTTAAGATGTAGATTGTCCTTGGCTGTGTTTTCTTCTATGTATCATATCCTTAGTTAAAGTCATATCTGGACATAAAACGCCTGTCTCGGTTCAGGCCACATTCTAGGGAGTTAAACTTCCTCATGAGTTTGAATTTCCACTCCTTCCTCTCCTGTTGTGTCTTGAAGGTGTCCTTTAAAACGGTGACCTGAAATCTTTAATGCTGTGGGTATTGCTGCAGAAGTGTGCTGCCACTGGGGCATCTGTGGTTCCTTGCTTGATGTTAAGTGGGAATTCATTCGTTGATGCAGTGTTTGTTCTGTTTCTCGTCACGTAGAGTCCTGTAGTGGGGGCATTTCAAGCACATTATTAGGTATACCACATTGAACTTTTGATCTGATGTTCCTGTTGACGGTGTGATATTGGTGTGGTATTGGTACCCGTTCTACTGCCTTTTCTGCAGGCAAGGAGATGTGCCATTTTCAACAGGGACTACATACAATCATTTCTTTTAGATTGGGGGAGTGGAGGTTCTGGAATTATATTGTGCAGCCTCTTGTCATTATGGAGTATTTGCTGTAGTTCCATTATGACTATGCGTGGGGACTCCATATGGGGGGTTATAGGTAACAACTAGGGGGACACGGTCAGGGTCGCTCCGGCCATGAAGCAAGGTGAGAACCTTGCCTCAGGTGGAACGGAGCTGACAGTTACCAGGGGCGGCAAAAAGCCGCCTCTGGTAACTTTAGAAGACGAATTTCCATTTTTTAAAATGGAAATTCGGCTTTTCTAGTGCACTAGCGATGTGGCCCCTCCTCCACCCGCTCGGACGCTATTAAGCAGTAACACCACTAAATAAAAATGCTTTTAGAAATAAAAGGTTAGGCAGTAGTTTATACATGAATACCTAGACAAACCATAATGTTTTTATTATTAAAGGTGTTTTAACCTAAGTAATAAATATGGATTATCTAGTGCAGTGATTTTTAAGGTCTTGGCAAAGTGCTTAAAGGACAAGGAAAGTATAAAATAGAATAGGGCTAGAAATGCTGCATTTTGTATACTAAACATAAAACATGAACTTACTGCACCACAAGCCTAATCAAACAAATGATTTATGCTTTCAAAGTTGGCCACAGGGGGCTGTCATCTTGTAACTTTGTTATACATCTTTGTCTGACACTGGCACTGCACATGCTCAGTGTGGTCTGTGCTGCTTAGGGATCTTCATAAATGATCAAAAAACAAAGCTATTTGAGGTCTGCATGGCTGTAAGTAAGGGCTCCCCCTGCTGTTCATAAGTATGATTGTTTCCCTGCCAGAAGTTAGGGGCCGTCTGACAATTCCTATCCTCAGCAGTAAATGAAGGGAGAATTTCACTGCATACAGTCAGGTTTCTTATAAAAATGGTACACATTTTTTAATTAAAGTATATTGGAGATAGATTTCTTTTTCATTAAAGAAAGTAAAAATGTGATTTTATTTCTTTGCCTTTCCTTGCCCTTTAAAATTAATTCACCAAGCTTTTACACATAGGGGGTCATTTACTAAACTCCAAATGCAAAAATCCTGAAAAATTCGTTATTTTTTTTATAAAATCAGACTTTTTAAAAATCACAAATATTTTGGAATTTATTAAACCTCAAAGATAACAAAGTCCAAATTTGAAAATCCGGCATCTCAGACCTGTCGAGGTTGCATATAAGTCAATGGGAGAAGTCCCAATTATTTTTTGATGTGCGCTGGTTTTCGTGCAATACCCTGAGTTTTCAGTTGAAAAATATGAAAAAAAATCGGATTTTTTTCCCACAAAGCAAATCCAGGTTGTATTTGTTCTGAGTTTGTAGCAGAAAATGCTGAGATAAATTCGGGGATTGATAAATAACCCCCATAATACAATGTTTCTCCCCAAAATCAACAAGGCAGGGTTTAGGCCCTGAGCTCCCCTTAGCCTTAACACCTCATTCATTGCTCCTCATGCAGACGCAACTGAAAATATAGTGCAGAAGTAGGACAAGGAATTCAAAGGTCTCATTAAAATTCAATTTCCTAAAATGAAATAATTAGCATTGCCTTGTTAATTATATACAAATTATACACATATTCATGAATTGATTATCTGCACGTTGTTCCTTTCAGCCTATCATGGTGCCCATAAAAAAGTTGTAGAAACTAAAATGTAAAAGTATGTTTTGTGGGATTGTATTGCACTTCTGATGATGTCACTTACAGTTTACAATGTGATTCTTGATGTTCAGTGGGTTGCGGATTGGGTTGTGGATAAGGTACTTGCAGGACGGGTCGGGTAGCAGGTCCAAGCGGGTAAGAATTTGGGTTGCGGATTGCAGGTTGTGTGTACAGGTCGGGTACAGGTTAAAAAAAATAGACCCGCGCTGGATATTGTGCAATAATTTTGAGTAGTCAGAGATAGCATGTAAAACCCTTTCAATCTTCCTTGATTCAATGTGTCTGTGTAAACTAGGGATGATTAAATGTTTTTATTTTTCATCCCTATTGTTATGTTATTTTTAAGGTTGTTTCCAACTCCATCTGCAAGGACAAAGATCTTGGAGCCAGATTTCAACAGATAAACTGGGATTCTGTTAATAAGGGGCAATCTTGGCAGAGGGGCCAAGATTGCCCCTTATTATCTATGGTACTTCCTTCTGTTCCTTTGGGTTTTGTAAGAAACTATGTGAACAGAAGAAGGAAGCACCATAGATAATAAGGGGCAATCCTGGCCCCTCTGCCCCTTGAGGCAGCTTGGTGTTACTGCTGCCACCCCTCACCTTTTGGACTGGAGGGAGTCCTGGGGGTCCACGAGGGTGGCGTAGAGGGCCAGGACGCTAGTGCAAAGGGCATTATTGTGCTCTCTGCCCTAGAAGAGCTATTTGTGCCATGTTTATTGCAAGATATAACGAAAACTCATAAATATTTCTTAAATGAAACAAGAAGCAAAAAGTATACTTAGCACAAGCCCTTCTTCACTGAACATCTGTTAAACAAGGGTGTATACTCCCCTTTTAAAGTCTGAAGCTAATGCAAAATAGACAGCATTGGACTCTGTAGGTGGTCACTAGTCACCACTAAATATGGTCAAGTAGTGACCGATGTGATAACTTCACTTGGAACCATTGTGCTTCCTGAGCTTGCTTGTGGGGAGTCCCACTCGGAAGATACAACATATTTATTATTTAGAATCAGGATCAGTTTAATTTAAGTGTAATTTGTAGCATTAAGCATGTCAATTGGTTTAGATAAATGAAACTTGCTTTATGACATGGGAAATGCTTGAGAGGTGTACAAGGTCTGTTGAGTCAGCCAGTGTCTTGTGTCTGCACAGCACAGAACAGTGCAGAAATTACTTATATCTCATTATGAAGCAAATTGATTCAGCTTAGTTTAATTACAATTGGTCTCTAGGCTCCCTTTTGTCCAATTGATTCTGCAGTAATTATTGGATGTGCTTGAGCTTTAAAAGTGGAAGATCAAAAAAACCTCAGCAGGAAGAGCCACATTCAGTTAGCTCCAATGTGTGTTGTGCTTCTAGTTTATGGTGGGTTGTGTCTAGTTTTCCGACCAAGCATACTCTTTCTATCTTCTTTCAGGTATATCACACCAATACTTAATTTTCATATTGGAGATGCCTTCACTCCCACCAGTGTGCATGGCATCAATAAAGGCATTAGCTTCCTATTTCCTGAATTTTGTTAAAAAGCCTTTATTTTTAGTAGCAGGGCAAAATTCACAGCAATGTTTCAAGCCTATCACGACTCTTTATCAAGCTAACATTCAAGTGTACAGAATCTCCTTTATATACTGTACCACTTTGTTGCAGCACCACCTGGTGTTACTCTAGCATAATATGTAATATAATGTCTCAATAAGTGATACAAAGACTTCACTTATCTGCTACAGGAATGATACATTACTTCTCCTTTTTGTATATTACAGCAGCAATTACACATACAGCATGGAAAAGTTCCCTTCTTAACTGGGTATAATAATGTTTGACTACTGTCCTTCCCAGAACCAACATCTGCCTTTACCAACATGGAACCAATTGTGCTTTTTTACATACTGTAGATATAAGAGGTGGATCTTGAAAATCTGACATTTCTCCAAAGTTAGATGTCATGTGCTAAGGGGTACTCTGGAGCTATCTTCAGGGCCAGGCTGAAAACAGTATGACATTCAGCAAATATTGCTGGCCTGGGGCAGTATTTGTTTTGGAGCAAGTGTTAAAAGAAAGGGTGAAAGAGAGGACTGGAATTATAGACCTGAGACCATCTTGTGGTCCTTTAGATCTTCTTTAAAAAATATTTTATTAATTTTCCACATCAATTAAATAAATTACATTTATCCTCATTATTTCTTAGGATAGCAATTAGCCAAAATAGAACCCTTTCGGGATTCCACGCGTTTCTACTCCTAAATAGCTCACAGTACGGGCCTTATTCAATACTTTAACACATATAAAACGAACAAATCCCCCAAAAAAAAAAAAAAATCCCTGGGGATAACCCCAGCTGGGGTTCCCTCTCAATCCCTACTCCTTTCCACTTTCCCCTCCTTCCACCTTCTCTTTTAGGCATATAGTGATGACATCAAAAGAGCATCCTTTTCACATGCCAACCAAGGCATCCAAATATTGTCATAATTTCCAAATCATTCTGCAGCCTGTGGCTGAGCTTCTCATTAGTCACTATATAGATTATTTTTGCTTTCAGAGTCATCAAAGATAATGTTCTCTTCTTCCAATTGCTCACAATAAGTGGTCCTTTAGATCTATGACTATCTTGTGGCTCTCTATATTTACAAATACATACAAATTGTAAGGTAGACAGAAAATAATTTAAACTTGCAGAAATATTCCACTTGTCTCAAGCCAAGCAAAGTCTCACATAGGATGGGCAGCACAGCCAGGTTCTAGAAAGGTACCACACAATCATATTTCACCATCAATGAGGTTCTTCATCATTGCATTCTTAAGATTCTTAGGTTTTAACAATTTTGGAATAATGCACATTTACTACAGATAAATAGCCCAAAAACCTATCTCTTCTTATGATTATTTCCCTGCTTACTGACCTGTATTTTTAATGTTTGGGCAGCAATGTTTTAACACCTGCAGGTTTTTCCCTCTCGGCTATGAAATTACAATTCACGGTACAAGCAATGAAGCAGCATATAAATGTGAGTAGTAACAATGTCCATTCAAATTTGCAATTCAATGCACTGTTTGAAACTTGCTGCTGGAAGTATGACCAATTTCACATGGTGTATTAAAAATGTATCATATCACTAAAAGGAGAAGGAAAGGCTAAAATTAAGTAAGCTTTGTCAGAAAGGTCTATATAAATACACCAGTAAATCCTCAGTAGTGCTGCTCTGAGTCCTTTGTAAAAAGAAACACAGCATTTATTTCCTTCTATTGTGTACACATGGGCTTCTGTATCAGACTCACGGTTTTCAGCTTAAACCTCCAGGGTATGGCATGAGCATGCTCAGTTTGCTCCTCTCCCCTTCTCCCCCTCCACTTTCCCTCCTCCCTGCTGTAATCTGAGCCCAGAGCTATGAGTGAACAGGGAGAGACTCATGCAGGAAGTGATGTCACACCAAGCTAATATGGCAGCTGCTATGCTAAACAAACAGAGAGAGCTTCTAGAGCTGTTTACTCAGGTATAGTAAAGCATTGTGCAGAATAAATATAGTGTTATAGCTTGCACTATTGTGGCTAATCTATTGGCAATAAACGGCCTCGGGAGCTTTCCTTCTCTTTTCAGAAAGTGAGGAGCCAGTAAAATGCTTATGCTAAAGGAAGATTTCATTCCTAGGGATTAAGTTACGGGCAATTATGAAGAAAAATAGGAATTTTGGGTTATATTGTTTTGGATCCAAACTCCAGGTAGAGGACAGGCAACTCCTACTAGTATCAGGCAGATGGCAATACTAGGCTAGCTTAAGACAGACCCATCTTTTGTTGTTGAACTGTTTTAGCTAAACATCCATGGATCCAAGAACAAATAGAATTGTCTACTTTCATATTTATTATATCGACAGGTGGCAGAAATCCATTTTGCAAAGAGAATGCACTATTTCTTCTGTTCAGACTGTCAATCATAGAGCTTAATTTAAAAAAGATTTTAATCATTCCTCCTTAGTAACAGGTTCATGGATGTGTTTCAGAGTAAAATACAGTGAGCTGCCATGTCTGGCAGTGCAGGAAATTGCTTACTGTGCACCAATAAATTTCATCACTGTAAAGGCTGCATCTGTAATGGACCATCTAATAAAATGTAACTGAAAATAGTATCCTGCAGGTTAGACATTATTGTTAACACTGGTTGAGTGTACGCTATGTATACAATACATGCATATGGGGAATATTATTTATTATACTGTATGTATCCACTGTACAAGTCAATGTGGTTGTATTTAAATACATAAACCACCCAGTCTTATGTATTGGGGGACACTTGTGTGTAAACACATCAACCAAATGCAACGTCTGGCACGTAGACTCATCAGGGGCAAAAGATCAACAGTATCAAAACAGTGGGGAATATTGAATAGCTTGCAACCACATGTATGAATAATGGATATTTCCCTATGGCGAATATACTATCATTAATGCTTAAAAATACAAGTAATCTGCAAAGTGAGTCCTGGGGTTGAATACATGTCTCTACACGAACCTGGCACATAGAGATATTGGGACATAATGGAACAAATGGAGCATACTCTACTCTATTCTACTGGAGCATACTGTATATTAAGGGGCAGATTTATCAATGGTCCAATTGAAAATTTGAATTTTCTGAAATTTTAATGATTAAAACTAGGGAGCTTTCCTAATTCGATTCGAATTTTTGAGATTCATCATACTCTGGCCCTTTAAGAATTTGAATTCGACTATTCGCCACCTAAAACCTGCTGTATTACTGTTTCGATGAAAGAGGTGCAGGGATCAATTTTGGAGATGTTTGCAGTTTTTTTGGAGAAAAAACAAAAATCAAGTTTTATCAATTTCAAATCTGATTAAATTAGAATTTTCGGTTAATTTAAATTTGTCCGAATATGAAAAAAAATATTTCATCAATAAATTTCGACCAGTCGAATTTCGAATTTCTGGAAGTTTATAAGAGTTTTAAAGGAGAAGTAAACCCTGTTGGCCCCAAATGCCTCCCCCCATAGACCCCCCTCCCTCCTCCCCATGGCCTACCTCCCGGCTACCATCTTCTCATGAGCATTCTTCTTCCTGGATCCATCAGTGTCTTGTGGTGCATGCACAGTAGTAGATCAGGAACTCTCGTGACATTCGGGCACATGCTCAGTAGATCAGTAACCAGCAAATGCCTCCTACTGAGCATGTGCCAGAAGATACTGCTCACTACAGGAAGAAAACCTCTCATGAGAAGATGGCAGCCGTGAAATCCGCTGGAGAGCAGCTAGAATGAGGGGTAAGTAACAAGTTAGGGGCATTTGCCCTCGGGGGGAGAAGGGGGGGCTATGGGGGGTAGGCATTTGGGGCCGACAGGGTTTACTTCTCCTTTAAAAAACTCACATGAATTTGAAATTGTACCCCTCCCCATGTGAAAAAAACAACTCTTACCTGAGTGCTGAAAATACACTGCCCATTTACATCTATGGCATCTGTCACATGGCAAAATTTTCAGGTACAGATGCAGCCACTTTGATTTGTGTGTTAAATGCGTCGCGACTCAGGGCTAATTGAAGAAACTGTGTTATCTAAAGTCATCTTAACCCATTTAATGCATTTAACCTTTTCATTAGCATACCAAAGCACCATTGTTTTCAATGGTGAACTCTTTAATTGGATGGGATGCTGAGACACAATATTCTGTGTTAAGTGGGAAAAATAGTTATTCTGTGTCAAACACACAATCCAAAGTGGCTTCGTCTGTATCATTTTTTACAATCACCATATGATGGCTCTTGGAAAGTCGTGGCAAAATATTTTTTCACCACCAAGTTTTTGGGAAATGCGGAAACAGCAACCTTGAATTTTTAAAAAGTGACACAATGTGACTCTAAAGCTGGCCATAGATGTAACAATTACGATCTTTCTCGGAAAAGATCTTTCCAAGAAAGATCGTTCGTTTCAACACACACGTGTAGAGCTGAATCGTCAAAAATACAGGTAGAAACAATAGAATTCTACTTGTATCTAACGATTCAGCACTAACAATGGGTGCTTTCAAAGGCATCCGATCAAAATTTTCCATCCAGCCCGATCAACCAGCCGACCGATATCTTAATCTTCTGACGATATCGGTCGGCTCATTTCCCACCATACACGCACCGAATATCGTACGAAAATTCGTTTTGTACGATATTATCTGTACGTCTATGGCTACAAGGGATGGTTCATCAATGTTCGAATTAAATTTTTGCCACAAGTCAACTTTTTGTTGCATTAAAGTTCCTGAATTCAAGCTATGCTTTCAAAAGCTCAAATGTAAGATATTAATGAAGCACATAGAAATTTAAAATATTCAAATGTAAACCTTTGACATCTAACAGCTGTTGAGTTCACATAAAAGTAAATTGTCTATGGCACATTTAAAGCATTTTTCAATTTTCAATTTCTGAGTACAAATTTGAGGTGTTCAAGATATTTTTCATGATTTATTTGATCAAATTATTTTAAATAAAAACATTTGTTGATTTATCTTGTATATACTTACTATTACTATAAGAATAAATGTATTAACAAATATTTATATTTCAACAGTTTTTTTTGCTGGTCAGACTTAAATAAACCAGAAAGGGGTAGAGCGTAAGGAACAAATGTAGTTTAGTTTGTAGTTTACCTGGCCAAATATAGAAGAGTGCAACTAGGGTAAATGAGAGGAATAGAGAAAAATGTTCCAGTTTTCAAACTGTGGTGAACTATGTTACGAACCCAGCGAATTATTCTATCCCTAAACTGTGAGCTCTTAGAGTCATGACTTGTGGTTTCACTTGTATTCTTACCCATGGTCTTTGCATTTTAAGTCTTAGTTACTATAACACTTTGCTTCAATAGGTGCAGTGAAGTATTATTTACATGAGAACTAAAAAGTTGATAGGACTGTATTAATACTACTATAAATGAATGGCTAGGGCCTTTTTTGTAGAAATGGGCCCCAAGCATCCCTGCAGCCCATCAGAACTTATCACAGCCAACACTCCAACTTGGTTTCAGGTGCCTCAGAGAGCTGGTTGTGTCACTCATGCTCGGTTGGAGGTAGCACAAGCCTTCAACAGGCTGCAGTACTGTAAGCACAGCCTACTACACCCTATGTAAAGACTGCACCACCCCCAGCACAAAGGAAGCTGTGGTTGCTCCTACAAGTCCCTCTGCTGATCTTAACAGCAGGTACCGCTGGGCTGGGGGGCAATTTTCTACAGGAATATGATCTTGGCCATACAGTCCTAGTATTACTGTCTAGTTTTACTGGACATTGATATTATTTTAAGTTGACCACTTATTTGGCTGATTTCAACCATGTCTTGGTCTGACCATGGATGACTTTCTCATAGTTGGTCAGCTTGAATATATTGTAAAATATGGACAAACAATCCCTGTTTTGTTTAAAGGGGAGGACATTTTTGGTAACTTAGGGGCAAATTTATCATTATTCAGGCTTTTAGCCCTCAAATTCGTCAGAAATTCGTCAGAAATTTAACTATCGAATGTAAATCGAATAGTTTTAGGCAATTTTTTCTTCACTATTCAATTTCATGAAAAAAACGTATGATCGAGCAGCGATCGTTCGATTTCACGAAAAAATCGTGAAATTTCCTTCAAACGTTTTTGTACGATTCAAACGATAAAATCGTTTTATTGGAATTTTGTAAATCTGCCCCTTAATGTACAAAATGTCTTAATGTCCTTAGCTATGCAGAAGACCTCTTATCAGTGTACCCTAGTCTAATGGTTTGAAATTTAGTGGTGAGCACAACTTTCTCTTTTTTTTGCTATGATTTCAAACATGTGTAGGGACCCATAGGCTTCTATTTGGCACCTATGGAGTTAAGTCCCTTATCTGTTGTCACTAGGCAAAAGTCTATGTTGCAATTTGTGTTATGAACCAGTAGCTATAGCCAGGAGTGTAATGACCACTTCCTGCCTTACAGTGTGTGTAGGGAGTGGCCTCTTTGGCTGCTGGTATTTATTAAGCTGGTTGTTCATTGGGAGTCTGGGAGCAGGAAGGCCCCAGTAAGCCATGTGCGCGAACAGAACCTACAACCGTTAGTGATTTAAGTTGGAGACCAGGCCAACCATGAACGAGGATTAGCAAGTACAGGGTAATACTGTTATAGTCTCTCTAGAGAGAGAAAGGCAGTTAGGAATATTTAGCATGAACAATGTGTGTTCCAACATGGAGTGTTAGCAGGAAGAGATCTTCCTACAAAGCTTCCCCTGTGATGCTTTTAGTGAAGGGACATCAAGGTGGTAGTGATTAGGACTAGCAGCGGCTTCCAACGTTACACTGGTGTTTCGGGCAGTCACATTGCAGCATTAGGAGGGTTGTAAGGAATGGATTTACCCTTGGCTAATCGGACTCTGAGGAAAAATCACCTTATTGAAGTGTGTGTGGAAGTTGTGCTAATATCTCAATTACAGTGTGCACCTCTGCTATTTCCTCTGGATGCCCCTGAGTGAGTACTAAACCTGGGGACATTGCTTATGGTAATAAACATCTACCCTTTTGTTGTAAAGAACCTCCTGGCACCCATTTCATCTTTTATTGTACAGTTTGCCTGGGTATTGTAGTTATACTACCTCCTAAAGGATAGCTTCCACATGGCGAAGGCCCTGCCCAGGTCGCAGTGTAACCATGCTCATCCCTCAATAGCTGGACACTTTAACCCTTGGTGCTCTAACTAGCCCAAGAAAGCGTTACAATGTGGGGCTCGATTCCTTTTGTAATACCAGGCTGTGCAGCTGTCCCTTTAAAATTTGCTATACAAAAAATGGAGTGCTCAAACCTTTGCCTAAACCCAAATTAGGGTAACAGGTGCTCAAACTGGAAGACCTTTGCCCGCCCTTCAGGTCCAAATATTCCATGCAAAAACAAAAACCAGTGGCACTCTGATAAAAGTGAAAAAAGTGAAGTTGGTTTATTCAGCCCATATACATACAAAAAAGAAGGGCAAAGTTTCGGACTCCACTGAGTCCTTTATCAAGCCTCAAGCCTTTTCCTGGCGCGAAAACTTGCTGGCGCCATCTCCTCTTGCACAGGAGAATTTTGGCGTGTTTGGAGCAGGAGGTTCTTCAGAGTGGAGTACCGTCACTGTTCTTGCTCTGTGTGTTGGGCCTATTTAAGGGAAAGTGCCACAGCTCCTGATTATCAAGTGCTGCACACCTGGACCGTGGTTGTGACTTCACTGAGGATTTCCCTGCGGCTGCAGGATGTGTGGAGCTGTTGCAGTCCATCCTTGCAACCCAATACTGAGTATGACTAATTTGGGTTGGGATAGTTGGGAGATTGAACATGTCCTGGCTGGGATCACTCCCTTTTCAGTTCAGGATCCCCCACAATGGAGAGTTATGAGTCTTGAAAGTTCCTCTTATTTGAAAAAACTCTGGACTTTGAGTTGGTTTAAAAGGACAGAGACTGCTGCACCCCTACCAAACCCCTTCTACCTCTTCAGTTACTGACAAAGTTTTGGACACTTGGAAAAAGTGGGGATGTGATGCTGGAATAAAGTTTTGGTGGGGCTTTCTAACCCAACTGTTGATTGAAATGCCAACTGTTGATTGAAATGTCACTTTAAACAAATGAGTGTTGCAGGAAAATTTTTCTATGCTTAGAATGGCGACATTTCTTTGCAGCTCTGAGTGTGCCTAGGTTAATTCCTGATGCAGGACAGGATGATTTTTACACATGCTTGTAGAGTTTTTGACCATAATCCCCCTCAGAAGTTTTGACAGACTGTTCTGTCATCAGATAGCAGTTTGTCACGGTCGGCACCCAACACCAGAACCAAAAGTAAGCAGCCTGGTCTAGGCTCGTGCTTCACCAGAAGTGTGACCGCCTTTGGCTTCTGGAGATGCCCTCAGCTACTCAGATGCCACCTGGACTTAAATGAGGAGTGCAAGGGAAAGGTACTGGATAGACAGAGGCGCACGGCTGTTGGTAAAGTCAGTAAGGCCAAAGGTCATGGTACAGGCAGGAGTAGGCAGATTCGTGGTCAGACAGGCTGGGTTGAGGCAGGCAGATAGCTAGGATCGTCAGGCAGGCAAGGGTCAAAACCGGGTAATCAATCAGACGAGGATAAGGCAGAATCGTAAGGCAGAATCGTAAGTCAGATAACAGGCACGGGTCAGGATACAGATATCTGAATAGTCAAAGCCAAGCAGGGTCAAACACTGTAATCAGGATAAAACAGAAGCTTTATAGCACGGGTACAGGGCACCAGGAATAAACCTATCACGGACAATGCAAAATACCAAAAGACCCCTATAAATATTTAGAATTTGGCGCCATTGCCAGCCAGTGCACCTGCGCTTTTAAACCCCGGAAGTGCGTGCTGGGCACGCACTAGAGGGAGCAGCAGGGTAAGAGATGGCGCGGCGGGCATCCCCACCGATGGCACGGTGGGCGTCCCCTCTGCACAACTAGACCACCAGGGTAAGGTTTTGTTACACAGTTGGTCAGTCTGCTGATGCCCCTTCTCAGCTGGTGGAATAACAACAAATGCAGAAGCAGAAGCAGTCACTGCTACGCCTCATTTCCATTCTGATCCAAAGGTTTGAGACTTCAGCGTAAGCTACAGTACTAGAACAATGTATTTACCCATCTGTTTATCCAACATTACACAATATCTTACAATAACTCAGCATTCAGAGCAATCAGTCAGATGATCAGATCAGATGGTGCACACTGTCCATATAACCCTGCTTGGCTTTAAATAATGGCACCAGGGCCTGATGGTATACATCCAAGGGTTCTAAAACGCTTAGTTCAGTTTTAGACCATCCGCTATTTCTGATTTTCTGCCTATGGATCTGTGGTGTGCAAATTATTTGAAGGCTTGTTAAGGGATCACATTCAAAATTTTGTCCTAGGGAATGGCATTATGAGCAGCAATCAGCATGGCTTTATGAAGGATAGGTCAGACAAATTTGATTGCTTTTTATGATGAGGTAAGTAAGATGCTGGACAGTGGGGGGGCAGTAGATGTGATCTATTTGGATTTTGCCAAAGCATTTGATACCGTGCCCCACAAACGACTGCTTTCTAAACTAAGGTCTGTTGGGCTTAATGAAGTTGTTTGCACAAGGATAGGGAACTGGCTACAGGATCGGGTACAGAGGGTGGTTGTTAATGGTACATTCTCTAATTGAAGTAAGGTTCTTAGTGGAGTCCCTCAGGGCTCGGTATTGGGTCCACTTTTATTTAACTTGTTCATTAATGACTTAGGGGAGGGTGTTGTAAGTAAAGTGTTTGCAGATGACACAAAACTATCCAGCCCAATTAATTCCATCCAGGATGTGGCATCCTTGCAACAGGATCTTAACAAACTGGCAATCTGGGCAGCTAAGTGGCAAATAAGATTCAATATTGATAAATGTAAAGTCATGCACCTGGGATGTAAAAATATTCAAGCCACTTATACCCTTAATGGGACTGCACTAGGCAAATCCATTATGGAAAAGGACCTTATAGTCCTTGTAGATGATAAACTTGGCTGTAGCAAGCAATGCCAGTCAGCAGCATCAAGGGCCAGTAAGGTCTTAAGCTGTATTAAAAGGGGCATAGAGTCACGGGAGGAGGGGGTCATTCTTCCACTTTATAGAGCACTTGTAAGGCCACATCTAGAATATGCCGTACAGTTTTGGTCTCCCTCACTCAAACAGGACATTATTGTATTAGAGAGGGTACAGAGAAGGGCAACTAAGCTGGTAAAAGGTATGGAAAATCTTAGCTATGAGGAAATACTGGCCAAATTGGAGATGTTCACGCTGGAAGAGGCGCTTAAGGGGTGATATGATAACTATGTGTAGGGACCCATAAGTAGCATGGCCCTTATGGCTTCTTCCCTTGCCCTTACTTTAGCTTTCTGTTATTGGAC
Source organism: Xenopus borealis (assembly GCA_024363595.1). NCBI lineage: Eukaryota > Metazoa > Chordata > Amphibia > Anura > Pipidae > Xenopus > Xenopus borealis. The sequence goes on from CM044441.1 coordinate 27,003,791, forward strand.
TAAGGTCCAGGTAGCTATAATGTATCCAATTATTGGATAAAGGTTGTGACCACCCCCTACAGTGCTGTAATAAAAGTACTTGCAGGGAGTGGCACTTCCTCTTTGGCCTGCAGCAGAGGAGGGGGGCAGTGCTCCATTGAGCCTGGGAGTCAACAAGGCCCCAGAAGCGTTCGGCCCTAAAGGGACAGCACACCTTTAGAGAAAGTCGGGGAACAGGGCCCCGTGAATGAGGAATAGTCAGAGTGAGGATATTCCTGTCATAGCACTCTCTAGGAGAGGTGAGAAAGAGAGGGAAGAGAGAAAGGGCAGCTCAAGCCCCATCAAGGAGGATAGTAGGGAGTAGCTCTCCCCCAGGCTCTACCTTGCCTGAAGTGAAGGGACCTCAGAGATAAGGGACTGCAGGAATAGTGTTTAACCCCTGAGTCGACCTTAACCTGCTGGTGGGATCCGGACCACATAGGTGTTGCTAACCTGGCTGGTGAAACTACAACTCCCATCCACATATCCTACCTGAGGGCATGATTTACGCTGTGCCTGTGCTATACCATTTCTGCTTTTATACTACTGTATGTGAGTATATGATACCCTGTGGTGCTACTTGTAAATAAACCTGTTCTACTTGTTTTCACAAAGAACCCCTGGCGTCCAACACCTGTTATTACACACTATTGCAGTATTGAGTTGTAGTTCAACTACCTCACACGTGATTTTCCACTTAGCGAAAGCCCTACCTGAGATCAAGGAGTCACGTGTAACCAATGCTCTACCCATGCTAGTTTGGTTTGGTTTAATATAGCCAAGAAAGGGTTACATATGTATAAATATATAAGGGGGTGGTCATATAATAATCTCTCTAATGCTTTATTCACCAGTAGGTCTTTCCAGCTGACACAAGGTCACCCATTCCGTTTAGAAGAAAAGAGGTTCCACCTAAATATTCGGAAGAGGTTTATTACAGTGAGAGCTGGGAAGATGTGGAATTCTCTCCCTGAAACTGTTGTACAGGCTGATACATTAGATAGCTGTAAGAATGGGTTGGATGGCTTTTTAGCAAGTGAGGGAATACAGGGTTATGGAAGATAGCTCATTATACAAGTTGATCCAGGGACTAGTCCGATTGCCCTTTTGGAGTCAGAAAGGAATTTTTTCCCCCTCTGAGGCAAATTGGAGAGGCTTCGGATGGGATTTTTTTTGCCTTCCTCTGGATCAACTAGCAGTTAGGCAGTTAAAATAATAAAAAAAAAAAGTTAAAAAGGTTGAACTTGATGGACGTGAGTCTTTTTTCAGCCTAACTTACTATGTTACTATGTTACACATCATATTTTTGTTCAAAGATAATTTTTACTTGTTTGATACAATCATAAAACATTGAAAAAAAATATTTCCCTTTATATTCTAGCTGCTTGAATTAGAGTTATTTTCTAGTGGTCACAAGATTGTAATAATATGTAATTTATTCTATGTAGCAGCTAAAGATACAATAAAACAATATGCCAAGGTTTGAAATGTGCTGAACTTTAGCACCAATGAATCATTTTGTCCAAATATAGTCCCAGCCTTGAGTTGAGCAGGTGGACGTGACACCGCACTATCCTGGTGGGTAGATATTGCTTAGCATTTAGTGAAATTAAGGTTTTGTTCTCTGAATTCCCCTGTATCAAAGTAAGCAGTTTCAGTGCAAAGAAGCAATTTAATATGTGGGTTCTTAAAATCCATTATTCAAAATCTACTAATAACGTCTCAGCGGCTATCATTACTTAAATTTACTGGGATCATAAAAGGCTGATTGCTAGGTGCGCCGAGCAGAAAAGTAGGTTTATTATGTTTGCAAAGACATACAATGTGCTGCTTCAGCCTGCTCAGTACCTCGACTGCAATTACAAAACAAGATAGATTAGCATGTGCAGAGCAGCAAATTAGATAGTTCCGTCTTAGCGCTTTTCTTTTTCCAAATACTTTTTGACGGCAACCTGTAAAATGTCTTTCATACTTTCCTCCAATTAAAACAAACTGCTAAAGGAGAAAAAAAAAGCTCATTATATCCACAGATATTTGCACTGGTCCCCATTACTAGAGTGTAGATTTATTAGCCGTTCCAGAATCGTATAAACTACTGAGCACTTCTCCAAAGCTCTTCGGAATAATTCATTGCAGCAAAGTGTAAAGTGTTCATAAAGGGCCTTGTTAAGGAAGATATGCAGCATTCCCATTAGGTATTACATATACAACAGTTCTGCCGTATTTGAAAGGTGACAGAAAGTACCATGTAACATCATTTTTATCTCCAACAGGAAAGTCTCTTAAACCCGATCTCGGGAATTTAATACAAGCATAAGATTGAGCAATTTCAGCAGATTCAAACTAATCTGTTCAAACCAATATACTCTTTGCTGTTGCTTCAATAAAAAGGAGGCCACACCAGCTCTCAGGAGCTGACTCCATGACATCTGTAAATTTAGCATTCCCAATTCAGCCATTCATTACAAAGCTTAAAGTTGAAGCTCACCGTGGTTTTTTCTCTCTTTTATTTTTTTCACCTCTAAGAAGAAACAAAGTAGAATTTTTGCATCTTTTAATGAAGAAGAGGTTGCCTAGCAACTGCTGACTTTCTATTATTGAGTTTAAATCCAGGCTCCAGTACATTATAAATTAAGCACTGATCCCTGTAAATGACTCTCATTTTGCTATCAGTTTGCCTAACACACACTGGTGTACAGCTATTATTAATCATTTCATGTAACAAGTTGCCTACTAAGTATTTTCCGCTACAGTAGCTGCCAATGAAAAATTAGAAAGTAGCGAAAAGCAACCAGTGTTCCTCCTGATCCTGCTGAATGGCAAATCTAAGTATCCCACCCACAGTTAAAGGGCCACCATGGGGGTTCACCTTGACATGGGCACAGTGGCTTAGAAATGTTCTCATCATACTATATATATATATATATATATATATATATATATATATATACTGTATATATATATTTAATGCTGCTCTGAGTCCTAATTTCTATTTTTCTATTGTGTACACATTGGCTTCTGTATCAGACTTACCGTTTTCAGCTTAAACCTCCAGGGCTAGGACTTGAGCTTGCTGAGTTTGCTCCTCTCCCCCTCCCTCCTCCCCTCCCTGCTGTAATCTTAGCCCAGATCTATGAGTAAGCAGAGAGAGACTCAGGCAGGAAATGATATCACACCAAGCTTATATGGCAACTGCTATCCTAAACAAACAAAGAGCTCTTCTAGAGCTGTTTACATTGGTATGATAAAGCATTCTCTACAATATATAAATATATCTATCTATCTATCTATATATATTATATATACTATATATATATATATATACTGTATATATATATATATATATATATATATATATAGATAGATAGATATAATTCTAACTTGTACTGTGGTTTAACTATTGGCAATAAACTGCCTCCTCCTAACTTTGATGGGTGAATAAATTTGCGATATGCCAGCAAAAATTCGGCTGCCGAAAATTCGCTGGCGTAAAAAAAGAGACATGTGTCAAAACGCATCACACAGTGAAAATTACACGACACGTGCCGAAAATTACACGGTGCGTGCCGAAAATTACGCGATGCGCATTGAAAGTGACACATCGAAAACGTGACGCGACTCATTTTGCGAATTTTTTACTAATTCGCCTAAATTTTGCAAATTTTTCTGTGAATCGGAACAGGATAGATTCGCCCATCACTATTGGTTTTACATTTATTTTATATTTAAAAAAACAACAGAGCATCTATTTGCACATTGGGCCCCCACTTACTATCTTGACATAATAAATGTCCGTACCTCTTCACTGATATCTGTGTATAGATATAAAAAAAACTTTCTTATGTTTTAATATTTGTAGTCTCCGTATGACCTTCATTGCCTGTTTGGGCACATTGCACATATTTATTTAGGAACAAATAATTGGTTCTGCCCTCTGCCGTTTGTTTCTGCATGTCTCAAAGATCAATACTGTAGAGTAGACCCGGCCGTATCTACAGATGTAACTACAGAGGAAGCAGACCCTCCAGTTGCAGGGGGGGCAATGAGGTCAATTAATATGTGATTTTAATACATTTTGGTAGAATAGGCCAACTTATCAATATTTTATATTACATTTGCTGTGGGACCCAGTAACATTACAGTAGTTACAACACTGGATTAACCTTTAACCATCGCCTGTTATGACCTGCTCATAGAAATCTAAATGAAATGAAAGGGGTGAATTAAAAAAAGAACAAACATGACCATAGTCATTGAGATTATGTAAATGTTTTGGAGCACAAACCGTTCTACATATTTATTGTGAGCATGCACTAAGATCTGAGCATAAGCAATACATTTTTTTAAAATAGGAATTGCTTTAGATCTCACCTGAATTGCTCATCTATACAGAATATGACATGGAGATTTGGTTTCACAACTTTATATGTGAATCGTTATGGGAAACTTTTTCTGGAAATTTACTCTACTGATTTCAATCTATGTCCAAACTAGACACCATGAACCCCTATCAATAATTACAAGGAAGATAGAACATGTGAATATGAATCCTTTATAAGTAAAGTCAAGCTCTCATCTGCTAATTATTGAACAGTACATTACAGATGTGGTGTATTTGTATTTGTTCTAGTAGACCAGGACATTTTAGTTGGGAACTATTAATTTGAGTCCTTAATATTTCTTTTAAATAACTAAAGCTCCATCGGTGGAGGGTGTATAGAAAGTCATTGTCTCCATGTATAAATCACAGTATACAGTGTTAGTAGGTAGTGATACAGTTAAGGCATTTCATATGGACAACACTTGAACGAGTCTCTAGTACTTTTGTGCTGATTGTAGTTCCTCTTTTGTAGGCAAGTCATTAATATGGGACTTTGGTATATTTTCACCTCCAGGGCACTGTAGAAAGTGCAAGGAATGGGCACATTAGTAAATCTGGAAGTGAAGAGTAGGGCACAGTAAAGTACCTGCAACACAATAGTAACTACAGTGCATTGGGCATTACAGATTTTATTTGGCTTGATGGTCCTGTTGCTAAACTTAAAAAGGTCTACAATATAGGGTTACAAAATGTTTTTATGCTACTGGTAGAGTGTTCCAGGGTCATATTGATCACGGGCAGAATAATTTTACAGCAATATGCCAGACAAATTTTGAATCTATGGGGCTGATTACTCAAACATCAAGCTGGGTAATGCTGAAGTACTGCGAGCACAGAGCAGATCATCTATCCTAATAATTACTACCCAAAGCAATCAAATGTATTTTATTTAGACAATTCTTTTAACATGCTGTCATCTTAAGCTACAATGGTTAATGGATGTGATATTACATATACTTTATATGAATCTCAAAAAGGGTTTTTTTCAGAAAGATGTGGGACACTATTTTGAAAATTCCGTGCTTCTGAATATAATTGTTATACGATCATGCAAGTGATTTTTCATCTTGTAGGGATCAAGTAGTAAACTGAAGATTTGATCATGGTTGTTACTTGGCAAGTTCTATTCAGTTTACCTTATCAATGCAGAATTGTGATATCTGATCTGAAGAGTATAAGAGTAATGTAAACCATATGCCATGGTCAACCTGGTGACCAGACTCTAAAAGAATTTATACTGATGAAACGTCCCATGAACAATCCTTCCAATAAAGTTATTGACATGCCCATTGATGTTCAAATACACATATATTTTGTTGCCATTTATTTAATAACTGGTGATTGCCTCTGTTTCTTGCTGCTTAAAAAATACTCTCCATACATTTTTTCACATTAAAAAACAAGCGGACAAACAAAAAAAAGGCATTTTATTGGGGGCACTATACCATGTTAAATTCAAGACCCAGTTTCTTTGAACATTACCACACCCAGTGGCACGAGTAGGGTTGACACCATATTCACTATAGTCCTACATTACTGATAGATATAACATTTTGCCAATTGGGAATTTGATAATTGTTCAATTAGAATTATGGAGTAACTGCATGTAATCATTTTCCAGGATATATTTATTGGTTATATGACCCTTAGGAAGCATTGGTGAGCAATACGTTGTTGCTGGTAATTAACTGAAATTTTATTTAAATGTTACAGGAAATCTAATTATTCAGAAAGATGCAGAAAATCCCACAATAAATATTAAAGGGAAAGAAAAGGAAACTTGAAAACTAAGGTCTGCCGAATTAGTTTTGGTAGGTTTTATGCTTTTAATGGCACGTTTTGCATAGCAGATTCTTTCATACATTCATTCATTTAATCTAGGAGCTAAACTATGAAATTACGGGATGTATTTCTAACATACGTTACATATTTAAATAAGTGATGTTTATCATTCAGTGTTACCTGTTGAGTCAGAAACTGAAAAAAACAATAAAAAAATACATGATATTATACAAAATATTTCTCCATTTGACCTGTAGTTAATTGAACTTGGGATAAACTGTGTGTATTTTATTTAAATTATAATAGTTTTTTTTTCAGTTTTAAGGATCCCTTATCTGGAACCACATTTTACAGAAAACTTTGAATTACAGTCCAAAAAATGGCAATTTTTACTATGAATCATGATTTTCTTTTTCTCTGACAGTACATTGTTCTTGATGGTAACTAAGCATCTATATTGGTGGCAAAACAATCCTATTGGGTTTATTTAATGTTTAAATTATTTTTGGCAGACTTGGATATGGTGATCCAATTGACAGAAATACTCCTTAGTCTGAAAACCCCAGGTCTTAAGTTTTTTTGGATAACACATAATATTATTATTATTATTACATATATTGTCCCATATCTGTACTTTCTTTTGAGATACTTACTTTGATGTTGGCTGGACAGACTCAAAATCTAGATAATCAGAACATTAGAACATTCACAGTTCTGAAGGTAAAAACAAGTTGAATACAATCTAATTACATTAAAGTGCTTATGGTGTTATGGCTAGGATACTGAAAATGGTGAATATGTTGTGAAAAATCTTGAATCCACATTTAGAAAAGTAATGGTATCCATAAAGTAGATATTTAGGGGTAGATTTATTAAAGTTGATTTGTTTTTTTCCACAAAAATTGTAGCATTTGAGTTGTTGTTTTTGGGCGAAACTCACATTTTCTGGTTAAAAAAAAACATGATGGATCAACAGCCTGCTTGATGTTTGAGTTGTTTTCAGAGATTTTTGTCCAAAGCTCAATATAGTTCAGTTTTCCGGGTTGCGGGACTTGACCTTGCAGAAACATTCAAGTTTTTCACTAAGTAACATACCATTCGAGGTTCGAGTTCATTCAAGATTATCCGAGGTAAAAGAAAACTCTAACACCCGAGCACTAGGGATGGCGCGAATCGCCGAAAAAAAGTTCGCGAACATGTTCGCGAACTTCCAGAAAATTACGAACGGTTCGCG
>CM044441.1:27014025-27049405 GCA_024363595.1 Xenopus borealis
GAACACCGGATGTTCGCGCGAACTAGTTCGCCGGCGAACAGTTCGCGCCATCCCTACCGAGCACAAGCACACGTGCAACAAGCTAAATGGATACAAAATTGTGTTCATTTGAATGCTATTCTCTTTGTGCCTATGCACACTCCTTACATCTTGCAAAAATTAATGTTCATAAGAATTGTCTATAAACCATCACCCCTTATCTCTGAGAATATTCTTGCAACACAATTAGGGGCCGATTTACTATATTCACGTGAAGGATTCGAAGTTCTTTGTTTGGTTGAATATGTGAATTTTGGCATATTCGATCATCGAATAGGGAATGGTCAAACGATCGAATACATTCGAATAGAGTCGAATGGACGAATATTCGATCATTTGATCATTCGACCAGCGAAGGATTTTAATTTTTAAGTTTATTCGATTGCCTACTTCGGCAGAATAGACCTACCGAATTGCAATAGAAGCCTATGGGAGCACTCCCATAGGCTTCTGAGACTAAGTCCTGTTCGAATAGGATTCGTACGATCGAGGTGTTCGATCGTTCGAATCGTACGAATCATTCGAATCATTCGAATGATCGAATTATTCGTTCAGTCGAATTATTTATTCGACTGATCGAATAGATTTATATTCGATCGTCGAATGATCAAATATCGAATAAAAGGTAGCCTAGAACTATTCGATTAACATTCGAAAATCGAATGCTAATCGAATATCGAATTGAAACGAATAATTTTTGGGGAATAATAGTAAATTTGCCCCTTAATGTCAATTTACATATTTATTAAACTGTGATGAGCCAAATTTGCCTTGCTATAAGGGGCATTCATTACACAAGCGTTGCAGTTAGCGTCAGAATTATTTCTGACGATTTGTGTGTTTTTTGTTCATCATTTAGGTCAGTGATCCCCAACCAGTAGCTCGCGAGCAACATGTTGCTCTCCAACCCCTTGGCTGTTGCTCTCATTGTCCTCATAGCAGGTGTTTTTTTTTAAACTCCAGGCTAGGAAGCAAGTTTTAAAAACTAAGTATAGTACTAAGCAGAGCCTCCTGTAGGCTGCCAGTCCCAAAGGGGCTACCAAATAGCCAATCACAGCCCTTATTTGGCAACCCCAGGCAGTTTTTCATGCTTGTGTTGCTCCCCAACTCTTTTTACATTTGAATGTGGCTCACGGGTAAAAAAGGTTCGGGACCCCTGATTTAGGTCAACTGCATAATCTGCTCTAAATCTTTCTGATTTCTTTGACGCCACAGCCAGTGGCCCCACTAATGAATAGTTTATATAAAATAGAATTTGATTAATTAATTAATTAATGTATTGTTAACTATACTTCTGGCCAATTAATAACGATCATGCGATCATTCAAATGAATTATTCGATCATTCGATAATTTGTACGATTCGAACGATTCAAGACTTCGATTGTACGAATCCTATTCGATCAGGACCTCTGTTACAATTCGGTAGGTTCAAACTGGCTAAGTAGGCAGTTGAATAATTTTAAAATTTTAAGTTCTTCCCTGATCGAATGATTGAATATTCGATCATTTGAATCTATTCGATTATTCGATCGCTCGCCATTCGATAATTGAATAAGCTTAATTTGCATATTCGACCAATCGAATTAATCCTACGATCTGAATTTGATCTAACTCGATCGAACTTCGATCTATTCACCTGAATTTAGTAAATCGCCCCCTAATTGTCACTGTTTATGGGCTGTTTGTGGGAGTTATTTATCAAAATCTGAATTTATCTGATTTTAAATAAAAAAGTCCGACCAAACTAGAATCCACAATATGACCTTATTTATTATTAAAAAAACACAATTTAATTGGATTGGGTCAAAACTTGATAAAATTGAGAAAACCTGGATTTTTTCCCCCGAATTGCTCGATTTTTTTGATTTTCACCTGAAATGTCCGAAAGAGTCTGATTTCGGGCTAATTCCAGCACAGACCACAGAAATTTCCAAATAGGATTCGACCACCTAGTTTGCCAGAGCAAAGCTACTGAATTGGGTTTCCTTAATTTTGATTGAATAAAAAAAAAATTCTATCAATCGAAAAAATAGTTCGAATCGATCGATTAGAACAATTTTTCCTATTAGATCCTTCAACCAATCGAAATGCAGTAAAATCCTTCGAATTCAATTTTCAAATTCAAAGGATTTTACTTCCCTACCTATTCACATGGTTAAATTTTTTTTCAATTTGAAAATTTGAAAAATAGTAAATCTTCCCCTAAGCATTTTTTCTGTTCCTAATTTTTATATTTAGATCTTTTAATACACTTTCATGGCATTTGTGGTTTTAGATAAAATTAGTTTACTAGTGATTTTAAAAAGCTCTACTAAAATTTTACTTTTAATAAATGGTTGATTTGCGAACATGGGTTCTAAGTATCCCTGCCAACCGCAACAAACAATGTTTTAATTTATTTTAATCACACTTCTGAGCTCAAAATATTTAAGAGTCAGATATCTATTCTAAATACTATAAATTAAATGTAAAGTGATGACTGCTACTCTGAATGATCTGTCATGGGGCACATTTACTAAGGGTCAAAGTGAATTTTTAAAATTCGAATTTCTAAGTACTTTTGGGTACTTCGACTATCAAATAGCCCAAAATTAGATTCAAATTTAAAAAATTCTAAGATTCAACCAAATTCGTCCAATCGCCACCTTAAACCTGCTGAATTGCCATTATAGTCTATGGGGGACCTCCCATAGCCTTTACAGGCAATTTGGCAAAGTTTAGCAAATTCTAAGTTTTTTAATTTGTTCTAATCGTTCAAAAACGGACATTTTCGATCAAAAATTACCCCCCCCCCCAAAAATTAGATGGTCGAATTCTGAAGTTTTTTTCACTTTTGATAAATCATTGATAAATCATTGATAAATCTGCCCCTTAGAATATGTACAAAAAAGGAGGGTTGTGGGTGCACTCCTAAGGCCATATAAAAATATATTTAAGTACAATAATTCCCTGTCTAAATAATCCAATGAATATGCAAGTACATGTATTTAAAAAGGAAAAACAGGATTTTTTGTTACAAAGTTATGATCATAAAATTGATTAGAATATGTACTTATTACAAAAATAAGATTTTGAAACTATGACCACAAAGCAGCAGAAGTACTGGCATTTTACTCTGATTTATGTATGGTTGGGACCAGATGGCAGGTAAATGGGTCTACAGACTAAATCAGCAGAACAGCGGGTTTCAGAACTGCTGATTTTGTGCTTAGGCACATTTAAAGATCCTCCAGAACTTCCATTGTACAGCAATAAGAATTTTGTGGGCCATAGGTAAGGTTTTATTGTGTGATTATAGCTGTGCAATGCAATTAATGCAGATCTACATATAATTACTCCTTTGAATTCAAATCCACAGCACACACTGTAAGCTTCGGGGCAGATTCATAAAGGCATATTAAAAAATGGTGCTCTAATTGTCCAGACATCCCCTTTCTAACACTATGGGGCACATTTACTAAAGGTCAAAGTGAATTTTCGAATAAAATTAAAAATTTTAATATTAAAATTTTGCTGTAATTTTGGGCTACTGCAACTATGGAATAGTACTTCGACTATTCGCCAGCTTAAAACTGCCAAATTGACCGCATAGAACCTGTCCTGAAAAATTTTCTAAGTTATAAGAATTTGAAGGATTTTGCAGAAAATCAGTCGGTCAAATCGAACGATTCAAATGATTTTTTTTATTCGATCGAAAATGTACTTATTCGATTGAAATAGATTCATTTTTGAAAACTTTAAGGGTTGAATTTCGAAGTTTTTTCACTTCGAAAATTCGGCCCTTAGTAAATCTGCCCCTGTGTAATCTTACTGTATTTGTAAAGCTGTGTAATAATTTAATGATAATATGTGTAGCCAAGTACAATTCTGCCATAATAGAAGTGCCACATAAAAAAGTAGGGTTGATTGCTACAGTCTTTTCAGAAGCATTTAAAACCACAATTCTTCTGACTTACTATATAATAAATGACCTACTGCATCTTTGTTTTCTGTGATACTTCGATTTCAACTTTCAAACGTTCAGTTCCCGTATTTTCAACTGGCTTTCTCCAGTCGCCCAAAATGAACAGCAGGTGACACTAATGTTTCAAGTTCATTAAGTTAGCAGTGTAAAACTACTATTGAATACTAAAAAAAAAAAAGAATGAATATAAACAATACAAGCCTTTTTGGGTATATACCAGATTGATGTAGCAGCTTTGCAATCTTCTAGGAATGTTGTTTTTGGTTTTTGTTTGTGCATCTTTTAATATTGCCACAGGTTCTTAAAGGAGAACTAAACCTTAAAAGTGAGTATTGCTAGAAACGCATTATTTTATATATCAAACTTATTGAACCAGTCTAAAGGTTCAGTATCTCTATCATAGTAATGATCCAAGTCTTCAGAATTATCATAGGAGTTTCCCATCTTGAATTCTTCCATGACACGCACATGCTCAGTATGCTCTGAGCAGTTGTTGAGAATCTAAGCTTAGGGGTCATCACAAATCATGAAGCAGGAAGTGAAGTTTGTTTGTCATATAAAAACGGATGCTATAGGGCTGATTATTAAATTCTGGGGTCTGTTGGTTCTGTTGGATAATTAATTATGTTTTAAGCAGCACCCAGGCAGTGACCTTTTTTTGAGTGCACCAGCTAGTCGTTTGATATATATACTGTGTATATTAGAGTGTGGTTGCCAAGAATTGAATATATATATGTTCAATACATTGTGAGTTGGCCACTAAGCTCAGTAAGTGCTCAGTAAGAGAATGTGCAGTGAATCAACAGTAAAAAAGATGGGCTGTGTTTGCCTTGGCTGGGACAGAAGCCCAAGTAATAATGTACTGCGTTTCTATCTTATTGCTTTAGTTAAAAGGATACTGTCATGGGAAAACATGTTTTTTTTCAAAATGCATCAGTTAATAGTGCTGCTCCAGCAGAATTCTGCACTGAAATCTATTTCTCAAAAGAGCAAACAGATTTTTTAATATTCAGTTTTGAAATCTGACATGGGGCTAGACATATTGTCAATTTCCCAGCTTCCCCGGTCATGTGACTTGTGCCAGCACTTTAGGAGGGAACTGCTTTCTGGCAGGCTCTTGTTTTTCCTTCTCAATGTAACTGAATATTACGCAGTGGGACATGGGTTTTTACTATTGAGTGCTGTTCTTAGATCTACCAGGCAGCTGTTATCTTGTGTTAGGGAGCTGTTATCTGGTTACCTTCCCATTGTTTTGTTGTTAGGCTGCTGGGTGGGGGAAAGGAAGGGGGTGATATCACTCCAACTTGCAGTACAGCAGTAAAGAGTGATTGAAGTTTATCAGAGCACAAGTCACATGACTTGGGGCAGTTGGGAAATTGACAATATGTCTAGCCCCATGTCAGATTTCAAAATGAAATCTAAAGAAATCTATTTGCTCTTTTGAGAAATGGACTTCAATGCAGAGTTCTTCTGGAACAGCACTATTAAAACTGATGCATTTTGGAAAAAAAAAATTCCCATGACAGTATCCCTTTAAGCTTTAGTTGGATTAAGTGTGAACTTGATTGGCCCATTGCAAAACCTGTCTTTGAGCCATTACAATGTTACTTGTCCTGTATGTTGGGATCATTGTCCAGATGAAAGCCTATTATTTCCCTGTATTTTGCGTCATTCATTATTCCATGCATTCTACCAAAGGCCCAGTCAATGCTGAATCAGTGCACTCTATCCATTCTTTTGCAGATGCGAAAGGGCTGTATCTCAAATATTTATGAAAAATTTTCCTTGTTTTAGTAACTGCAAATTATGCATTTCCCAACAGGTACTAAATGACTAGTACAGTCACCAATAGCAACCAATCAAAAATCAATTTGTTTTAAAAAAGTTACAAAAAAGCAAAGCAAATCGCTTATTGGTTGCTATAGGAAACTGCACTGGTACAATTTAGCACCAATGCTTAAAAAGACCCCAATGAACATAAATAGAGGCACTTACCAGAATCTTAAATTAATGTTTTCGAATAAAAGGGTGAGCATTGGTGTGCTGTGCATGAGATCTGGGCATTTGGTCTCCAAGCTTTACAATGCCCTTGAGCACAGTAATGCCTGGAGCAGTAACACGAAGAACAGCTTTCATTTGAGGCATTAGATCAAGAAAAGATGATGTATCATTGGAAATTTCTTCTGCTTGGTCTGTATTGCATATGGATATTGCTTTTAAAAAAAATGCATTTTAATACATTAACCACCATTTGCTGGCAAGAATAAAGCTTAATGCTCAGTACTCTTAATGTCCCTGTGTGCCATCAAGTCACCTTTATTTTATCCTGAAAAGCAGATAGTTAAGCAAGCCCTAAGGCATACGCTCTGTTCAGTGCAATCACAGATGTGCTCTAATTAATATAATAAAAAAGAACAATCTGATGGGCTTGATACATGGCTGCACATCACGCCTCACACTAAATTGCTGCCAACAGCTAATTTCTCCACTCTGCTGTAATAGTAATTATATTATATTATACAATAATGTTAGGATTAATACTGCTAGAGGCATTTGCCTGGTCAGCGTTTGAGTAGAAATGTCGATGCTTTCCATAATTAAAATCATTGCTACTGATTGTATCCCAAATATGTTCATTCTTAAAAAAGCAAAATCTGATAAAACTCACTCTTCAAAAAAACAAACAAATAAATAAATGGGGATATATAACTATTAATAATTTATTTATGTATTAATTATTAATAATTTATGGTACAGGTATGGGACCTGTTATCTAGATAAAAGATCTTTCAAAATAATTTGGATCTTCATACCATAAGTTTACTAGAAAATCATGTAAACATTAAATAAACCCAATAGGCTGATTTTGTTTCCCATAAGGATTAATTATATCTTAGTTTGGATCATGTACAAGTTACTGTTTTATAATTACAGAGAAAAAGGAAATGTTTACAAATTTGGATTATTTGATTATAATGGAGTCTGGATAATGGGTTTCTGGATAACTGATCCCATACCTGTATAAAAAGATTGTATCACTATGTTTCTATAAACCTATTTATATGTTATTCATTTACTTATGCAAGTGAATAATATCATGTAATGAAATTATTCCCTCATTTAAAAGAATACCTGACTTCAACATGGCTTCTGGATGACACACATGGTTTCCTCCTGGGGCATGACTTGATATTCCAGTAGTCTGTGTGACATCTAACCACTACATAATAAGCAATGCTGGAATACTTATTCTTTTTCTTTTCCTTATAGTTCTGCACTATAAGGAAGCAAACATAAATAGATATATAGTGCATTTGTTGATCAAAGAAGCAATAACCCCTTGGAATGTTCTCATGTCTAATTATTGAAGCCTACATTCAGTGGTGATCAAAGATGCACAGTGCAACTAGGCAAGAAATAACACAGTATTTCCAGTCCTAATGCAGGGCTGTGTACAGAACCCCAAGTGGGTCAGAATTCAATCAATGGTCCCAAATGCAGGAGTGTATATTTCAAAAATTGCTGCAGATGTCCTAGATGTCCAGTCATAGAGAAGATAAAAACAATTATAGTGCAATACATTTATTTAAAACACACTTCATACGTAAGTTTACCTTTGTAATTGTATTTGTGATCAAAAATAAAAGAGATATAAAAAAAAAAAAACACATTTCATACTTATAAAGGCTATAGAAATTGGGGAGACCGATTTGTTACATGTTGAATTTCCATGGTATCAGAGCTTTTTGAAACCACGAAACCATGAAATTTATTAAGAGATCTGAATAAAAAGGTATGAAAGAAAAATGCTCAAAAAGATGCTAAGGGACTGATTTATCAATAGCCAAGTTTTAGTTTTTTTCAAGATTTGTGAAAAAATGCTGTAAAGAAAACGCAAACTCGAATATACGCTAAACTATTCTTCTGAGAAAAAAGTGTGTGGGACTATTTTGTCACATTTTAAGAAAAACAGTAACATGAGTTTGTGGTTTTTTTTTCTCATCCTTCAAAAAAGGCCTCAATCATATATAAAAACATCTAAAAATTTAAGTTTTTCAGATAAAAAAATCTGAACATCCCTAAAAATGTGAATAGCTAAAAATAAAGTCCAATAGAATCAGCCCAACTCTCATTTATTTGTATAGGACCTTGACTGCTTTTACTTGGTGAATCCTTGTATTAGGTTTTTTTGTGGTTTTTACATTTAATAAATCTGACATTTTAGAGGTTTATAAAAATACAAAAAAAACATTTTAGTGGAATTATTTGTTTTAAAAAAAAATGTAAGTAGGCTTCCTAGGGATGCTTCCTCGGGAATGAAAGTGTTGTGATCACCATTGAATTTAGGTGTCCCTAATTAGACACCAGCACATTCATGGGGGTTATTGCTCCTTTGATCAACATACCGCTCTACATAATTATTTTAGTGCACTTCCTTATCATGTCTTGCATGATATCTGGAAGCCCAAAAAGAGGGAAGAAAGAAAGGAAGCTGCAAATAATCTTCACCAAAAGACTTCGATGACATATGATATACATAGTTACATAGTTACATAGTTACATAGTTAAATTGGCTTGAAAAAAGACAGAGTCCATCAAGTTCAACCCCTCCAAATTAAAACCCAGCATACATACACACACACACACAGACACATCTCCACTCTTTCAAACACAAACCATATACCTGTATGCCCATAGCTATATTAACTGTAGAGTTTAGTATCAAAATAACCTTTGATATTATGTCTGTCCAAAAAATCATCCAAGCCCCTCTTAAAAGCATCAACAGATGAAGCATCACAACATCACCCGGCAGTGCATTCCACAACCTCACTGTCCTCACTGTGAAGAACCACCTACACTGCTTCAAATGAAAGTCCTTTTCTTCTAGTCTGAAGGGGTGGCCTCTGGTGCTGTGATCCTCTTTATGGGTAAAATACAGTACTTGCATAGTAAGTTAGGATGAAAAAAAGTCACACATCCATCATGTTCAACCTTTTAACTCTATTTTAACCTGACTAACTGCTAGTTGACCCAGAGGAAGGCAAAAAAAAACAAAACATTTTAAGCCTCTCCAATTTGCCTCAGAGGGGGAAAAAATCATTCCTGACTCCAAGATGCAATCAGAATTGCCCCTAGATCAACTTGTACTATGAGCTATCTTCCATAACCCTGTATTTCCTTGCTTGCTAAAAAACCATCCAATCCCTTCTTAAAGCTATCTAATGTATCAGCCTATATGACTGATTCAGGGAGAGAATCCCGCATCTGTAAAAAAAACCCTTCTTAATATTTAGGCAGAGCCTTCTTTCTTCTAAATGGAATGGGTGTCATGCTGGGCCACATGTTAATGGCTAGCAGGTAGGAGCCTTGGTGCTGTGTTACATGGATACAGTGGGTATTTAAGGTGCTGATACACTGGAAACATGTTATCATATAGGAGAAAGATTTATTAACACCAATGCAGACAATACGGCTGGTTAAATACAATTGAAATCTTAAAAATAGAAAATATTAAAATCTCGCCACCTAACACCTATCAAGATGGGAAATATATTTTCAACATTCAAACAAGTGTAATAATTTCTTTTTGAAATCATGATTTTTTTTTTCCAGCCCTTGTGGTTTCACAAACTATTAACCATTTCAAGAATTGTAATAAATATAAAAAATATACTCTTCTTATTCTAATGTTGTAAAATATGTACCAAACTGTTATGGTTATTGAGGGATAGAGTCAGCTGCCCCGAAAGAAGGCAGCTTTAAAATAACACAAATTGTGTATAGTTAAAATACAGCATTGTTACAAATGTTACTGTATATGAATGGGAAGAGACCCACAGTAGGCAGGAGCAAATTGTATAGCCTGATAAAAATTCTAGGTGAAATGCTCACTTTTGAGGACGAAATATTTTGACGTGTTTTGTATTTCCAGAAAAAATTGTTTTTTTTCTATGTTTTTAATGTTTTTGATATGAGAGATAAAAACAGGTAAAAAAAAATCAATTGACTCACGTATTTGGCACTGGAAAGAACATGACAAAAAAAATGGAAGAAAAAATTTCCATTGGCTCCAATGTATTCGCCATAAATTTTCCATGATTTGTGGATTTTTTAGCAAAGTGGAACATGGCAGTTTCTTTAATCACTAATCTACAGTTAAGTGGCACTTTTGAGTACCAACACAATCAGCAGCAATCAAAACGCTGCATGTACTATAGCTCTTAATGGAGCAATATATAAAACATTAATTAAACATGTTTAAACTGTACAAGTGTCCAAAGCTGCACAAGCACCATTACCAAATGTGACATTTACAGAAGAAATCTATGTAGTTCTAAAAGCATCCTTAATGGATTGTACTGAACTACTTATCCAGAATGCTCGGGCCTGGGCTTTTCTGGATAAGTAATCTTTCTGTAATTCAGATCTACATAGTTGAAGTCTACTAAAAAAATCAATAAACATTAAATAAACCCAATAGGGTTGTTTTTCATCCAATAAGAATGCATTATATCTTAGTTGGGATCTAGTATAAAGTACACATTTATTAATACAGATAAAAAGGCAATTGTTTTTTTAAAAAATTTAATCAATTGATAAAAGTAGAGTCTATTGGAGAATGCCTTTCTGTAATTTGGAACTTTCTGGATAGTAGGCTTCCGGATAACAGATCCTATTCCTGTAAAGGACTATGCCACTTGACTATATAGTGTACAGCCCAAAAGTATCCAGAAACCCATTTTATTTAGTGGAAGTGGTAATTGGAAATGTATGCCACAAACCATGCTGACACAGGTGATTAATTAAGGACGGCACTAATACATGTATGGGATCTGTTATCTGGAAACCTGTTATCCAGAAAGTTCAAAATTACAGAAAGGCAGTCTCCCATGGATTCCATTATAATCAAATAATCCATAATCTTTAAAAAAGATTTCCTATTTTTCTGTAATAATAAAACAGTAGCTTGTGCTTGATCCAAATTAAGATATAAGTAATCCTTACCAAATCCATCCTATAGGATTTATTTAATGTTCACATGATTTTCTAGTAGACTAAAGGTATGAAATTCCAAATTACGGATAGATCACTTATCCGGAAACCCCCTGATCCGTGCATTCTGGATAAAAGATCCCATACCTGTACCTTTAAAACTGGTAAAAACTGGCAAAAACTGGGTTTTGTTGCACATCACAGAATGCCACCTTGCCAAAAAATCAGCTAATGACATTTCTGCCCCATTGCTCAGGTCAGAGGATATAATTTGTTAAGATGGGCCAACATCAATTCAGTTGCAAGGCAGTAGACCTCACAGCTTCACATGTAAGAGGTCCACCGAATGCTATTGTGCATTAAAACCATGTCCTTGACTGTAAAAGCTACAGTGACTATCCACATTATTTCAGGAAGTAAAATAGGCAAAATAAATATTTGTCAAAAGCTGAATAAGATGGCTCTTCATAGGTGAGCAGTACAAGCTTAACTTCCCCAATTTACATTTACAATGGCAAAAGTTGGCTGTAATGGTGCCCCCACTGGTTCAGCAGAATCACTTTTCATCATTTTGTTTGGTTTGGTTGATGAAAGCAGAGCACTAGCTATTTTTCATGGTTCAGGTCTCAGTGATGCAAACCTTAATCATACAGCATAGAATTACATTCTCCACAATTCCATACTCTTCCCTAAACAACAGTTTAGGGAAATCATTTTCCTCTTTAGCATGATAATGCTAATGATAGGGTTTCTGCAGTAGTGGTTTGATGGTCTGATGAAGAATGATGTAGAAGAACTTGACTGGACTGGAGAGTAGTTAGTATTATAGGTTATAAGACCAGCTTCATATTCATTCCAATGTTGCAGATGATAGATGTCAGATAGATAAATATTCAAGACGACAAGAACGAAAATTTTAAATGCATAAAAACCATAGCTTTGAAATTTCCCAGTATAAGTAATGGTGACTCAATAGAAGATAATTATAGATAGAATATAAATTACCTTTACAAATTAGATTAACAAATAGGCGTTCCATCTGTTTTACATGTATATTACTTGATTTTTCCATTCTTATTTCAGACACATTTCTGAACTGAGAGGCCAGGCCCTCTGTCAATCATTGTGTTTATTATACATTCAGAATAAAAAAAAGTAAGAATGGTTACATGTTTCATATCCATGGACTAGATATATGTAGACAAATTAAGATTCTTGTTGCTAAACAGTTTGTATGCGTATGTGAACATATTTGCTTTCAATTCCTCAGTGTACCACACAACTATGTATGCTATCCAGAAAAAGAAGAGAGTGGGTACTGAGTCAAGAAAACACTGAGGGGGTCACATCTGTTCAGTAAAATTACTGATGTCTGCTAATTAACATTAAAGTACCTAATTAGGTATCATTGTAGCTGCTAACCAGACTTCTAAATCTATATTTATACATTGTAGGTATAAAAAGCAGCCTGAAGGATTTCACCTTGGAAACACAGAAACGTGTTATGAAATCAGTTTAAGCTAGTTATGTAGAATCAAAGTTATAGCTACTATTAATGCAAACCTATGAAAACTTGGGCACACATCCTGTAGAGCTCCTTCATCAGCCATACATAGGGTAAGAATTTAAGGGATAGCAGAAACCATTGCATTTATACAAGCAAAATCAAAGCTGAAATTTTGAAAAAAATATATCTAATAATTAGACACAGCAATGATGACATTATGAATCACGTTTAACAACAGAAAATACTTTAGATCCCAATTCAGTACGCCATAAACACAAATTGGATTCTGAGTTGCTCTTAAGAGTATAACACTCCTCACCTTAGCTTAATATTAGAAGATGGGTCTGCTGGCTGAAACAAACATATATTTTCCCATGGAAACATGGGCCATAGTTGTTCTTAAACAGGAACCTATGATGAAATGATCACATACAAACCAGCTTTTCATTCAACACACACACGTATCCAAGATTCGTTTCGTATGCGGCCTTTCTCAGCAGGATTCGGACGGATACTTGTGCCCAGCCAATCCGCATCCTAATTTGCATATGCAAATTAGGGGCAGGGAGGGAAACTGCATGACTTTTTGGCCCAAATTAAAAAAAATGTTTTACCTTCCCACCCCTAATTTGCATATGCGGTTCGGTATTCAGCCAAATCTTTCTTGAAGGATTCAGGGGTAGTCCAAATCCAAAATAGTGGATTCGGTGCGTCCCTACATCAGAGTCTAGGGGGCCGATTTACAAAATTCACGTGAAATGATCGCAGTTCGTTCGAATTTGATTGAACAATGATCATACAAATTTTTCGTGAAATCGTAAAGTGAAATTTGGCCTCTTCAATTATCAAATATTCGATAATTCAATCATTTGATGATCGAAGGAATCTAAATTTTTAATTTATTCGACTGCCTACTTCGGCAGATTGAACCTACCAAATTGCAATAGAAGCCTATGGGAAGCTCCTCATAGGCTTCAGAGGCTAAGTCATGCTCGAATACTATTCGTACGATCGGAGCGTTCGATCATTCGAATCATACAAATTTTTCGGACTCTCGAAGGAAATTTCACGATTTTTTTGTGAAATCGAATGAAATCCGATCGTATGAATTTATTGAGAAATCGGATATCGAACAAAATGATAGCCTAAAACAATTCGATAAGCATTCAATACTCGAATTCTATTGCGAATTTGGTTGAGCTAATTATGGGGAATAGTAGTAAATTTGCCCCTAGGAGTTGCATGACACATTGGTAATCTTATCATAGTAACTACACAGAATCAACACCTCTGTGAATTTCAGATGTCACCTCTCTGAAGAGTTACAATGTGGATTGTTGGAAGAGTCTATATGCAAAGAACTCCCCTAGACCAGTCAGTTGAACTGAAGAGGCTGCTTCGATGAGCAGTGAAACACCTTCATTAAAATTTCTCAGCAAGTCCAGTTGTTTTTAGTTACTTGTGTTAGATATAGATGAGACATAGGGGTATATTTATCAAAGAGTTAAGTTAAGAGTGAAGTTCCACCACTAGAGGCAAATTCCGCTGCTCTCCATTCATTTCTATGGGATTTTTAAAGGCGTATTTATCAAAGGGTGATCTTTCACTTCACCCATTGACAAATAGGCCTTTCAAAATCCCATAGAAATGAATAGAGAGTGGCGGAATTTCCCTTTAGTGGCGGAACTTCACTCTTTGATAAATTTACCCCTTAGTGTTGTGATGTCAGCACACAAATTGATGCAAAGTGCTGCATGCTATACTAGCAAGCATTCTGAACCAATTTTGGTGCCCTTTTGGGTTTAAAAGGCTTAGTCCTATTTTGAATCCTTGACCAAGCTGGCTCTGTGTACTACAGTTCCTGCTTAAGCCTTGTTCCTGAATGCTTTCCTGGTTGTTGACTCCGTGCTCCGTCCCTTTTTTTTCCTGATTGTTCACTGCTTGCCCTGATTACGTGCTCCCTGAGGGCAAAGCACTGTACAGCACAACAATAAATTAGTAGACTACTAGCCTGTATTGACTACAAATCTTTCTGACCTTCTTGTTTAGGGTTCTTTGAATGAAACAAAAATTTCAGTTATCTGTTGATCCACACCTAAAAAATTTTGGGGCCTAAAAGGTCTTCAGTGAATATTGGTCCCAGTAGGGATCCCTTGCTTATTAAAAAATGTAATCTCCCAAGCAGTCTGTTTCACAGATTGTGTCACTCTTCCAGTCTCTCATTTAAGGTAATTCCTGATAGGGGGCCTAAATCACAATGCTATTAGTAATTTTAAAATAACAAACTTTACACAGACAAAGATGCTAGTAGTCTAATATGGTTTCAGTATAGCAGAGTGATGAAAGTTTGGAAAAGCCCCCAAATAGCAGAAAACATCTATACTGTCATTATAGTGGCATATAGTGGCATTTTACATTTAATAAGGAATACTCCTAAACATATAAAATACTGTAACAAAAGGCAATGGTAATATATAGATCTAATTATTAGAATATATTTAATTGAATTTTGACCTTGAAAATTGTATCTACTGTCTGAATTAAATAAATATTTGCTATCCACAGATGTATGTATGTGAATTAGACATGTTTGTCATGGAGCATGTTTATGTGCACGAGGAACAAATATTAATGTCATGTACCAGCCTTATGTATGATGGAACATTAAAAATATGATTAGATTGAAACTCTAAACTGGCTGCCAATTCTAAAAGCTGCAAGATTTTTAAACATAATTTCACAGCATCAATTTTGAAAATATAATATTTTTAAAAGAGAGGGTTTATTTTAAACTAATTGTGTTTATAAATTTAAAAAGTGTAGACAGAAAATAGTATTTTCCTACATAAGGCATACAGTTTAAATGCAAAGCTAAAGTATTATTACAGTGCTGATGCTTATGCTTATGAAGCAAATTGAAAACTTTGTTTCTGCCTTCCACTGAACCAGTCTTGACTGAATGCTTGACTGAAGACTGAATTTGATTCATGCATGTATTTAGCAATCTCAGGCATTGCATTTACCTGTCCCTTGTTAAACTGAAAATACATTGTTACACCAAGACAAGAAACATCAGAAATTAACAAAGCACCCCCACATTTTTCGACACTTGGACAATATATATTTTCTTTCTAACACATATCAAAAATCAAACTATCAATACCTTTTAATACACCACATAGTATGATATGAAAATTATAAGCAACAACTGACTCTTCATTGAAACTTAACACGGCTACCAACCATAACTCAAGGAGATAACCAGCTGATTTGTAAATCCCCCAGGAGTCATCACATCAGTATACTGCTAACCTTGTCCCTATCAAAAATACAATTGGTATGATCCAAATATTATGTTTTCTTATGTTATATATTTTTTTATATTACATGATTCCTTCTATTTACTGCCCAAAATATTTCTATTTTCTTTGGCAACTCTGTTTGTACATTTTTCATTGTGATATCAAAATGTGAATAAAACATACATAAAGGGGCAGATTTACTATTAATCCCCAAAATTAGCTCAACTAAATACAATAAGCATTCGGCCATCGAATGCTTATTGAATTGTTTTAGGCTATAATTTTGCTTGCTATACGATTTCTCGATGAATTCGTATGATCAGATCGAACGCTACTATTGTACGAATGCTATTCAAGAAGGAGCTTCCCATAGGCTTCTATTACAATTTGGTAGGTTCAATCTTGCGAAGTAATACTGGAGTCGAGCACCAAGCTGTGAAGAATACTTATTCAATTTTCCGGTGTATGGTTCCCAAACTTTATGTCCTTGGATAAAGTGAACTTGCTGTAGCAGAAAAAACTGATGTAGGAACAAACACACCAATGCAGGAACTGTGCTGCTAGTATTTATTAACACGACATGTTTCGAGCTGTGGGCTCTTTTTCAAGTGTTACACTTGAAAAAGAGCCCACAGCTCAAAACATGTCGTGTTAATAAATACTAGCAGCACAGTTCCTGCATTGGTGTGTTTGTTCCTACATCAGTTTTTTCTGCTACAATCTTGCGAAGTAGGCAGTCGAATAAATTTAAAATTTTGATTCCTTTGATCATCGAATGATCGAATTATCAAATATCCGATCATTCGATCTATTCGATCTATTCGATATTCGATGATCGAAGAGGCCAAATTTGAATAGACGATTTCATGAAAAATTCATACGATCGGTATTCGATCAAATTTGATCGGACTTCGATCATTTCACGTGAATTTTGTAAATTTGCCCCAAAGTATGAAGTAAATGAATAAACATGCATTTACATCTTCTAGCCCAGTGAGTAAAATGCAATTTCAATCACAATCACAATGTTTGTTGCGGTATTTTTCACCCACAATCCCAACGTCATTGTGGCAGCAAAGGAGTGTTGCATTTGGTGCAATTTCAGTAGATTTGTCACAATTAGGGGAAGGTAATATAAGTCAGTAATGCAGAAAAACTATTCGCAATGCGAAAAGTTAAGGCTTGTTTGATTTGCTGGATGCAATATACCTTTTTCGAACCCGGAAACTGTTTAGCGACCACTTCCGCCAGTGGAAGGCCGTTTGCAAATTTTATACTTTGCGCTAATGCTCTCTCAATGTAATAAAACTTCTTACTGAAAAAGTCGCAATGTTTGCTCCAACAGATTACGACACCTTCAAACACTTCTAAAGAGTGTGCAATTTGCACTGGGCAATAACGATTCGCAATGCAATAACCGAACAATATTGCATTGCGATATGTGGATGTTTACTCTTATTGGTGCACAATGTTTTGCTCTTAGTGACTTTAATTACATCCCCCCAATGAATACAATTATACTGTTACACCAACAAGAGTTTTCTCTTGTTGTGCACCAAATTCTTTAGACACATGTACAATGTGCCTATTGACTGTGGTTCTAAGGGAAACTCTGAATCTACTGCCTTGTCTGGTGGTGCCCGCAGCTCCAGGGTTCCTTTGCATCAGTAGGTGCCATTGCTCTCAATTTGGAACAGGAGACAGGAAAGAGTGGCGTCAAGCACAACTGTACGAAAGTACAAAGAAGCCAAAATCCCAAGTTTAAGGGGCAGATTTATCAAGGGTCAAATTGAAAATTTTTCAGATTTGGATTATCTATTTTTTTTTGTGTAATTCAACTAGTGAATAGTCAAAATTCTATTTGAGTTTTTAAAAAAATTCAAATTAGATTTTTGAAATTTATCATGTACTGACCCTTTAAAGGAGAAGTCAACCCCTTGGGCCCTAAAATCCCTCCCCCTCCCCTGTGTTGCCCCCACTCACCTCTACCCGGCTTACCTCCACCCCAGGCAAATGCCCCTAAGTTGCTACTTACCCCTCGGCGCAGGTCCTGTCCACGGAGTTCACAGGCACCATCTTCTCCCATGCACAGTAGGAGGCATTTGCTGGTTCAGCTCTACTGCACAAGCGCAGATTTCTTTTTTCGGAAACTTTGTGACTTTGAATGCATGCACAATAAAGCTGAACCGGCAAATGCCTCCTACTGAGCATGCAACAGAAGATGGGGGGGGCAACACAGGGGAGGGGGGGGGATTTTAGCGCCAAAAGGGTTGACTTCTCCTTTAAGAATTCAAATTTGACTATTTGCCACTTTAAACCTAACAGATTGCTGTTTTAGCCTATAGGGGACATCCTTGGAGTTGTTTGCTGGCTTCCTGACTTTTCAGGGAAAAAACTCGAATTGGGTTTTAAAATTTGAATCAAATTCAATTCAACTTTGATTCGAGTTTGCGGGACTATATCATTTTTTAAAAATCTTTGAAAAATTTTGATTTGTCAAAGTTCATGGGAGTTTATGAGAGTTTTTACAAACTCCCATGAACTCTAAATTAGACCCTTGATAACTCTGCCCCTAACTGTGTAAGCTACAATACAATTATTGAATGTCGTTGTTCCTAAAAATGTAACTTTCTGTGAATGTGGTGTTTCCAGTGAAATATCTGGAAAATGTTCTTACTGTAGCGCAACCATTTCCCAATCCTGTATCAGTGTGTGGGCAATCCAAACCATCAATGCATTATATGCATCATGGATTTTACATAATGACTTAAGCAATTAAGTTCACAGTTTTGAAGGCAATGCAATAAAGTACAAACTTTTGTTCAAGTTTAAGCAAGCAATTGTAATAAATTCACAGTTGATAATTTAGAATAGTGTATAATGTGATTTCTGTGCTCTTCACTAATGTCATTTGTGTTATACAAATTCTTCAGTTTTTACCCTTTTGTATCTCTTGGCTAAGCATTGTTCATTCATGATTCTTCATCGACTAGCCCTCTAGCTGGTGTCTTCTAATGCCTGCTTTAGTTATCCTAACTGTGATATGTGATATGAACACACATAGGGATTTTAAGTGCCTGGACTGATTCATGATTACTTTATCAAACCAATGGGATAGTTGGAGAACAAATACATGCAATGAATTGACTTTGCTTTCTTGAAATCCCTTGTTTGGGCAGCAACGGGAGAGTCAACATACAACAGAGACATGTAACATAAGAGAATATCAACCAAAGTTAACAAAAAATCAGAAGCTTTGAAACCTTTTTAAAATTAAAGTTAAGGACGATTTTTCTAAATATATAGCATTAGCATCCTCTATCGTCGCAAACCAAATGTTCTGTACTAGTAAACAACTGGAATGGCAATGAATTTAATGACTAGCAGAGGTTGGCAGATTTGCTGAGCAAGTCGACCAGCCTAAATGGCATTCCAATAACAGTTTAGCTGATACCCAAGCTGTCAAAGTAAAATGTATGACTTTCTTGACAATATTTGCATGACACACGTGTGACAATGAATGTCCTGCATTTTTTTGATGTAGTGCTATAATTTGTTACAGGTCTGCAGTCTCAGGGGAGATCAAGTGAAATGCTGAAACAGCAATTTTTACACAAATTGCATGATATCCTGGCCTCACGGCATGAGTGGCACTCTAAATGCATGACATGGTATATAATGGGCCCTAACTTGAATTTGAAAGATATTTCTAAAGCTTCTGTTTTTTTTTACTCTAAATGCATAACACTCTGTGGGTTCAAAAAAGAGCAGACATTGCTTGTGTTTCTATAAAATTGAGTTGTAAGCCATGGTGTCCATTGTTTATATTCCCAGTCTACTTCGGGAGAAC
The DNA here is from genome assembly GCA_024363595.1 of Xenopus borealis. NCBI lineage: Eukaryota > Metazoa > Chordata > Amphibia > Anura > Pipidae > Xenopus > Xenopus borealis. The sequence goes on from CM044441.1 coordinate 27,033,686, forward strand.
ATGTTGCTGCTGAATGAATATTTCCATTGCACATTGTTCCCCATTTCAGTTCACCTGGGCTTTCACCAGGGCTGACTAAAATAATGAGTTAATAAATGTTTCTAGTGACTTAAATTTATGGTCACACCTTTATTGCACCCTGCCTCATAATTTTTAATTTTGAAAAGTGAGTTGCAGACAAAAAGTAGACCCTTTTGCAGGATGAACTAGTAACATTTTTAATAAATCAGATGAAAGTACACATGTAGGACTGGACAGACCAGCTATGACTTTAAAGTAGTTGATCAACTTTAATATATTGTAATTCATGGACAAATAATCCCAGCTCCTTTAGAGGGGATGGTATTTTATATTGGCTATACGCACGTCACATTGTCGAAATATTGATGTGGTTGAGTTTAGAAGATTTCTTGTTATAAGATTATAAGATTTGATATATTATGAATAATAATAATAATAATAATATTTCTACCTTATTAAACAATAGTGTATACATAGAGGAGTCAGAGTTCCCAGTCCCACCTCATAGGGGCACTGTTAACAACTTTGCAATATAACTATATAATAACCCTCAGATGGTTTTCATTGAATTCTAATACTATGACTGTTTATCAGGAAAAAATATATATTTAACTTGAAGTAAAATATTGTAATACAGTGGTGGGTTACAGTTTGTCACAATGGCAAAAATTTTATATAACTCATTTATTGAAGCATTTGTTACAGATTCATGTTTCATTCTTAATGACTGCTTTTAAAAAATCTGAGAATGACCTGTTTTACAGTTCTTAGTGAAACTCTTTACATTTCCTGTTTATTATTTTAGAAATCCTTACAGGTGTTCAGATCTGTTTTGAAGGATTTAAAGTGTCTTATCTTTGAATCTCTGTGCATGAATATTGATCAAACTCACTTGGGTTCATGGTCCCCTGCACCCTATTACTTTGGATCATATAGAATGTGTGTAACATTTCAAAAAAAAAAAAAAGTTTACAAAAAAAAAAATAAGTTCCTGAAAAAATCTTCAAAGAGAATAGGTCCTTTTGATCCTGAGAATCCAACTCTTGGGTATGAAAGTAAGCCAAATGAAAATAGGAAAACTGTACAGCAGAAAGCAGGTATGGATTTAAAGTGTGTTTTTGCGACCAGAAATTAAAATTTTTAATGCATTAATTTTTTAGTTAACATATAACATATTAATATTTTCCATAGAAATTATTGAAATTAAAATATATAATTATGTTATATATATATATATATATAAATAAACATTTTTATTCAAAAATACATATATTTTTTTTACATATTGACCCCATGACATTTTGTTCCTTTAGTATGTAATTTTTTTTTCTAATATGTATTTTTTTTAATGAAAGATGGATTTTTACAAACTTTGGGTTACTGGATGCTTTTGTCAAAAGTGTTAATTTGGGTTCTAAGAATTGGGGTAATATCCCACTAACTGTGGGATATTACTCCATTTTACTGGCAGTTGTACTACCCTAAGAGGTAATATTTTGCTATTATTTTATGTTTGCTATACAGGTATTAGTCTCATAAAGGGATGTTCTAGATAATGTTTACAGCTTAGCTTGATGTCTTTGCATTATTTTTTTTTTAGAAAAGATCTTTCCCTTGAGCAGTTCTATTTCAGGTGGCCATCTTTAGTGACACGAATGCTCATAATGCTTCTCCCGGTGTGCTTGTTATGTGCATGCATATGATATCACACGTGCATAATGAGTGAAATCTTTGGCACTATTCTTAGTGCCACATCATGGCCACTTACATTTGGCTGCACCTCTGGTGTTGAAAACAATTCTGGGATGGCAGGTGCCCTTTAAGACGTTTGATCTGTCTAGTTGATACAGTATATTGAGCCTCCGAAAATGATGTTCATATGCTCATGATATGCCTAATGTATGTACTGCCAATCTAAATCTACCAAGTCAGTTAAAGAATAGTTAGGGCAAATCTGGTTTTGCTTTTGCAAAACTTTGCAATACAGCTAAAAATTCACCAAATTGAAGTCAACGGGAGAATTACAGGATGGCCTTCTCCTATAGACTCAATTTTAATCAAAAGATATTTTTTGAAAATGATTTCCTTTTTCTATTGGAGGCAAAACCAGGGTATTGGGTTTATTTAATATTTAATATTTAATATTTAATATTTAATTTTTTTTAGTAAACTTAAAGTATGTGGATCCACATTTCGGAAAAATCTCTTATCCAGAAAACCCCAGGTACATCAGGTCATTCTGGATAACAGATCCCATCAACATTTTATACAATCTACTCTTTCTGTAATGCAGTTGTAGTGTTCTAGCACTTTCTTTCTAGAACAAAAGTAAAAATGGTCATATTAAAGTAAAATAAAAAGAATATTAAAATACTCTTTTAAATCATTTGAAAACTGTACAACCTTTCTAATCATTAGCTTCCATTTGGACTCCGAGGATACCAGTAGCTCTGTAGTAATTGGCTTGGCTACATGTAGTGAAATAGCTGCAGTCATATATTCAGTTGAACATTAGAAGATGATTGTATTTTTGCTTGTACTTTCAAAAGAAAATGCTGTTTTGCAATCACTTTGAAATAGATTTACCATACGTGTTCTTAAAGCTAAAATGAAACCAAAGCAATATAGTCACATAGATAACCTGGCTGTATTCAGCAGTCAGGTTCCCTCGAAATAAAGCAGAAAACACATTCTATGTATTTTTATAAAATTTTCTGAATTCTCATAGATTTGCTTTTATTCGATACAAAGGCATTTGCCAATTTCCCTTGTATTGATCTGAAAGCTGCATTTAAAGAAAACAACTTTTTTCCACAGCCAATGACTTTAATCAAGACCTAATCTGTTGTAGATGAGGTGCCTGAACTAAAGTGATAAAATTGTAATTGAGGCTTTCTTTGCAATTTTGCTACATAGTCGTGCTTCAGTTTTTGGTGTAGATATAAGAAGTCATTAAACATCAGTCACTGGTTGTTTCTTATTAAGGAACTAGTATGTAAATAGAACTACAGGTATGGGATCCGTTATCTGGAAACCTGTTATCCAGAATGCTCTGAATTATGGAAAGGCTGTCTCCCATAGATTCAAACACTTCAAAAACAGTAGCTTGTACTTGATCCAAACTAAGATATAATTAATCCTTATTAGAAGCAAAACCAGCCTATTGGGTTTATTTAATGTTTAAATGATTTTCTAGTAGACATAAGGTATGAAGATCTAAATTAAGGATAGATTCATTATCTGGAAAGCCCCAGGTACAGAGCATTCTGTATAACAGGTCCCATATCTGTATATGTATAGTGTTTGTGAGAATTGGAAGGAATTATCAGGTTTTGATATTGCATTAAAAAAAATATGTGACTGTGCCTTCTTTCACCCACAAATATCTTTTTTTCCAAACTCGTACAAATTTTTTTCATTTTTCAATTACTATTAAAATTTTAATTATGAAATGGCATATGCACCTCTATGTACATTGCTGTAAGAGGTTGATAAAAATTTAAACAAAAATTGACTGTGAAAAGCATGAAAAAGTAAAAAAAAGTCACAATACAGAAAAAGGCATGATCAAATTCACTTTTCCCCTGGTGAATACTAGCATATTGAATAAAAAAAACTTGAATGGGTTAACTGTGATCATTTAAAGCCAAAAAAAAAATTCACACAACTTTTATTAGCAAGTTTTTGTTTTTTTAAAACAAGATTCTTGGCTTGTTTAAAAAAAAATAAAACAAAAACTTGTTAATAAAAGTTGAGTGGCCACGTGATATGCTATAAACTATCGGGTCGGTAAGTATTCCTTCTGGGGTATAATTTTCCTTTACATACAGCAAGAACAACACAAAAAAGTGATAGCTATACTATCCAGTAACACCTAATAAGCATATCTAACCACTTGACTGGTCCTGCTGTCATATCAATGTCAGAATCGCTCAGTGCAATTAATTTTCAGTTTTATTTTACCAAGCATTACCAAGGTATCATGTCTTGATACGGAAAGAAAATTGTAGCCATATCTTCATTATGTGCTCTGTTAACATTTACCACAGACAAACACAGAAAACATTTTAGTATCATGACAATAGTTCTGTAGAAAAGGTAAAATCTGCATATTTTTTGGTTTAAGATTGCAGCAATGCACATTGTTTTTCATTATAGGGTCCCAATCAATCAAGCAGCATGCTGGGGTAACAAAGAATATCAGGTTTCATATTTGCTTGGTGCCGCTCAGCCTTGATTTTATAGCTAATACTGATGGCAACCACAAAAACTCCCGGTGTCAGAAAAGTGTTAATTGACAATGATATAAAAATATTATGACAGTTGTCATAAGTAACATATACAATAAAAAGCATGTTAAATAATATAAACAAGTGCTATTCAATACTTAAAATGTAGAATAAATATGTATTGTACTGTTTCTTTATGCTTATTGGTTGGTTCCAGTAGAGTCCCTATCTAGAAACAACATGCTGGGATGTCGTACAGTGTTTAATAAGTCCATCAGCTGGCAGTTGTGCTAATGGCGACATATAGAAGGAGAATGATTTAATAATGCTTCTGTCACGTATATAGCAGGCAGTGCACTGCTCATTTGCTTGTCTGTGGCCGCCAGATGCACATGTGAGTGATGAGCCTTAGTTATGAATTCTAAACATTGCATGACCCAAAATAAAGTGACACAAACTTTTACAAAAAATATAGCTGAAAACTTTTTCCCAATTGTACTGTATTCAAACAAACTTAATAAAATATATTTTCCCCTTATTTTTTGCAAACCGAATGGCCCGATTACATAGATTTTTATGACATGGATAGTAGGCTGTTTGCTGTATATAAGTTTAGCCCCTTTGTCAAGCATGACAAAGGGTCGATTTGTACCTGAAACATTGTTGCATTTGTCTGTACCAATTAAATGAATAAAGGCATTTTAATTATATGAAGATATCAGTTTGTAGTGCTGTCCAAAATCCAGAGATTATATGATCTGTGGATTGAATACAGCAGCTAGTTTTATCTCCAAAAAAACCTTAAATGTCAGGAAGGCTGCAAACATCTCCAAATTGGTCACTGGACCTCTCCCATTGACTTATACAGTGTTGAATAGTTGAAATTGAATTCTTAAAGGGCCAGCATATAATAAATCTTGAAAATCAAATAAGAATTAAAAAAAAAAAAAACAAATTGAATTTGGATGATTCACTAGTCGAATTGGGCAGTTTTAACCATAAAAAAATAGAAAATTTGTATTTTCAATTCATTCATTAATAAATCTGTCCCTAAATGAACAAACCCCTAAAAACTCTGATGGAAAAGTATGCCATCTAAAAGTTCTCAGGGTTATATTGAAGTCAATGGGAGCTTTTTTATTAAATTCGTTTTGTTGTGGTTTAAAAAAAACCTCTAAAATTACACAAATATACATTTTGCTAGATGGGCCTCCAACATTTCGGGGTAGATTTATCAAGGGTCAAATTGAAAAATGTAATTTTTAAATTAAATTTTTGAGTTTTTTTGTGTACTTTGACTAGGGAATAGTCCAAATTTGATTTGAGTTTTTAAAAAAATGAGAATTACATTTTCAAAATTTATCACATTCTGTCTCTTTAAAAGTTCAACTTTGACTATTTGCCATCTAAAACCTGCTGAATTGCTGTTTTATCCTATGGGGTCCTCCTAGAACATATTTGGAGTCATTTGGTGGACTTTTTTTGGAAAACTGTGAATCGAATTCGATCAAATACCATCCAAATTCAATTAGAATTTTCGGGTACAGCCTATGGACCCGAATTTTCAAAATTTGGTATTTTTGATAAATTTCAATAAATTGAATTTCGAATTCATGGGAGTTTAAAATAACTTCCATAAACTCTACCCCTTTATCTCTAAAAGATACTACTGTTTTTTCTGCATCAGTTGCTGGGTCAACAAACATAGTTTTATCCTTAAAAATAGCCTTCTAGCCCTAAAATATTGTTCCTTGCTGTTTTCATTCCACAAAAGAAACCTGATTTCACGTTTTCCTGGGCACTGTGAAAAATCTATGTAAAATTCAAGGAAACCATAAAATGCAGTATCAAACTAATTGGGTAGTTTACACCAAAGTTTAATTTCCCGGTTTTACTATAGTTCATTAGCACTCAACAAAACTTCTCCTGCAGGTTTTTTGGCCTGAAATGTATTTTGCTGTCAGGCTCAATTTTGCTTTATTTTACTACATATTGCCCTTTCCCATGTCTTCGTTTATTTTAGTTTTGTATGTTTTAAATCATGTTGTGTATAAACAAGGTTACTGGTAGATCAGCCCTATGAGCAGCATTAGGTTTGCAAATAGGGCCTGCGGCCCTACCTCTGACATGTGCACCGACGTGCCTGCGCCCCCTACCCCCAAATTCAAACTCACCACTCAGAATGCTGCTCCCGCTGCTCTGAGTTTCCTGTATGAATCTGGAAATATACATGTGGCTGGATGGCATGCTGCCCTTGCAAATGTGACGCCCTAGGCTCGGGCCTTTGTGGCTTTGCCACAAATCCGGGCCTGCCTATGAGAGTAAAGTGAAAGCCTCCACTAAATTGCTCTCCAACTTCGCTGTCAAAGGAGGGCTCCAGCAGGTTTATACAGCAGGATTCTCAGAAAGGAACTTTGAGCAGAAGTAATATACACTGCTGAGTTAAGCTGTTCTTAGCAAAAATTGATATTTGAGCTACCTTATTAACACACCGACTTGTGAATGTAATCTCAGCTTCACTATGTAATCAAGGCAGCCACCAAAATTGTAAATCTACAAAGCCTAAAAACCTAGGCATAAAGTATCAGGGGACCCTTGGAATTATTCAGAGCAGGTTGTTCCTGGAGATTTTTGTATTTACCCCTAAGACATACATTCTAGAAATACAGTGTTACTGTTTGTATGAAATCAAGGCCACACTTCCAGCTTCCAGATGCTTTATAAAATATGAATGCAAGATAGACAATCTAAAGGTTATGGGACTAGAAAGGATTTCAATATCCATATCTATGGAGGAAAGAATTGTCTTTACAGGGAAGCATATTGGATTTTTAAATGTCAAACTTTGTTTCCCAAAGGCATTAATGAGGAAATTATGATTTTATGACATTTTATAAATATGTGATGCAGAGCACCGATTTTGCATCTGTATTGGGTTCTCCTCTGTTTTAATGGTTTTGAATTGCTTTACAGTTAGTTAGATAGCTATCAGTGTTATTTCTGCTTCCGTATCTTTGCACTGTTTTTGGTGATGTGCCTGCATAGCCATAAATGTAGCAAATTTTATCAAAAGTACAGATTTTCTTTACTTACTTGTTGTGTTTTATTTTTACATACCCACACAGTGTTATTTGCATAGGAATGTAATGTACAGAAGTCAAAATAGCAATGGTGTTGGAAATATGACTGAAGAATCATCATCATCCTTTATATAGCACCAGTGAGTTGTGGTGGAATTTACATAAATATTGTATCTGTGATCTTATAGAGGAATATAATGACTAGATCCATACAGTTATATACCGAAACATCTCAGCAATATAAATTGGTCAACAAAATGTTAGAAATAAGGTAATAAGTTAACCAATGTCTTGAAAAGTCACTAATCTACCCAAACCTACCACAGAAATGGTCTAATTTACAACAGTACAGTAAGGGGCATACTGTATACTAATAACAGATCAGATTTCCTTTTTTTCACAAATCAAAAAAATTTGTGGTTTATATTCATTTCTCTAAAACTCTAAAAATTCAACATTTACAAAGTTTAAAAACCACGAAAAAGTCTAATACAATACTTCTTCCAGTTGAAGGTCCATGCAAGTCAAAGGGAGCTGCAGTGATCCTAATAGACCTTTTTGTAGCCATTCAGAGAGATTTTCAGTTTTTTTTTACTTGTAACTTTTCTAATAATTCTAATATTTAGAGATATTCAAATTTTTTCTAGTTGGTTCAGCATTTTTTTTCCATTCATACTTTTCATATTTGGATCATTTAATAGCTTTCATGGCATTTGTGATTTTTTTTAAATCATACTTTCAAAAAGATCTAATACTACTAAAATGTGACCTTTACTAAATGGGCCTACAAGTGTGGCGGAGCTGATGCTCTACTTATTTAGGTTGCTTGCGTCCATAACTTCATTTTACAATTGAGAATAGGACAAGATACTGACAGAAGATTGGCAAAGTTCAGAAGCAGTGCTCCTAGAGATGTGATGAAAAAACATGCTAAGAAAAATAAGAGACCTAAGGCAGGAGGCAGAACTGGAAAAAGGCACTGTACAAGAACATAAGGAAAGAGCAGTTTATTGAATGGCAATCATAAAATATTGTAGAGGAGTGTCTACCATTATGGCGCCCAATTATAGGACCATATTGCTTTGATTCTGGGTTTGTTCTTTGATCCTGTTTCTTGTATTTTTTGACTATTGCCTGGACTTTGTTTTATTTTGCCTACCAATACAACCTTTTGCCTGGACTTTGACCTGTTTCTGCCTGATCCTTGCCGGTGCTGCGCTATTGGACCCTTTAACCCCTAGGCTTCCTCCTTGGTCCACTACTCCCCTAGGGTGCCTCATTAGGCCTACCCGTGACACTTCCAAGCCTGGAATTAAAAAATAAGCAGCTGCTTTGAGGACACTGAGAGCAACATACAAGGGGTTAGAGAGCAACATGTTGCTCACAAGATACTGGTTGGGGATCACTGGGTTAGGAGTTCTGGGTTGAGATCAGGAGAGAAGAGATAGTTCTTAATATCGTCAGCATAGAGGTGCTAGCGGAAACCATACAAGTTGATTAATTTGCCGAGGGAGGAAGTATAGAAGGATTGAGCAGAGACAGATGTGCATGGAGAGGGTGGAGAAGGCAAAAGGAAAGTGTGAAGGTGGAGAAAAGTTGTGCTGTTTTTTAGAAAGGGAGTTAATGAGTGAAGTAAAGTACAGTATGTTTGTTTGGCTTGGGAAAAACTGGTGTTATAGGTGCACAGGGCAGATTTGTAGCTCCAAAAGTCTGATTCTGAGCGGGATTTGCACCAGCGATGCTCAAGTGCACATGAATGTCTTTGGAGTACATTTGTATCAGCAGTATGTGAAGGTTGAAGTGGTTTGCATGTTTAGTTTTTGCAGGAACAAGCTCATTAAGGGCAGTAGTGTGCTGTAGTAGACAGAAGGTAGCCACATTAAGACAAGAGAAGGCAGATATATCAGAGTGAAGAGAGGCAAAGGAAGAAGAGAGATGTTACAATTCTAGAGCTAGCAAGTCACAGTAGATACGTGTTTCATGGAATAGCAGGGGGTGAGGAGGGTGGTTAGTGAAAGTTGAAATGTGAGCATACTGTGATAAGAGAGGGTAAAACTGGTGTTTGAACAGTCTGGTAAAGCTGAGATTCAGAGTGTTACCATTGGAGTGAGTGGGGAGTCTGAGCACAAAGATAAGCCTAGGGAGGATGTTAGTAAAAGAAGTTTAGAGACAGACGGGTTGTTCATGTTGTTAGCAGGTATATTAAAGTCACAAAATTTTGAGATTGGTCTTGGTAGTTGATATATGATAGCAATGTGAAGTGAAACATGAGTCTAATGCAGTGAGCCTCAAATGAGGAGGAAGATAAGGAAGGAATGGGTGGAAGTACTTTAAAAGTACAGCGAGGAGAGAGAATCAAATCTTTCCCACTCCAGGTCTGTTTGCAGGACTGGGAGTATGAGTAAGGTGTAGGCCCCATAGGGCAGGGCAGCAGGTGAAGCAGTGTCAGTAGGAGAAAGCCAGGTTTCAGTAAGTGCAAATAGATTAAAGGTATTGGCAATAAAATGGTCATGTACAGCGGTAACTGTGTTTTTGGGTATAGGGATAATAAATTCACAAATCACCTGCAAAAATTCACCGGCATCAAAAGTTTTGAGCACCTGTTCATAATGCCTCTTACAAAGAATCATATGCAAGTGCACCTACTTGTGCTGGGGAACCCTGTAGCAACAGCCAAACCATTAGCTCCAGAATAACTTTAGTGTGTTGTGTCAATGCCTGCACCAAACTTGGGTCCAAAGAATCACTCTCTAATGGCATGGAAGTATGAAAACTGAAAGTGCCACCTCCCCCATTTTGAAAACCTTAGTTGCAACTTGCACCCGAAATCTGACATGGAGCTACACATGTCAGTTTCCTACGTGCCCCCAGTAATGTGACTTGTGCTCTGATAAACTTCAGTCACTCTTTACTGCTACACTGCAAGTTGCAGAACAATGGGAAGTTAACCAGATAATAGTTCCCTGATGAAGATAACAACTGTAAAACTGAATAGTAAAAATCCAAGTCCCACTGTGACTCCTCCAATTACATTGAGTAGGAGAAATAATAGCTTATCTGAAAGCAGTTCCATCATGAATTGTTGGCTCTTTCTGAAAGCACATGACCAGGCAAAATTACCTCAGATGGCTGCCTACACACCAATATTACAACTAAAAAATTTATTGGTTTAAGAATAACATTTTAAATAATAGAATGAATTATGAGCAAAATGTATGCACAATTTGGTAATAAAAATAACACCATAAAAATCATGACAGAATCCCCTTTAAACACATTTGGTGCAATTATGTTGGATGCAGTTCAGATTTTGCCATAATTATGGTAGAATTCTAGGATAAAACACTACATTGTGTGGAAAATCATTGCAATGCGCATGTAAAATTGCACTTTATACACTTTTTATACATTTTATGCACTTTTTGCCATTGTAAATGAGCCCTAATATTTTTTATTGTGGGAGACAGCACTTACCAGATGTCCCTAGGCATGAAACCATCATTACCTGGTACCATTTGTATTTGTATCCAAATGTTCATTTATATAGGTTGTAAATATATTCATCTATATACATTTTAAATACATTCATTCTTCTTCATTACTAATTACTAATGCTGAATAGAGAGCATATGTTGATATTATTCATCAATGCTCCAAATTAAATCCTGTATAACTTAAAAAACCAATACAGGGTTATTTCAGAAGTGAATAAAATTCTGTAAAGAAAAGGTTTATATACTGTACGACTAACACTTTTCTGTTGGCAATCCTTAGAGACATCAGGCATTTTGCAATGTCAGCAGACATCGACTCTTAAAAAGTTGTTACAGCTCAACAATGGCTGTAAAAATGTATAGGCTTATTGTAATGTTTTAAACTGTTTCCATCCTTTCCCATTTTATTTAATGATTAAATGGACATGTTGAGTCTTGCAGTGTAGTCAAATAACAGCACACTTCTGGATGTTGCTTGTATGAAAACCGTGCAAAAAAAATATTATAATTTCAAATGATCTGCTCTTTATGTTAATATTTTCCAGCGAGTGATTTATGGGTGCTTTCTGCTCTTATATCTAATTGACAACTGGGCCTTGAATTATCAGAGGAAGACAGCAATATGAATACATTTTCCCAAACAAAAACGTATGGAAATTAAACTTAAAAGTCTTGATGAAATGCTTGAATTTTAAAATCTAGCATTGCAGATTTTCTGCATATTTTGAAACAATAAATATGCATAAATCTGGAATGTATTCCTTTACCTCCAAAGAGTTGTCCATCCTTAACTTGTAATTAACATGATTTTTATGGAGGAAAAAAAATAAAGGAGGATTAGTATGATGCCATGAAACAGAAAATAATTGATAGCAATTACTATTCAAACAAATACAGATTACAAATGCATTTTTATTTAAAAACTTGCGGCAGATCGCCTATCTAATTATGCATAAAATGAAATTAAAAATAAATTGTTGTGTTGCTTTTAGTTCTAAATATTTGTTTAAAAAATGGACGGCTATTACTTTTAGAAGCAAAGTTAAGAAAATGATGTATCATTGCCTGGAATCCAAGCCTATAATATATGGGCAGTATACAATATATCTTGCCCTGATGTGGTTAAATATGCAGTTTTTAGAATATTAATTTGTTTTTAGTCAGAGAAAGGAGGAGGAGATTTATAGTAGTAGGGTGGGTATATAGAAGACCCCCCTTTACTGCATTGTCGGGTTTGTTATAAATAAGTGCCCAAATCTAAACCTAATAGTACTCAGCATGCAATTGCTGGGTGGTCTATTATGAAAGAAGCTCTTCATGTATAATAATAACAGTGCTCCTCCCCATAATCTGATGACCCCCTCCCCTTCTCCTTTAGTTGCTGGTTGTCTGAGAAGTAATCCAATAATCCAATCCAATCCAATAATTTAACTAAATGTTTGAATATGAAAGAATGCAATTGTTTACATTGTAAGGTTCCACAACATATGCATTGTGTGTGTTGGTATTACAAGTTATTGTATTGTAGGATTTTCCCACATGTTGGGTTAAAGTACTCTTTATTCTTTCTCCTCCCCAAAATAAAGGAATTTAAATATTAATAATTGAAACACATAAGACTATTAAACTATAAACATGAAACAAATATGTTCCAATGTGGAAAGACACAGAGAACTGTTCTTTGTGATGACACTCACATTCTGCTGGAGACCTCATTTCTAATGGTGTCTCTAGTAGATGTTTTTTATGAGACACACATATGTATATACTTCAACAGAATAGCCAACAGTGCCAGCTTTTTATGTGCCTTTCTTATACACTTACAGTACTAAAGGGTAGGATAAACTGTTTTTTCTGGGAGGTGCCAAACTGTTAGGTGCTCCCTCCCCCAGTAAATTGACCTATTACTTAAAGGGATACTGCCATGGGAAAAAAAAGTGTTTTTTTTTCAAAATGCATCAGTTAATAATGCTGCTCCAGCAGAATTCTGCATTGCAATCCATTTCTAAAAAGAGAAAACATATTGTTTTTATATTTAATTTTGAAATCTGACATGGGGCTAGACATTTTGTCAATTTCCCAGCTGCCCCAAGTCATGTGACTTGTGCTCTGATAAGCTTCAATCACTCTTTACTGCTGTACTGCAAGTTGGAGTGATATCACCCCCTCCCTTTTCCCCAGAAGCAGCCTAACAACAGAACAATGGGAAGGTAACCAGATAACAGCTCCCTAACACAAGATAACAGCTACCTGGCAGATCTAAGAACAATACTCAATAGTAAAAACCCATGTCCCACTGCGTTCTATTCAGTTACATTGAGAAGGAAAAACAACAGCCTGCCAGAAAGCTGTTCCCTCCTAAAGTGCTGGCACATGTCACATGACCAGGGGCAGCTGGAAAATTGACAAAATGTCTTGCCCCATGTCAAATTTCAAAACTGAATATTAAAAAATCTGTTTGCTGTTTTGTATTATGTTTTGGTAGCCGAGGATAAACAGAGTATAACAGTGATTTATTAGCAAGTTCATGGAGCCATTACACTTCAACAGTAGCTTGAACTCTAACCCTTTTAAGCAGTATAGAAAGTACAGTGTACAGTATGCACAGTATACTACACAGTGACACCTACAGGCACCTTGCACAAAACCACATTTTGCTTCAATAAAAAAAATGTATTTATTACTTCCGCCTTAAAGGGACCCTTTACCCCCCAAAAAATATTCCAAATCCTATTTTATCATGTTAATCAAGCAAAATGAACTTTGATTACACTGTAAAAATTATTTGAACCGTGTTTCCTTCCATCTGGGAATTCATAATTATAGCAAACAGGAAGGAGCCATTTTGTGAACACTTATTAAGGCAAGCCTTGCATCATCTTAAAATCTTGTTTGTGTACCAGAATGGGGGACCTAATGTCAATCCCCATACACTAGCTTCACAAGTAAATGATGAAGGGAATGGGGGAATGTGAGGAGTGCATTTACATCTAGGAAGTGCTGAATGGAAAGTGAAAGTATTTGCCTGCCCTACCTCCGTGTTAAGGCATAGAGGATGGGCAGACAATATTTGATTGACAGTTGATATTTTGAAATGAGTTTACAACAGCTACGAACACTTAAATAAACTTTAGAATTTAGATTTCATGTGTTTAATTGAAAATACCCTTTATTATACAGCTTTTTATATCTGGGTGACAGATTAACTTTAAGCCACCTGCGTCTGGCATTAGGAGCTGAGTGTATATCCTTGTGCCCGTTGTGCCACAGGGTAAATCAAATTGGATTTGGTTTGCTATGGGTTACTGACCAGGTGAAAATTTGCTTTCTCTTTACAAATGAACCCCAGTGTCTTTAATTATATAACCACAGAGGTGTTTTTGTGAGCAGTGTTGTTTTATTGATAACTACTGTCTAGAGAAGATAAAAACATGTATTTTCTATGCCTAATCATGATTTTGTTTCTTTCTTTCTTGTTTGTTAAATTATATTTATTTTTTACCTTGCGTTGGATGTATATTATGTACATCTTTGTTTCAAAAATTGATAAACTCAGTAAAGAGATAATTTAAAAAATTTTTTATTCATAATAATGCAGGACTACCGCTCCCAGCATGCTTTAATAATTGCTAATATACACAAACATTTGTTTTCTAAATAGAAATATGTGTAATGCTATTAAAGGGACAGTTCACCTTCAGGTTAACTTTTAGTATGTTAAGTAACATTTCAATTGGTCTTCATTATTTATTCTTTATAGTTTATGAATTATTTGCATTCTTCTCCTGATACTTTCTAGCTTTCAAAAAACAAATGCTATGTAAAGATACAAATGTATTGTTATTGCTACCTTTTATCACTCATACTTCTGTTCTGACCCTCCCCCATTAATATTTCATATTCTCATTCAAATCAATGCATGGTTGCTAGGGTAATTCAGACCATAGCAACCATATTGCTGATGTTGCAAACTGGAGAACAGCTGCATAAAAAGCAAAATATCTTAAAAACCACAAATAATAAAAAATGAAAACCAATAGTAAATTGTCTCAGAATTTAGCTTCCTACATTATACTAAAACTTTACACAAAGGTGATTAACCCCTTTAAGCAACAAGTCCCTGATGCGGAAGTGGCTACATTTGTACAATCATTTTTCCTGTGTTGCGGAAAATATGTTACTGGTTTAAGGTTCAATCCAAAACCTGTGCCCCCTCCTGCATGGGTGTTTTCAAAGAAGGGATTAAGGTTCAGTATATTTGCAACATCCAAATAAGAAAATCCTTTCAGTTCAATCAAAATAATCTCTTGATAAGGATCCCGGAACAAAATAGTCAAAATAATTTCAGTTCCCAGCATCAGTCGACGTGATGCAAGATAAGATATCTTTGCCACCAGCTGATAAAAACATGGAATTTTGTATTTAGAAGGAGACCACTGATTTTCAATAAACAGAGGTGCAAAGTGTTATTTAGCCTGAAAGGATTACACAGAGTCATGGAAGAAATACGAAATCTCACCACACAGATTTAACCAAGACTAATGGAAAATGTCTGAGACATCAAGATCATTGAAGGAAATCACTAGGGGTGAAAACTTTCATATTTCTGCTAAAATAATACTTTTTTCCTAGCGTTAAGCTACACATCCACATGGACCTGTGGGATACCAAGTTTCATACCACTCTAACGTAGTTGCATGATGGATTTAGTGTGAAGCTTGGAGTCTTCTTTTTCTTCACTATTCATTGCTATCTGTTTGCATTCGACAGCCTGCAGATTGCTAGGCACTGTATCTGTGAACTGAAATACAGTAAATAAATATCATTTCCAAAGAAATATATATATATATATATTTATCTGAAGCGCTTGCACTCAAATCCAGGCTTTAACTCATG
>CM044441.1:27051109-27066698 GCA_024363595.1 Xenopus borealis
TGCCTACCACATCTATGAATTTTTTATTTTTTTGGTAACAAAAAAGTGTTTCCTTATACAGTATCTTTATATTTTATAACTCTCTAATTATATGTTGTATTACATGATTCTTGGGATCTCCAGGAATCCTGTTAATTTCCTTGACATAATGTATTGTTTCTGGCAGATATCAAATCTCCCTTCTCTATATGTGCTGTATGTTGCACATGTTAAAGGGATGGTTCATGGTTATGTTATAGAATGGCTAATTTTAAGCAGCTTTCCTCTTTTATTTGTTATAGTTTTTAAATGATTTGCCTTTATCTTCTTATAATTTGAAGCTTTCAGTTGGGTGTAACTAAGAACTAGGTGTTAGTTTTTTGGGTTTCCTTGTGATAAAGTGTTTGGATAACAGTGGTTTAAATTATTCTGCTGTGTTAGTTCAGATGAAGCAATCAGACAACCATAGAAACTTCTGGTACATTTATTAAAACATGGCAGGTAAGACTGGCCTGCTCCATGTTTGCTCTCAGCTTAGACATGTGACAGCAGGTTGCTGCATTCCTTATATAGTTTTAAAACTGCAACATCCAGCTGTTATATTGCCTTGGATGACCATTTAATTTAATATAGATATGTTAATCTTCAGTTAATGATATAACAAAAATAAGGTCAGGAGAAATAGACCTGGTGGCTAACATGTGGGTCTATATAATTGTTCGATAATAGTGTTTCTATTTATTAAGAACCATTCTAAAAAATAAATTTTTTCTAAAGAATCAATGAAAGGAAGAATGAATTAAACCATTATTGCTCTGAGTAAGGTCTCTTAATTTTCTTCTCTTAAATTGAGCATTTGCTTTTTTGCCTTTCTAGTTGTTAAATTTTAAGAGGTGAAATAACAATCATTTCCTCTTGGTTTAATTAGATTCCCTGATTTTCTTAATGTTTCTGTATGCAGTTTTACGGCAGTATGTGTAAATGGTGAAAATATTCAAATTTGATATTTTGAATTAAATGCCCTATTTCACTATATTATAAAATGTTGATTGTATGGAAAATGTTTAATTTTTTTTTATTTATATTTCAGCTGTCTTAAAGGGATACTGTTGTGGGAATCAGTTAATAGTGCTGCTTCAGTAAACCTCTGCACTGAAATCCATTTTTCAAAAGGGCAAACAAATTTTTTTATCTTCAGTTTTTAAATCTGACATGGGGCTAGACATTTTGTCAATTTCCCAGCTGCCCCTGGTCATGTGACTTGTGCCAGCAATTTAGGAGGGAACAGCTTTCTGGCAGGCTGTTGTTTTTCCTTCTCAATGTAACTGAATGGAATGCAGTAGGACATGGGTTTTTACTACTGAGTACTGTTCTTAGATCTACCAGGCAGCTGATACAGTATCTTGTGTTAGCTGTTATCTGGTTACCTTCCCATTGTTTTGTTGTTAGGCTGCTGGGGGCAAAGGGAGGAGGGTGAAATCACTCCAACTCGCAGTACAGCATTAAAGAGTGATTGAAGTTTATCAGAGCACAGGTCACATGACTTGGGGCAGCTGGGAAATTGACAATATGTCTAGCCCCATGTCAGATTTCAAAATGAAATATAAAAAATTCTGTTTGCTCTTTTGAGAAATGGATTTCAGTGCAGAGTTCTGCTGGAGCAGCATTATTAACTGATCCATTTTGAAAAAAAAAAAATTTTTCCCTTGACAGTATCCCTTCAGTTTCACTTTCTGGTTTTGTATCACTGAAATATTTTTCTACTATATGGATTAGCAGGTTTTTTCCACCTAATACAGATTTGCTGTGAAATTCTCAGTTTTGGAAGTGCCAAACATGCCCATGGCACAAGAAAAAAGGGGCACTGACTCCAATGCATTTGGCAAAAGAAAAAAAATCCATTGACCTCGGATCATTCTGCAAAATTTCACCAAATTTCTGCATTTTTTGAGTTTCGTACATTTTTCTGCAAAGCAAAACAGAGCAGACACATGTTATATAATATTTAAATTGTATTCTATTTTAATCACTTATATGCTGAGCCCCTAGTGGCTATATTTTATTATTGTTAAAGATACAGGTTAACAATTGAGTTTCTCTGCTGCAGCTTGTGGCTACAATACAATATAATACAGTATTTAAATACATTTTAACTTAGCCTTTGAGTGCTCCCAAACCCCCCCCCCCCTTTTTGCATATTGAGTTGTAGCCAGAAGCTGCAGGCTAAGCTTCATGTGGTTTGTAGCACCCCCCCCTTTATACAAATGGTGGTCCTATGCACTCTCTCTCTCTCAAAAGCCGCAAAAGCTAGTGGTGGGGGAGGATCTAACCCTTAGACTGAGACCAAGGTTACCGAGACACTTATTACAAGTCATGCTACTAAGTAGAGGTACAGTACAAGCCCTTTTATACTATGACCAGAGGTAAACAAATTAGGGACCACCTTATGGGGTTTACCATGATGGTGTATGGTGACTTATCAACTTTATGATCATAATTTTTGTAACTAAAAACCCCTGTTTTTGTGAAGACATGCACTTGCATATATACTTAATTACTTATGAGACAGGGGACCAGGGAATGTGCATTGATTAACTGGCCAAATCAGTAACACTACCATTGTACTTCCATTGTATTTAAATATATTAAATATATCTAAACTTAGCCTTTGAGTGCACCCATAACCCCCATTTTTTGCCTTTCTATTAAAACTCAATTTTTTGTTGAGTTTTTGAAGGGCAAGGAAAGGCAAAGAAATAAAATCCAATTTGTACTTTTCTTTAATGAAAAAGAAATCTATCTCCAATATACTTTAATTAAAAATGTTTACCGTTTTTATAAGAATCCTGACTGTATGCAGTGAAAGTCTCCCTTCATTTAGTGCTGTGGATAGGAATTGTCAGACGATCCCCGTCAGAACTACTGGCAGGGAAACAATCATACTTATGAACAGCAGGGGGAGCCCCTGCCTTACTTACCAGCCATGCACAACTCAATCAGCTTTGTTTTTTGATAATTTATTATGATCTCTAAGAAGCCCATACCACACTGAGCATGTGTATGTAGTCTAGTCTTGCAAAGATATATAACAAAGTTACAAGATGACAGCCTCCTGTGGCCAACTTTGAAAGCATAAATAATTTGTTTGATTAGGCTTGTGGTGCAGTAAGATCATGTTTATGTTTAGTATACAAAATACAGCATTTGGAGCTTATTCTATTTTAGACTTTCCTTGCCCTTTAAGGGGGAAAACCTGATTTTTTTAATGGAATTTTTTTTTGGAGATCATAATCCAAAGCTGCTAAAAATTAATATCCGAAAATACTCAATTTCAAATATCAATTTCAAACCTGTCAAGGGCATGTAGGCATCAATGGCAGATGTCCCTGAAGTAGTTTCTTGATCTGTATTGGATTAGCCAAAAAATTTGGGGGGTTTGATCAATAATCTCAAAAAGTTTAGTTTTGCTATGAAAACCTGATAGAAACCAATTGTACAATACAACCTTATTTTGTTGTGAGGTTTTGTTGCTCTGATTTAAAAAGAAAAAAAAATAACTGATAAATGAGTTCAGTTTGTGGAAGGGAGTTTGTTCAGATTTATTTTCATAAAAAAATTAGATTAATTCAAGTTTTAGTAAATCAAACTACAATGTGAGGAGATTTAGTAAAAAATCTAAATAAAAAAAGTTTGAACTGAAAACCTATAAAATCTTATTTTTTGGACAATTCCTGGTGAAGAAAATTCAAAAACCTCTAAAAGTCTAAATTGATTTAGTGCAGTCCAATGGGTTCAGCATAACTCCCATTGATTTCTTTAGGAACTCAACAACTTTTACCTTTTTATTAATTTTCTTGGTTTTTACACTTCATAAATTTTTAAATTTTAGATTAAAAAAAATGTTTAGAGATATGTGGAACAAATCTAAGTTCAATTGTTAGTAAAAGGGCCCCCAAGTTCAGATTTTGCTATATTTGTCCCTTAGTCTTGCCTTAGCTGCCATTGCTTTGGGGAACGAATCTGACCCGCTTCACTTTTACTAAACAGTGAAAATTTGCAGAGATGCACTGAATAGTGATGGGCGAATCTGGGGCGTTTCACTTTTCCAAATTTTTCGCGAATTTCTCGGGAATGACGAAGAATTAGCAAAAATGTCAAAATCGGAAAGTTCACGAAAATTTGTGAAATTTTACCGTTTTCACGAAAAATTCGTGAAATTTACCTGTTTTCACAAAAAATTCTTGAAATTTGAACTACTTCACTATAAATTTGTGAATTTCAAGCAATATCACTATAAATTTGTAAATTTTGAACTATTTCACAAAATTCGTGAAATTCAAACGTTTTCACTGTAATTTGGTGAATTTAGAATATTTTCACAAAATTCGTGATTTTCTAAAGTTTTCACTATAAATTTGTGAATTTCGAACGTTTTCACTAAAAATTAGTGAAAATCGGAAATTGATGCCGGCGAATTTTCTCTGGTGAATTTTCAGAGCCATTTTGCAAATGTATTCGCTGGCGACGAATTGCAGGAATTCGCCCTGAATTCGAGCTAGGCGAATAAATTCGCCCGTCACTATCACTGAAGTCCATGGGTGACCAAATATTTTTGAGATGTGACCGATTTTCCCATGGCTGGCAATTTTTTTCACCCATTGGAGTCTATAGGCATCATTTTTACTGATCATTGGTCACATCCTTCCATTTTATCATTACAAGACATGGGGTGCAGCTTTGTGTAAGCAGGGGTGTAATATTATATTACTAACATCAGACTGGAAAAATACGGCTGGAAAATTCAATGTCCTAGACAAAGCTGGAGCAAGGACAACTGCCAAAGTTTGATAACCTTAATAAAGAGATGCCATAAAACTGTGACAAAATACTATTTAACAAATTTATTTATAGCTTTATATTATTTGTAAAAATGTACAATTCCCATCATCGTGATTTTCTTTGTATGAAAAATTCGTTATATTTGATGATTTATTTTTCATATTATGAAATATTTCTCCTGCTCTGACACCATCTTGAAAATAACATTTGCTCTTCCCTAAAAAATAAAAAATTGCAATTTGTTCTTTAATAAGGGAATCATCATTAAAACAACTAGAGATCTAGAGAGTAACAGCCTGTCATTTATAAAATAATACATAAAACATAGCCTGTGTGGTCTTTCTAGGTTATTTCTGTTTGACCTTCTTGCTATAATGAGAATGTTGGGTGAGTCTTGTGAGAGATTGTTATTCAAGTGCTCTTCTGGGCGCTGGCGAATTTAACAGTGGTCTGAAATATTAAACATGTTAAGAAAAAGAAAGGAAAGCCTTGCCTGTTACTCTTTTCCATTATCGCAAATAAATGCTGCTTACTATGAAGCATCACAACATAATAAACTGAACAGGAAATGTTAAATCAACTTTTAATAACCCTTGTAAGATAGATCAGTGCTTACGTTGTGTGCTGAATCATAACAATGGTTTCTTTAAAGCAGTCAGTCCTCAAGTCTACATCAGAATATGTTTTAACATCTTTGCTGGAGATATAGATTTTGACAGACCCTATGTGCATCATTGTACATGCAGGGAATTTGAAAGGCAAAGTTAAAGGGCAAATTTACAAAACTCGTGAATAGATCGAAGTTCGATTGAATATTATCAAATTACGATCATACGATTTAATCGGGTATTCGAATATTCTAATTTGTCATCATCGAATACCGAATTATCAAATAGATCGAATGATCGGATATTCGATAATTCAATCATTCGATGATCGAAGGAATCAAAATTTTAAAAAGCTTGGAATGCCTACTTCGCCTGATTGAACCTACCGAATTGCAATAGAAGCCTATGGGAACCCCCCCCCCATAGTCCTGCTCGAATACCATTCCTACAATCGAAGCGTTCGATTGTTCGAATCGTACAAATTTTTCGGAGGCTCGAAGGAAATTTCATGATTTTTTCGTGAAATTGAACGATCGAGCAAAATGATAGCCTAAAACTATTCAATAAGAGCATTCGATAGTCGAATAGTTGACCATAGAAAGGTCAATGATAAAGGAGGATTACAAGGTGTAGGCACATCTACAGATGGATTAAAGAAAATCATCAAAAGAGTCACTTACAGCATACTGGGGTAGCTTAAGAATGACTTACTGCTAAAAACCGCAAAAACAAAAAATGAACATCTCTTTTTTTGGAATATAAAGTATTACAATACTGGACAAGTATTTTTATACAGTGGCATGGTTAGGAGAAGTCAGAGCAATGGTTGCAAAAGCATTGTGGTCTGGCTCTAACTAACCCAATCATTTCAAGGAAAGAAGGCCATGTAACTGTCCAACTAGAAAAAAAGTGGTGTAGCCTAGCATTAAGCAATAATGTATTATGCCAAGTAGCCATTTATTAAAGCAGGTGCTTTTATTTCATAACTTGCATATTTTTGAATGACAATGCATCATAACAAACATTGCACTCAAGCAGTTAAAATTGCAGTACTCTGTGTTTGTCATCCCAGAACCTGTGTAGCATTAGTGGGAGACATTTTTCGCAGACAGCCACAAACAGGCAGCGGTAAGCATATTATTTTGCTTCAGGAACATGCAAAAACCACAGCTTAGTCTGACTAATAAAGTTCAGCCGATAAATGAAAGTGTCAGGTGTAAACAGGAACAAAAGTTCGAAGAAAAAGGCATACGATGGTGCCGGAATTTCCTGCCTATGTGTCCTAATGAACGCCAGGAGTATAAATCTCTCACTATAAATGGAATGAAAATGTCTCATGACTGATAATAATACAATTGTTGTAACAAAAACAAATGAAGGCTAGAATTTTTGAAAAAATCTTTTGTTTAATAATGGAATTTCTACCCATTTGAGGAAACCTTGATACTACAGCATCCACATACTGTATGCCCTCCGCTCTATTTTTTTTATGGCGAATGAGGATCAAAAAAACATATTTTTTCCCTTAAAGTGCACCAATGCTGCTGATGGCTGATTTTATGATCTGTTGTGTCAGGCCTTACACAACAATAGTAACTTCTTACTTTCACTTTCAAGCTGTGCAGAAAGTCCTATGTATGCACAGTACAAGTCCTGTGCACAGTGAAACCCTCAGGCCATTTTTATAAACACCACATGATCATGATTTATAATTTTACTGTACCTGTTTTATATGTTATGTTTATTATAATGGGGCTCATTTATCCTCTTCATGCAGCACAGAATGATTCACAAATATTTGCCCTGTGCCTAGTTAAAAAAACTAGTATAAAAACCTGGCTAAAAATTGTGTATTTAATGAGAAAGAAAAATTGTTAATTCTTATTCACACTGCAAATTCCCAGAAGGTCTTTTTTAATATGGTATAATCGCAAATTGTGAATACATATGCACACACTCTGCATTTCAGTTACGCCAGAATGTTAATGGCATAATAGTTTTCAAAATAGTTGTTTGCAAATTTAAATAACTCTCAATGCTATTTTCACACACAACAACCTTGTACAGCCGCAAAAATCCATTTGTGAGCCATTTGCGAATATTTTTGCGCAATACTCATTCATGAAAAATGGGAAGATGAGCACAGCAGTGCAATATTTAAGTTATCAAAAAAAACCTGGGCCTATATAAGGACATACATATAAATATATGATTTATTCATTTTAATGTGGGATACTCAGCACCAATATATAATCTGTTGGTATGTATTAGATGTGCCTATGTTTGTAAGAAACATAGTTTAGTAGTAGATACCAGTGGTAATGTCAAAAGGCATTGTTAATAAATTGGCAACGTGGGAGCCTGTTATTGAAAAAGCAGTTGTAGCACAGTAGATACGAGGTTCTCGAACAATGTAGGTCATATGTGTAGCAGTATACTAAGCAAAAAAAACAAGTGATTTGCAATTCCAAAGCAAAAACAAGGTGCCAAGAAAAAAATGCCCATGGACTCTAACGTACTATATGCACAACAAAAAAGTTTTTCAAATTTTTCACCGTTCTGCACATTTTTCTTCAAAACAAGACTTCGTTCATCACTAATCCTGACTGTAAACACACTCCTTTAAGTGCCACAGATCATAGATTCTACAATTTGCAACACTTCCAGGTTGAGGAGCCTATTTTGGGTTGTCAATGTATCTTTTTGTGTTTTTGCCTCACAAAAAATTAATTAAATGTGTTGATTATTCAGTAGCTAAAATTACTTTTGGGACAATTTGTATGCACAAACTTCATTTTGGTGTCTCTAAATGCCAGATACTTAGGCATTACTTTGGAATTCATATTTAGCATGCTTAGCATGTTAATAATGTTGTGTGGAAGATACAAACTTGCAAAGTGAAAGTTTGGAAGAGATTTATCTGAATTTTCTTAAAGGTTTTTAGAAAACCAGAAGTTCAGAAAAGATTTGACATTTGGTAATTAGGAATAGTGATCTGACCTGTTCCACTTTGGCAAAAATTAGCAAAATGCCGAAAATTCACTGAAATGCATTGGTCTATGGGTGACAAATAATTTTTGACACGCCACACATTTACTGTATTTTAAAATGTGTCAATTTTTTTCACCCATTGGAATCTATGGGAGTCATTTTGGCAGTGAAACTTGCTGAAAAATTTCCCTCATCGCTAATTAAGAGTATAAAGACGTGGTTAACAATTTTGAATTCAACAGAATCTGTACTTTCAAAAATATATGGATTCTTGGGGTAAACCTACTGTTCCAGGATTTATTGGATTTGGAATCAAGTATAATATGGTATGCCATATTCTACAGTAGTGCTTTGAAATTTACTGCTGGGAGTTTTTGAAAAGTTTTTTAAAAGTCAGAAATCCTTATAACTATATATATCTCGTATTGGCACTTTGAGACACTTGAGGCTTTCCAAATAAGTTGAATTTTTGTGCATATAATAAAATATTTGTGTAAATATTGTGACATTTTTGTAGTATTTTTAGTTCTACATCTGGTTCCAGAAGTGCAAATACACAAAACCTCAGATAGATTCTCCCCCCCAAAAAAAACCAAGGTATCATTTTTCTAGGTAAACGCCCCCCCCAGGAAATGCCCCTAAAACAAAAGAGCACAAAATGTTCAAAAAACATCCTGCGCTGTGTACAAATGAAATATGAAATTCTGTTGGCGCTTAAAGGGTTAAAAGTTCAGCAGGCACAACAATCTCAAAGTAACTGTATCGCATCTAGGGTTGCCACTGTATCTCCCTCGAAGGCTGGGAGTCAGTGGCACAGCTGACATCAGGCAGAATTTTCCAATGGCACACAGGACTGGGTGAAATCTTCAAATATTTATTAGTGCGGAGTGCAGATGCAACGTTTCGGAGCACAAAACTCCTTTGTCAAGCATGCTTGACAAAGGAGTTTTGTGCTCTGAAACGTTGCATCTGCACTCCGCACTAATAAATATTTGAAGATTTCACCCAGTCCTGTGTGCCATTGGAAAATTCTGTCTATTGAACCACTGGAAGGTTGCCGAGCCTCCACCATTGTGCACCAGGCGTCTTGGCCAAGCTCAGGGTGTGCGAGATCCTATACTTGTTTCTACAGCTGACATCAGGGGCATAGCTGGTAAGGTTGGGAGTTTTGGGGGTGGGTAGTAAAATTAGAGTTGGGTCTCTAACATGGTAGCCATTGACTGGCTGAATTTCATGTCAATTAAGATGTACCTTTTAAGCCTAATCACAAAACTGGGATTCCAGTCAATCCAGAAAAGTGGACCACAGGGTCAACGTGTGTTCAGTGCATTTGAGGAGCTTAATACCAATGACTGGGAGAAAGCTGTAAAATTCTTTTATTCTTTTTTAAATAACATTTTGGTAATCGTTATCACAGAAATGTAGGACAGTTTGTAACTGTCCCTGGCTAGAATAGATCCTTCTACAACATACTAATGAATGAACTTCTGTTAAAAAATACTGACTTGGAATAGATTATATAATGAATAATGTGCCCTCTGCTGTAAAATAAGAAGATATTAAGTCACTAAGGATTTCCGTGACCATATAAAGTACAGGGCTGAAGGTCAAGTGCCCTTATACAGGTCATAGCACTCCAAGATGATACACATGTTTCATTGAGTCAAGTGACAGAAATCTCTAAGCCCTTATTACAACTGATAACATCACTAAGCACTAATTATAAGGTTATTTAGGACTTAAGTTAATTAAATTGGTTCTGGTAAAACACATAAATAGATGTATCTGCCTCACATTTTTAAGAATGCTTTTAGAGAATTATCAGTAACACCAAATATGGGGCACTCAGTACCATGGCTTGCTGTTGGGTCAGGGACTGTATAAAATACCTGTCTTCTGTATTTAAAATTGACATATTAGTTAGTAATAAGTCATTATTAATGACTTGGGATGGATATTACAAAGCATTTACACCTTTGCAATGATAGCTTTTATGGTGGCACACTTAGGGACTGATTGTGAAGTCTCTCACTTCCAGTTTTTTTTATGCTGATTACTTTTTAAACCAGACATTTTTGTAGTGAGGCTTTATTCTCTCAGAAACTGTGATTGTTAAAATCAGAAACAAATAAAAATGTATTTTTGCAATAGTCCCATTTAATGATAAATCAGCCACCTAGTTTCAGAATGCCAGTCTGACGTTATTTTTTTTTAAAATTTAATTGAACAGTTCTTCTTTAATCAACAGAACTAAATAGAAGTCTAGCCATATCACTTGTATATCTAATTCCCAAATCTTCAAAACTATCGCAAAACTGCACTGATCTGCTAAACCAGCAAGATGCAATGCCTTGTCAGTCTTGTGGATCAGTGCACCTTTGTGATAGTTTGAAGGTTTCGGAATTTGATGCCTTTGCTGGTTGTTTCATGCTGACATTTCATCATGCCTATTCATGGAACTAGATTTTTCCTTATCATAGTTAGCAAATTGGGCCCCATGTTTAACATTACTTTACTTTACTTTTGATCTGGAAAGGCATAAAAGCATAATATCAATGTAAAATGTAAGAAAATATGCCTTTTATCTCTTTGTGTATCACTTTGTGACTCAGTTATGGAAAATTGCATGTTCCTGTGGGACACAGAGTAATGCAGAACATTCTTTATAAAGTCTTATGTTTAAAATCAATGACATGCAAGGTTTAAAGAAAAAATAGGATCCATTTTTATTTTTTTTTGGCTGTAGAAAATATCCAGGTAGTCCTTAGACATTTTAGACAAAATAAACTCTTGGGAGTAAATAATAAATATGAGCAAACTTTTTTTTTTGTCTGGTACAGTTTTGTGACCAAATCTATGATATCAGTTTTATTTTTAAAACGGTTGGGTTTTACATAAACAAGCAAGATATAACAGAGTTCCATCGAATGACTATAAGACAAACTTCTACAGCCTAGAGAGTTAGGTGTCCTACTCTATGGTTTCACTGTGCCTTCTGATTCTCTGAAAAAAAATTTGCCTGCTGCACTGAAAAGAACACTGCCATCTTTATTAAGGGGCAGATTTACTAAGGGTCGAATTCGAGGGTTAAAAAACCCTCAAATTTGACCATGGGAATAGTTGGGAATAGTGTTGGAAGTATAATTCTTCAAATTCGAATATCAAATTCAAAGGATTTTAAATCAATTATATTGGTCGAATGATTGAATAGAAAATATTCAATTGATTGACAAAATCGTTCAAACTGATCGATTCGAACAATTTTAACCAATTGATTGAATCAGTGATTTTTTTATTGAATAAAAAATAATGAAACCCAATTCGGTTGCTTTGATCTGGCGAACTAGGCAGTGGAATAAAAATTTAAAGGAAGTCGAATAGTCGAATATTCGAATAGATTTTTATTCGAATTATTGAAATCATTCCATTCGATCGAATTTTCAAAATTCACTGGTCGAAGTGGTCTTTAAAAACATTTGAAAATTCGAATTTGAATCTTTTTGAAAATTCGATCAAACTTCGAATGTGAATTTAGTAAATTTGCCCTTGTCCCTTGCGTACCACATCAACCAGTATGCTTGGTGCTTTCCCCATCTATCTAAGTAGCTGTCTAAATGTCATTTACCAATGTATCAGCAGTATATTGTTCTCACTCACTCCACCATTAGACTTAAAAGTCTGACTCATCAACAGGTTCGTGGAGCAGCCTTCTCCATCACCGTATAATCATATATCAAAAAGAACCGGAGAGTCTTCAAACGTGAAATATGGGTATGTGACTATGGGTAAACGAGGGGTTTAAAAAGCTTGTTTTCTTCACAATGTTTGTACTTTGCACCAGAGGAAGGACCCGAGAGGTCCGAAACATGTAGTGCCAGAATAAAACTACTTTCACGTTTGAAGACTCTCCGGTTCTTTTTGATATGTCATTTACCAAAACTGCATGGGCAGTAAGCTATAGGCAGCTATAAGGGAGAGGTTTTCTTTTCAGCTAACTGCAGGTTGAATCCCCTACTTTGGGTGATGTTTTCAATGTTAACTTTTTGAATAGTCTATAAATCACATAAGATATATATGCCACAATACAGTTTAGAGGTGTGGATAATGGGGATGAGCTTTTGTCTGATACAGTTCTGGAGCAAAATTCCTGTTTTTTGCCAGTACCAAAAACTTGTGAATTTGTCCTACATGTATTTTGTTTCACCAGAAAATGGATTTCAAACTAAAATCTAATGAATGTTAAAGTTATTAATTGAATCAATTTCTAATATACTGTATACTTGGACTCCATGGTATACAATGTGATTGTTGTATTGTAATGTCCGTGCTATTAGTTATTATATTGGGTTCTCTTTTTTTTTTTAACATTTGTATGTTAACCTGTGATAAGCACAATTTTTATTTAGCTTATGTAATTTAAATTTACATCATTAACCTTATTGGTTCCCATGGGGATGGACATCTACACTAAAATGATACTTCTTAATAGAGAAGATAAAGGTATTAATGATACTTTATCTGTGATTGGAGATTAAACTTTTTGATACATCATAATGAGTGTACACGTGCACACAACACAGCTGCGATTTTTTACTTATTTTTTTGAGGTGTAATACAAAGAGAATGAGGGGCAACATTTAAGAGATTTTTTTCTTTTTCTCCAATAAGAAAATTTGCAGATCTAGTAGTAAAGACATTTACATGTTAAAACACTTCAAAAACTCAATAATCTTGAAAGTGTGCTTATTAAATATTAGAAACTCCAAAACTGTTATGTAAAAAACAACTGCAATTCAATAACATCCTATTCTACTTTTAATTTTCAATGAGTTTGTCAAAACTTGAAATGTACTCAGAAACTTGTATGAAAAATTAGCTTGTAATTTAAAACTATTTCTCACACCTCTTACTTTGGGCATTTGGGGCAGATGTATCAATATTTGCATTGTGAGTCTGAAGGGTATAATATTCTCAGATAAATTAGTAGAACTCACCAGTTTTGAGAAGAGGTCCTGGTGCACTGCCCTGAACCCTCAGTTTAGGGAGCGGGTTACCGTATAGAAAAATGCAGGCACTTGCATAGATCAATCTTCCAGGCAGGCTTAGTCAAATCATCAAAGTAGTTTATTTCTGTGCACAAGGATACAGCCTTACGCGTTTCATAAATATCCAAGAGATATGAAACGCGTAAGGCTGTATCCTTGTGCACAGAATTAAACTACTTTGATGATTTGACTAAGCCTGCCTGGAAGATTGGTCTATGCAAGTGCCTGCCTTTTTCTATATGGCATCTAAGAACAATACCTTCATGTCATCTAGAAAACTTTGTAAAACAGGGAAAATTTGCAAAATACATTGAATAAATTGTAGTTTTTTTGTGACAGCTTTTTCGAATCCGCAGCAACTTTTTTTATAGTACCTGTCACGGACACGGTACTCCCAACCGCACGTGACTTCAGGTGTGGCTGTCAGGGGTCACTCACTCAGTCTCTCACCCACCTTGCGCACAGGTTAGACTAGCAGAACAGCACCCCAAACACGAACCAACACCCACAAACACACACAACTTGCTGCCACCACTCTCAACTTCACACTGGTGTTGAGAGAAACCAGGAATTCTAGTAGTGAAGGGGTTAATTCAAACACACACTTCCTACCAGCACTCAAATGGTTAACTAGCATACATACAGACTAGCATTCCCATTCAGCATGCAGAGGGTTAAGGCTCACAATTACTCTCTTTCAGGCTAGGTTCTTTTAGAGCACCAACGACAATCTTATTAAGTTTTTTTAATATTATAAAAGGTATAACAGTGCAGTTAACAAAATGATATTACAAAAAGAGACATACAATCAATATTACAAACAGTTATAAAATAAAAAGGGAAAACATGGAAAACCTATACTTAGCTTGAAGATATAGAATTCCTGGTCCTGGAGGCAAGGGGAAACAAACGGGGAAACTTCCAATCGCAATTGGTCCTCCAAAGTAAATCCCACTCTTAGTCAGAAGAGCTGACTATTTATCAGTGATTTCAGGGCATCAGGTAACTGCACACTCCCCCTCCCTCAGGAATGTAAGGGGGCGTGGCCTAGCAGGACACAGACTGAGTTCTTATGACCTCCTGGGAGAAGCAACTGGACCAAGAATACAATGATCATAACTCCCTATAGGAACATAGGAGAGATATGATATTATATTCATTGGTTGTGAATTCTCTCCTGGATTCCATAGATACTAAACATCAATACTGTGTGACCTGCCCCTGCCCCGATATTCACATCTGATAAACAGAGTACCAAACCTAGTCATGTTTGGTCTCATCTGAAAGCCAATATTACTTTGAACCCATCACCAGTTTTTAACACTGTTGGTACAACAGGTCTGGGTTCTGTGAGGATGAATATGTTTTTGGTTGTATTATTTGTGACCTTCCCTTCACCTGTGAGAAGCCTTTGTGTGAACTTTAAGTTCTCCCTCCTTGAGTTTTATGGCTCTTATCAGCCAGGGCTTGGAGAAGGGCATAAGAGCTTGTGATCCTGTTACACATGGCTAACTCCAGACCTTAGTGAAGAGAGGCCTGTTATCTGTCTAATTTAGTCAGAAATACTTTTTCATGATACCTTGGCCTGTTTTATTAACTATTACAGGCCTGCATCATGACAGTACCTTTTTCAGTGCACAATTTAGTGGGCATTTTTCTAAAAGTTGCAGAACTAGATCTCTAGCAAACAGAAAAAAAAAGTATACTAATTGAGTTGAATCACAGTGGTCACAGAAATATAAAATTGTAGAGCAGATCACAAACTGACACTCCCCTGAGAATAGACTGGACAGTATCTCTCTTCACCTTTGTGACACCCTTTCGTAAATCTGGCTCACCTCCTGTGGAACCTCCAGGGAAATCCTCTAACAATTACTTTGTCAATATAATCCCTACATTAACAGGCGGCATTACCTGGGAAAGATACTTCCATTCTATCACTACGTTGGAGCTGAGAACTGAACTTTCTAGCTCACCTTGTCTGCCTTACAGCCCTAAAATGTACTATATCAGGATCTCACCTACCATTATCTACATACCTCATTCACAATTTTCCTGTTCCCCTACTTACCTCAAACTTGTCCGATCTATATAACAACAATTTTGCTCCTTTACTAACAATACTTC
>CM044441.1:27074163-27084519 GCA_024363595.1 Xenopus borealis
AAAAAAAAAAAAAAAAAAAAAAGAGCTTACTCCCTTAGGGCTTTCTTTTACTGGAGCCTTCCTGTCCCAGGCTCTTCAGCAGACATCCACCTTCCTCGGCAGGTGGAGGCAAAAGAGGAAGAGACCTGGTCTTCCAGCAAAGTTAGTAGCAGGAGATCATATATCACCAGAAGAAAACAATGGATCAAGAACTAGGCTTATAATGAAGTGCTTCATTTGGTCCTAAAAGCCAAAGTTCTCAGCCAAAACTTTATGGAAGGGTCATAGTCATGGTGGGTCATGATGTTCATTCTGATGCATACACCAAGACAATTTAGATGGAATTATACCTTACAGTTATACCTTCATAGCTGAAGTTGTAATCAAGGAGTTATGTAAAATATGTATCCTTTTCCCATGTTTCTAAGCAATAGCTCATACCGAATCAATACTTTCGTATTTTGTCATCCTGTGTTTATTTCACAAGCACTTGTATCTCCTCCTACAGACCCTTAAATGCTATTTTTCTGCAGTGAAGGCAAAATAAATAAACCACCAAATCACAAATCCAATCAAATCACAAATCAATCTTCCGTGTTATATTTCATTATTAAACATCTTTTACATGGAACTGCTAGGTTTGATTTATACTGTAGATCTGCCAGTAACAGCAGAATGACAGAAGCTGTCCTATAATAATTCAGCTTATTGAATAAACTCATTTTGGTGTACAGTGTACTTATTGCATGGCTTGTCAGGAGATATCAAGGAAAATTTGAAGATTCTGTTTACCTATTGCTCATTCTCTTCCAAGCTTTCCATTACACCTATTAGCATTCTGAGCACCATGGCTGCTCTATGATTCTGCCTGATGCAAAGACTTTTATAAACCATTGTCACTTCTGATCTTCTCTAATCAACAAGCATTTCAATAATTATAGTTGCTTGTTGTCTTATCTACAATCTCTAAATCTGTAGAAAATAATGGCAATTCAATATTCTTCCAACAGTATTAATTTTAACATTGTGAATCTCAGCACTACAAGAATTATAATATAACGCACAGTGATTTTGTTTTTTTGATGTCAGTTTTATTCTCTCACTCCCTTAACCATTCCATATTAATAGCCAAGTCCATTTAAAGGAGAAGTAGTTTAAACTTGCTTCCCAGTGTAGGCCTGATGTGGCTCTCCTGAAATGGAAAACACATTTGCAGACACACTCTTTCCTAATGCCATACTTTTAATCTGTATCACCACTCCATCATCATCCCCAACTAAGGGGGCAAAGTGGCTAATGTTAGGAACAATTCTCCAGTGTTGCCACCTGCAGGGACATCGCCAATTCATTAACAGGTGCAGGTACCAATTCTCTAGTGAAAGAGACTGTCACAAGCATTCATTTGCACTCCATCGCCAAGTGACTTTTTGCTCTATTGAAAGGTTTTTAGTCCGCAAATTCACTTGTGAATTTTACTGAACATTACCTCTTTCACCAGATTTGACTTCGCCATCTCACACCAGGCTAAGTGCAAAAAAGAAGCCAGATCTTCCTCAATCTTCTGTCACTTACATCATATTCTGTGTGCCAAAAATACATTTAAGTTCCAAAAATGCTGGTGAGTTTTCCTTTTTTGATGTGGGAATACCTGCAAAACTCCTAACTTTAAATTATTTTGGTTAACTGGTTTTCTTACATTTCATAACATATGAAACATTCATTTTACAGTGGGCTCATGTGTAGGGTATTATATTAACTCTCTTGTCTTTATTAAGGTTCCCTGGACATTTGTAATAAAAAGTGGTAACTTCGAGTATTTGCACCAACATTTATAATAAAGACCTCCATACAACTTTAAATTACCCACCCTATGCAAATTGACCTAAGTGCAAGAACACTACCGAATTTTTGCTAGACACAAATAAACGCTAATGCATCTTCGAACTGCCGAAGTAATGCTACCAGAAAGTCACCAGCGTTCGCCGCCCAAGACGTGAATTGGCATAGTTCTAGTACATTTGTGCCTGGCGAACTGGTGCAAACTGTGTGAAGCTACCACTGGCAAAAATTTGCCCATTAGTGAACTATCCCTAGGTCTCCAAATTGCTTGTATGCTTTATTCTTTTACCAACCTACCTGACCCAATCACATAATCTACATGCACATTGTAGTAAAAGTAAACATTACAGCAAACATTTATATAATCATGGAGGATAAGCTGCACAATACAAATTTTTACATATTTTACATAGTGAGTTCCCAACTGGCCACTATTGTTTCAATGGAGATGCAATGTGTCTCCAATTGGGGGGGGGGGGGGGGGGGGGGGGGGGGCAGGTCAGCAGTAACATGCAGGTCACCTAATCTGATCTGCAAATTAAAGTGTTCAAAAGAGTGAGCATGCAGTGGGCTTAGGAGAATTTAAATGTCTATGAGATTTTTTTTTTTTAAATCTGCATTACTCAGGAGAGAGATTAAGGGTAGGGACAGACAGGGAGATTCGGGGAGATTCTGTCGCCTGGCGTTTTTAGCAGGCGACAATCTCCCCGAATTTCCTTCTCCCTGTCTGCCGCTAGTATAAGTGATAAAGCGCCAGCGCCTGTGCACACGCTGCGCGGCGATTTCCGGAATCGCCCGAAGATACTTCACGAGGAAACTTCGGGCAATTCCGGAAATCGCCGCGCAGCGTGTGCACAGGCGCTGGCGCTTTATCACTTATACTAGCGGCAGACATGGAGAAGGAAATTCGGGGAGATTGTCGCCTGCTAAAAACGCCAAGCGACAGAATATCCCCGAATCTCCCTGTCTGTCCATACCCTTATGGTTTGTATTATAACATTATAGAGCTATAGTCTTTATCTAAGTTTACATATGGGAAAGGATAAAATTCTGTGTATGCAGATTCCCCCATGAGGGCCCCTGACTAGTGCACTAGTCACTAGTTCTTTTTTTTCTGTGCTGTGGAGTGATATCTGTATGCTCTTCCACCGGTAACTCCTTTTTTATTATTTGAAGTTTTTATTAGTTTTCATTGTAACAAGTGATAAATGCAATAAATTACAACATACATTCAACTGCCAGTTTGTCTGCGTCTAATTATTTTATGTCGTTCCATGTGGAACTTTCCCTGTGTTAGGACATTTACCTGACCTCTCAGGTTGTTCCGTTACAGTGCTAATCTTGCAGCTGGCTTTTAAAAAAAAGACAAAAGACATCTGAATGAAAGAGATGAAAAAAGAGAAGCATATAAAGGGGTAAACAATTATTTTGACTTCAATTTTTACTACCAAGTGACATCATATCTATTGTGCTATTCAGGAAATTCCAGAATTGTTTGGATTAGTCTCAGGTTGAGTTCCTTCCAGGTATTGGACCCACGGGTACCATTCCAGCTCTCCCTTGTAACTCCTATCTAAAAGTTTGTCTCTGATAGATTCCATCGCTCGGTCAAGTTCACTTTGGTTATCAGTGTTTGACGCCTAGGTAATTGTAGTCTTTTCCAATTTGCTGCTAATAGAGATATTGCTGCTGTCAGGATATGTGTTGCTAGTTTATGAGATTGTTTGGAATTTATATCTTCAATTTTCATGCCTAAGAGAAATGTGTGTGGGGCTGCCTGAATATTTTTATGTAAAACATCGGAGAGCAGAGAGGCTACCATCTTCCAGAATTCTTGGGCCACTGAGCAGGACCACCATGTGTGTAGAAAAGATCCTTGTTCTCCACATCCCCTGAAACAGGTGGCGTGCTCCAGATTGCCACTAAGTTTACTGACACGTGTTAGGGTATAGTACTAGCGGAAAATTATTTTGTATGATCTTTCGCTGGAGGTTGCACATACAGATTTTTTTTGGCATTTTCCCAAATGTTTATCCATGTCTTATCTGAAATTGTGAGATCTAAGTCTGTTTTCCATTTTGCCATATAGGGCTGATGTATGTCAGTTGTATCTGATGACAGTTGGCTGTACAGTAATGATATCAGGTGTGCTGGATATGATCTTTTGAAGCATATTGTTTCAAAGTAGGTCATGGTCTGGGCGTTCTGAGTTTTGATTACGGTGTCTACATAGTGTCTGATTTGAAGATAACGAAAAAATTGTGAGTGGGGAATGTTGTTTTGTTCCCTATGTTGTTGAAACAATAGAGTTATTTGCTCTGGGTGGAAGGCTGCAAGCGTGAGCATGTTTGTGTCTATCCATGTTAGGGTTGACATCCTGGTGGGAAGCTCTTATTGTAGAAGATAGTTCTGTATCTAGTATTTCCTGTGCTCAGTTTCAGCTATAGAGTCCCATAGATCCAGAGCTTGTAGTGAGGATGGTAAAAGGTCTCTGGGGATAGTTCTGGTTACTTTAGGAATCCAAAATAAATGTGCTAGTTGGGTAACTCCTTTTTTAGAAGTCTAAAAATTTTTGGGAATTGATCTTAATCACCTGAGTTTAAACTAAGGATCAGGCTTGATTTACAGTTAGGACTGGTGGATGTTTCCTGAGTTAAAGTATTTCCTGGCAGTTCAGTAACTGTCCAGAGAGTGTTGGGGTCCCCTAGTTATAAGAAAAGAAGCCAACATGTGTAGTCCTCTTTTTAACCCCACTTGCTGGAGGAAATTGTGGTCAAGGGACTATTGAGGTAGATTACAGAAAGTATAGAAACTGTTAAAAGTTTTGTAATAGCTCTTTTTAAGAGTGAGAGCCAGACTCAGGATAGTTAGTAATTCAAGCATTCAGGCTCAGAAATATAGACATTTTTGGAGTAACATACCACTGTGAGCTTCACTTAGCATTGACAATTGTTTTACCAAGGCAGTAAATACTACATCAGGGCTGTGAACACTACAGCTGAGACTAAATGAGAGAGATGAAAGTATTTCCAGTAACTGTAAAGTGACTGATGTCTGTACCATCATATCAGTGGTAATCAACTTTGAAGAAGGAACTAAAATGTTCTGGAAGCTTGCTGTGATTATCATCTTAGTTAGCCAATAAAGGTATTACCTTTACACCACTTTTGTTATGGTTCATTAATTCGCATTAGCCCCAGGCAAATAAATTCGCCCATCAATAGCTAACACGGTACAAAACATGTTATTAGTTATACCAAAGAGACTGTGAAGCGATTCCATCAATAAAGTGTTTTATGAACCACTGGTGCCCAGGTTATTTGAAAGATCAAGTTCAAACTGTAAATCTGTGTTTAACCATTTCTCCAACAGTAACACCAGAGCCCACCTGAGGGAAGAAATATCCAAGCATCATATTCTCTACTGGGAGTTTCTAGTGCTCGAAGCAAGACTGAGTAAGAGCTGTACAGGTACAAGGTACCGTAAGCAGTTTGTTTACTAAAATTTGCTACACACACAGAAAATTCCATTTATTAAAGGTTCTTTCATAAAAAATGCTCCTTGCTTTTTTGCAAAGTTGCATTTGATGTTATTGAGTCCATCTCTGGCCTTTAAATTTGCTGGTAGGAAATCTGGTGAAAGTTAGGTATAAGGGATAGAATACTATATTACATTTCTATCACTATAGTATCAGTTTGTGCAAGCATGGGCTTGCAAACAATAGATCTTAACTTCTATAAGGAAACAAGACTCTGTAATGGCAGTGGATGTGATCTAGTTTACTGAATAAAATAAGTAATATTGGCCTGGAACACAATACAGGTATGGAACCTGTTATCCGGAATACTTGGGAGTCGGGACCTGGGGTTTTCCCGGATAAGGAATGTTTCTGTATTTTCTTAATACCTTAAGTCTACTAAAACTAATTTAAACATTAATTAAACCCAATAGGCTTGTTTTGCCTTCAATAAAGGATTAATTATATTTAATTATTTAATTGAGATCAGGTACATATATTGTTTTATAATAACAGAAAAAGGGTGTCATTTGTAAAAATACAGTTATTGGATACATTATCCGGAAAATCTGATATCCAGAAGCTCTGAATTATGGAAAGACCATCTCCCATAGACTCCATTTTTATCCAAAATCTTAAATTTTAAAAATAGTTTCCTTATTCTTTGTAATAATAAAACAGTATCTTGTATTTCATCCCAGCTAAGATATGATTAATTCTTATTGGAAGCAAAACCAGCCATTTTGTTTATTTAATTTTAGCATGATTATCTAATAGACTTAAGGTAGGAAGATCCAAACTACTGCAACATCTATAAAGCCCCATGTCCGGAGCATTCTGGATAACAGGTCTCATACCTGCATGAATTACCATTTTCACCAGGGTAGAAAAGTTCTTTAATAAATTGCCTCTAATATTTGGTGAACCAACCCATTTTAGATTGGGTTATGCCCAATCTAAAATGGCCTGAACCTTGGCTGGCTCCATCTCGAATCCCTTTTGAGCAATAATATATTCCAGAAAATGGATGGAGGATACTTCAAAAATGCATTTTTCAGTCTTAGCATATAGCTGATTCTATCTAAACTTAAATTTGAAGAATAAATCAGAAAATCATCTAGGTACACCTCCACATAGTGACCAAGACGGGAAGTGGATATAAATTTTTTGACCATGATCTTGTTCAGACATCTATAATGTGTGCATAGTCTTAGGCCACCATTTCTACAAAAAATACTATTCCTAATCTATTCCTCATCAATATAATGGTATTGTGCATGGAATGTAAATTCAGCCAACACTTTTTTATCATTTGAAAAACTCACAGAGTGCCTATTAATCAAACTGTGTAACATCAACAGGCATCACCTGATTTTTGGGTGTACTATTCCATCTTTTAAAAAAAAGGTGATTTTTCATGCTTTTTTTGTATCGACTTTTTACCTTTGGAATTTACTAAAAATAATGTTAAAATAATATTAACATTTTTTTAAAATATAAATGATGACCTGGCAGTGTAAAATTAAATACATACCATTATAAATTCACCATTTATTTTATACAGCTTTTAACATCGTTTTGCTGAAGTAATCTATGTAATTTTACAGAACACAATAATTTGTCCCCCTAAACTGCTTAAGTATCTTGAAAGTTTCCCCTTATTTCATTCAGAAGGTACTTGCGATTTTTAAATGCTGACTTATAGGGGTGGTTTAGGGAATGGGCCATTCCATATTATCTGAAAATACCAACACTTACAGCACGTACAATAACATTTGCTAAATCAGGAGCAAATGACACAGTCTCCGTTACCAAGAGAATACATAACCTTTTTTATTCAAAGAGCTAATTATGAGTTTTGCAAGTTAAATACCACATATCTAAATATCAATTTTGGGAAGCTTTAATTTCATGGCCATTACATTTAGTTTAAATGGAATCCTTGCCTAAGTTGGTAAGGTTTATTTTGAAATGAATACCAGTGTGATTAACATAAATTAAAATAGGAAATGCCTAAATAGTGTTATTCCCTTTAAAATGCCAAATCTTTGCCTTGCTTTATTAAATAAAGCATTTTCTCCTTTTATATTGCATTAGTCACGTAGTCAGTGGTGCACGGCATGTCTTGGCTAGATTAATTATTTAAGGAAACTTCTGATATATAAGCCACACATTCAGACTCAAATTAAAACAATCCATGCTGTGTGTCGAATCTATTATTTTTATTTATGGCAAACCAATGACTAATATTGGATAGTGTTTCTCTTTCTTGTGTATATTAATGACTGTGGCTGGTTTTCAAGAAGGTATTTCACAGGAGCGGCTGGCTTGCTTTTTTAAGTTGAACCTCTGTCTAAGAAGAAGACGCACCACTTCCCATAGGTCTGAAACAGTAAACCAGTATTCATCTTTCTAAGTGCCATTAGTTGGCTCTAATTCGCTAATGATTTGGAAGATCAATTAAAAACAGGGACAAGGATAAAGTGGGTGTAGGATTAAAAAAAAAACATCTAAAAGCATTCACAGAGGCAAGCAGTGGTTTAATCTGTTAAGAAAGGCAAGGTCACTCAGCTCGAAATAGCTTTAGCTAGAACTACTATAAAGATCTCTTAGTAGCATTAGTAGGAAGGAAATTATGACCTAAGAAAATGCAATACATACATCACTGTTTACAAGAGATAAACAATTTTGAACATTTGTGCAGGGTGTAAACTAAAAGATGGATATATGAAACTAAATAATATAAAAATATATAAAATATATTTCCATTTTAAACTAAATACGTAGATATGTATATGATGTTATTGGACACTAAGGGGCAGATTTACTATTGGTTGAATTTCGAATAAAAAAAAAAATTGAACAAAATAGTGGGGAATTAAAAAAATTTGAATTCAAATTAAAAAAATTTAGTGCAAATCGATCGATCGAATGATCGAATAGGGAAAATTCGATCGATTGAATATTCGACTCGAATTCGAATCGAATATTCAAACGATTTTTAAGCGATCGATCAAATTTTTCTTATTCAATCTTAGGGAATGGTCCCCATTTCGGTAGGTTTAATCTGTCGAAGTTGGTGATCAAATTTAAATTTAAAGGGGAAGTATTTGACCATCGAATTTTCGAATATTCGAATAAAATTAAATTCCAATTTTCAAATCATTGGAATTCGAATATTCGATGGTCGAATTTGCCTAATTTGCATATTTGAAATTCGAATCTTTTTGAAAATTCGATCGAATATTCGAATTCCTCATGTGAATTTATGTGAATTTATGTGAATTTAGTAAATCTGCCCCTAACTCTACTGACTCAATTGGCAACCAATTTCTTTCTTTCTTTTTTTGCTTTCTTCCTCCTCTTTTATTTCCTAAAATTAAAAATGCAAAAATATGAATTAAAGTGATAAGTGTCTGCGCCTACATGAATCAACACATTTGTTCATGATCTTATATTGATTCTAGGATCAATACATTGAACAAAGAACTTGAATTTACATAACCAGAAGGTAAATATATATTAATTAAAGTTTAAAAAAAGTATCAAAATAATGAAAGGTAAAGGAATGCTATACACAGTTCAGCACCTATACAATATATATATATATATATATATATATATATATATATATATAATATTATAGTTTCATGGTATATCTTTGTTCAGGTTATAAGAATAGCTTAGAGTTGATAGCTACTACAGATTCATTTAAGGTGGGACAAGGCAGGGGGATAATATTTATACCAACTGTATTTTTTGTCCAAAAATATTTGAATCTTTAGAGACTAACTCAAAGCTGAGCTGAATTGTTGATCCACATTTATCTAGAAATAGGGAAATGCTATTTTTTTTTAAAAGCAAACTTTCACAAT
Source organism: Xenopus borealis (assembly GCA_024363595.1). NCBI lineage: Eukaryota > Metazoa > Chordata > Amphibia > Anura > Pipidae > Xenopus > Xenopus borealis. Next base: position 27,083,374 of record CM044441.1, read on the forward strand.
GTAAAAATCAGATCCTCCTGGTCAGAAGGAAATTAGATTTCCAATCTACTCCACAAAGGTAAATGTAGTTGCTGTGCATGTTTCAAATGACTGCAACATGCTGCAGATGGATAGAATGGTGTGCACTAGAATCCTGCAGCGGGTCAGTTACCCGTGGGTACCCGCGGGTTACCCGTGAATCCCCGCGGTACCCTGCGGGTTGCACGTAGAATTTCTAGGTGCGGATATAGAAGCGGGCCGGTGGCTCTGCAGGTTGGCGGGTTGAGGGTCGTATCGCGGATCCTCGCCATATCGATTTTTACTCCTTTTTCTGAGCATGTCTACTACTGATGATGTCACTTCTGGTTTACAATGACAGCACTTCCTGTTTTACTCCTTTTTTTTCTGATCGCGGCTACTTCCAATGATGTCACTTCCGGTTTACAATGACAGCACTTCCTGATTCTTGGTGGTCAGCGGGTCCGGGTTTGCGGATTGCGGGTACGGTTCGGGCCGCGGGTACAAGAGGGCAAGAATGTGGGTCGCGGGTCCGGGTTGAGGATTGCGGGTTGCGGGTACGGGTCCCAAAAAATGGACCCCCGCAGGACTCTAGTGTGCACTGGCCAATCCATATGAATACACTTTCATGTGAGAGAGATGTGACTAATGTTTTAAACAGATCTATGGTGGAGCATATGTCCCAACTGTCCCGTTTTGCACTCAGACAGTCCTGCTTTTGACAGCTCAACCCTCAGTCACTGAAGTGTCAGATGCAGATACAAAGCTTCTAACTTAATTGGCTTTTGGCAGAGAGCCCAGAATAGATACTTAAGTACTTTTGTAATGGTTTAAGATAAGAAGGTCTCTGTGCAGCTTAAAGGGCAATTCACCTTTATTAGCAAATCTCTAATAACATATAAAAAACACAGAAATGTGTTCAAACTTTCATAACCTGCCAAATTTTATAGGGGGTGTGGCCACAAAATAGGCATGGTCAAAACTTTTGAGGCACCCTGCACAGCAAATCTATCTGTCCCTCTTTCTAGTTCTAAAATGTTCGGAGGTATGTGTGGGGGCCATATTTTTAAACATTTGAAAGTAACAATTAAGGAAATTCACACGGGGGCAGAGTGACCTGCAGAATGTTAAAAAAAAAAAAAAAAAAAA
>CM044441.1:27086346-27100287 GCA_024363595.1 Xenopus borealis
AAGTTGCCGGCATCCCGCGAGAGCAGCCCCTGGACACGGAGAGGAGCAATACGGACATCTCGGGTGAGCTCCGCTACAACACTTTAAACGATATACTATTGTGTCCCTTTTGCCCTCTCCTGTCCCGCTCTGGCACATACCTATTTTGTGGGCGCACATTTTCGAGTGGGACAAAGGTCGGATGGGGTTGGGCAAGAGAGCAGAATGGGCAGAGCAGGCCAGACAAGAGGGCAGAGGGAGAGGAGGTCACATTATGTGGAGTGGGTCTGGGTCTGAGGGCCCCAGGGGACTGGCCTGCTCAGTCCAATGCTGAGGCAGGGTCAGACTGGGCTGGCAGGTCACTAGGAAAAACCCCAGGGCATCAGCCAGACTGAGTTGGGAGTCCCCTGAGGTGAAAGCCCAGTGGTCTCTGGACACCCCAGTCTGAGACTAGCATTTGTACCTACAGTACTTTGGCACATGAGGTACTGTATAAGGTGAAAAAGAAAAGATGGTGAACTGGGCCCTTTATGGCCATTTAAGTCATATTTCCCTTGTAGGTGGGGATGGTCTAGCTATTGCATACATTTCCTTTTTTATGCATTATTGATTATTGCAGTGAATTAATAAATATGTTTTATGTTTGTATTTTTTTCATATGAACCAGTTTATCAAGTAAAAGCAACACCACAAGGGACAAATATACTGCACCATGCAAATCATACATCCCAATTATTTAGTATGACATTAATATCCCAGCATTCTTTAAGTACTTTGGTTGACAGAGCTGAAATTATAAGGAAGAAAAATGACTCAGCGACTCTTAATGCTGCCTCATTTCTAGATGATATTTGTATTTTGCTAGCAGTTGGCATTTCTGTATTACGGATGCTTCGCAGACAGGCTATCTTTATGACAGGAATTTAGAGTGCTTAAATCCATTAGCACATATTATTAAATTTCAATGACCAAAAGATGCATTTGAGCAGTCCATTCACAACAGAAGAAATGTTTCTCAGAACACCAGAAGTATCAGAAATCACATCTCACTAAAAATGTGCAAAGCTTACAATTGAAAGAATACAGTGAATCATACAGTAGATGCAAGTTGCACTATAGGGAACACAGAGATTTAGGATGACGTGCGTCATGTCTGCATAGCTAATGTGAGTTGATTTACTATATGATCTCTTAGTAGAAAACTATGATATTATATTATTTGCTTTGAGTTCATGAAACAAAGCCCTAAAAAAAAATATTTGATCAAACTGCTGAGGCGTCTTACAAGAATACATACTGTAATTGAAACAGAACCAAAAATGTGAACTGCAGAAACACCCTCAATTAAATTCCTGAAACATTTATTTTCCTCTGTAGTACTGTATATACATTGAAATATTAAATTGCACAAAATAATTACAATGAAACTAAGGGTTTCTAAAATGCAATACATTTCACCTCCAGCAACCAACATTTCAAATTCTCTAGGCAAAGTTATAGGATTCATTACACAGAAACCACTAATCTGAACAGCTCTGAATGAAGGGAAGGAAATCTCCCATAGACTTCATTTTAATCAAATAATTTAAAAACTGTGCAATAAAAAGGTAAAAGAATGGATGCCAGGAGGTTGTTGCAGTAAAACATTAACAGTTTATTTGTCAAAAAAAAAAGACAAACAGTCCACATGGTTACTTACAAAGCAATGATGCATATGCAAAATAATATCAGCGTACTAGGACGGGTAGATGAGACAGCTGAATATGACTCCCCTGCAGAATGTATTCAAGGTAGTAAGGCAGACTCCAGGAAGATATACCTCAAAGTAGTTTGGATCCTACCCATAGGAGTGGTCAGGGAAAAGAATCTAAGTCTGATACCCAATCCAACGTGGTCCCTTCACTGTAGGCAATATTTAAGCCTAGGGAAGCTACTCCCTGCTACAAATCCTTGATGGAGCACTTTCCCTCTTCCCTCACATCTCACTCTCCTAGAGAGTCTATAACAGATCCTGTCTCCAGCTGGCCTCATTCACAGGGCCCCTGCTCCCAAACTTGTCTCTCTAGAGCAGGGGTCCCCAACCTTTTTTGCTTGTGAGCCACATTTAAATTTAAAAAAGAGTTTGACATCCACATGGACTTTTTCATGCTTGTGTTGCTCTCAAATAAGAGCTCTGATTGGCTTTTTGGCAACCCCTATATGGACTGGCAGCCTACAGGAGAGAATGTTTGGCAGGGCATCTGTTTTTTATGCAACCAAAACTTGCCTCTAAGCCAGTAATTCAAAAATAAGCACCTGCTTTGAGGCCACTGGGAGCAACATCCAAGGGGTTGGAGAGCAACATGTTGCTTCTGAGCTACTGGTTGGGGATCACTGCTCTAGAGGTACTGATCCCTCTAGGGCAAATGTGCTTTACTAGCCTTGGTGTACCCAGGCTCAGTGGGAAGATCCAGATGATTAAGACACCAGGAGCCAGAGGAAGAACCACCCCTTTCCAAGAACTATATTAAAGTGTGGCAGGAAGTAGTCATAAAGCCTCTTGGCCAATAACTGGGATATGTAAATGTAAACTAGATACATAGGTTTTTTCCCAGCAACTAGGGAAATGAGGAAGGGTAGGGATTTATTGGGGCATTTTCAACATATGGGTCCCTAAAAACATTTAAATGATTTTAAGTAGACGTATTGTAGGGAGATGCCAATTATGATAAGACTCCTTATCCAGAAAACCCCAGGTTCTGAGCTTTCTAGATAACAGGTTCCATAAATGTACCTTGATAGCAGCACAAGTGGATCATTAAAGGGGAACTCCTCAAAAACCTAAGCGTTTTGAAAAGTAAACATAATTTCAAGCAACTTAGCAATATGCATCAATTAAAAATATGCAGACCTTTCATGATTTTTCATGGTTTCTGACAGTTCCCTAAGTCTAGCCCCCTGCTCTCCTGCTGAGCTGGCCGACTACTTTGTTGAGCTGGCTGACTACCGTTCCTTTGTATTAGCAGCCATCTGTCCTTAGCCTGCATCCTCCAAACCCCACAATTCCCTGCACAGGTGATTTCAATAAGGAAAGGAACATCACAGTCGTAATTTAGTCCCTCCTTCCCTGCCAGGATTTGAAATGATGCAGAAAGAGAAGAACTGTTAAACAGATAACTGAGATGGGTATTTTATGGGTTTCTGTGTTATGTGAGCCTCTTTATCAAATTCTGGTTTGGAAGAAGGAGTTCCCACTTTAACAGACACAGAAGAATTGTTCAGAGTTGAACAATAAACTGCAGAATCACAGGTTATTGTTGATTGCTAGTAGCACTGACAGACATATCCATGTTAATAGCAAATCCGGCTTTATTCAAACATGCACAGTGGTTAACAGCGGTGAGCGTGCAGCAAAAAACTAACGTCTTTCATGGCCCAACAATCGGGCACTTCCTCAGAGAGGAAGTTAGTTTTTTGCTGCACACTCACTGTGTTGGCTGCGACGGAAGAGGTGAGACTCTGCATGCTTGGCCTGAGCTCTGACATTCATGCTTCCCTGTATCACTTTGCAACAAACTGATGAACCCAGGTTTCTACTGTATATGGATATCTAGAAAAAGTATTTTTCTTTTGGAGATGAACTGATGGAAACAAGAAAAATAGAAAAAGAAAAATGCAAAGAAAAAAGGGTGCACAAGTGGCCCTCATTCATATAAACTATCATGGCAACTATCTTTATTCTGGGATGTGTGCATTGTTCTCCCCAATGGCTTCATTTAGAAAAATGACCATCATATATTCAAGCAACTATTGTATGGAAATTTTAACAAGTAACAAACAACATTACTACCATCTAGGCACATAAGCATTTTCAATATTACCTAGAGCATAGTGATAAAAAAATGGCATAATGTATGCAGTATATATATATATAGAGAGAGAGGGAGAGACTGAGACAGAGAGGGTTGTGGAAGAGAGAGTTTGGGGTGCATATTTCTAAGGATATGCTTAAAGGGGTGGTTCACCTTTGAGTTAACTTTTAGTGCATAATAGAATGGCTAATTATAAGCAACTTTTCAACTGTTTATTTTTTTTAATTTTTTTGCCTTCTTCTGACTCTTTCCCGCTACTTTAGCATAAGCAAGGCTTAAAAGTGTTTTAAACTAAACAATGGTTCAAGATGGCAAATCTCCATTTTTTTACCCACATGGCAGCATTTCCACCACACTTCCATAACTATTATGACCATACACATTATTGTATTTGCTGCAATAGCACCCAGTGAGTCAGTTTTAAAACATAATTAGTGGGGGATTCCTGGGTGCACCTATTGATGTAACCCAATGAGGTATTCCTGGAGCTACAGCCATGTGCAGGGTGTTTGAGACTCCAGGTTTCTACAGTGTCATAAATGCACTTGCACACAATTCAATGTCACTCAGCACTGGGCTTGGGAAGAGGCTAATAGTTAGGTGGTCAGTGTTACAACAGTATGGATTAGTGTGTTTGGAAAAGTTGTTTCCCCAATGTGCCCCAAAGTCTGTGTGTAGCAAATAAAGCTATTCTCATCCAGAAAAAAAAGATTGCCAGTATTTTTTTTTTCAAAAAGAAGATGAAATGTGTTTTTCAATATCTCTTTCTCTGAAATGTGTCTCAGGATGTTGCATCCTTGGAGACTATGCTTTTGAAAAAATCCCAAAGCAATTTCAGAGAAAATGTGCTCCAGAGAGATGCGCTAGTGAGTTAGATGCAGCAGATGCTACAGGTACATATTTAAAGTCCTGGTAATCGATCATTTGATTCCCCCAGCATATAAAATACTGTATTTCTGCAAAGTTCTGGCAGACAGATTTTGGTTTTATAGGCTTTTTTGTGATGCTATATTTTTTATTTGTTAGGTAAACACAGAATGCATTTTTAAAAAATAAATAAATCCATCCGTGGAATATGTGAATGGGAGGCATATTTATTTCAACGTCTCAGCTCCTATTTGCACAAACATTGAAAGGAAACATATTTATGTGGATGCTAACACAACAGTTTTAAAGCAGATGGTATTCTGGAAACAGAACTTTGACACAATAAAGAAATGCAGTTTGTTTTGATGAAAATATTACATGCAGAACACAACTTTTTTTATTCATTATAACAGCGCCCATGCTGAAAATCAAGTTCCAGGGCAATTCTTAGGTGTCTTAGATGCTAAACTCATTTAAGGCTGTTTCTATTCTAAATTCTATTTTAAATTAGGGACAAGATCAGAGCTGAGTCACTTCGGTTTGAATCGAGTGAAATTATGGCTAATTTACAACCACAACTGCAGTTGCACAGTTACGTAGTTACTGTCACGAACGGCACCCTAACTCCAGAACCCAAGCTAAGCTCCCTGGTCTCGGCTCTCACTTCTGCATATAACTGTCACCTTTTACCTGGATGCCTCCAGGTCTAAATTGAGAGAGGAGCAAAGCTAAAAGGTTTTGGATGAGCAAAGGGGCACGATTGTCTCACCAAGGATACTGGATTGAAGAACACCACCGGATGCCACAGAGTGGAACAGGCACAAGCAGAGCAGAATCGTCAGACAGGCCGGGGTCAGGATTGGAGAGAGCAGAATAGTCACAGACAGACATGGGTCATGATTGGAGAGAGTCAGAATAATCAAGCGGGTAGGCAAGAGTCAGGATTAGTGATGGGCGAATCTCCCGCGATTCGCTTTGCCTAAAGATTCTCGAATTTTGCTTACGACGCGTCGCATAATTTTTGGCGCGTCGCGTCGTTCCCGACGCGCATCGCGTGATTTTCGACGCGCGACTCGTTTTTTTTGGCGAAATTTCGCTGGTGATTCGTGAATTTATTCGCCAGCGGCGAATCGCGGGAATTCGCCGCGAATTTGCCCATCACTAGTCAGGATTGGAAATAGAGTAGTCAGGCAAAGCAAGGGTCAATACATAGTAGATCAGGCAGGAATCACAAGGATTAAACACCTAGGAACTTTCCAATAGAACCTAACCACGGGAAAAGTGCAGAAGACTGAATTCCCCTTTTATACTATTTGAATTTCGCACCATGCGCGATGACATCCTCACGCCGGCGCATAAACCCGGAAGTGCGAAGGCACGCATGCCATAGGGGAACTGGCCACAGAAGGGGAAGAAGCAGCACAGCGGGCATCCACGCTGATGGAGCGGTGGTGGACCCAGTATTTTTTGAAGAAGACAAAGTCCAACAAGTTCAACCCCTCCTAATTAAAACCCAGCATACACCCCCCATAGCTATACTAACTGTAGCTGTAGCTATAGCTCATAGCTATACTAACTGTAGAGTTTAGTATCAAAATAGCCTTTGATGTTATGTCTGTCCAAAAAATCATCCAAGCCCCTTTTAAAAGCATCAACAGAAACAGCATCACAACATCACCCGGCAGTGCATTCCACAACCTCACTGTGAAGAACCACCTATGCTGATTCAAATGAAAGTCCTTTTCTTCTATTCTGAAGGGAGTGGCCTCTGGTACGGTGAGCTCCCCTGATATTTGTCTATAATGTCCTCTAATATATTTGTAAAGTGTAATCATGTCCCCATACAAAAGCCTTTTCTCCGGAGAAAACAACCCCAACCTGGACAGTCTACCCTCACAATTCTAATGCAATCAGCATATAGATGAGGTGCAAATAACCAAGGGGTACACACACAAAAAACCCAACTACAATATACAATCCTTAGGGTATGGACACCCAAATAAATTTGAACAAAGCAATAGTGGTATGTTTAAAAAAAAAAAAAATTCCTTATATGTTCAAATATGCAATACATCACAATGACATTACGGGTGAATAATTTACAATCAAAATACACCAGTATGAATACATAAATACATACCACCCAGTAAGTAGGGATGTCGCGGACTGTTCGCCGGCGAACTTGTTCGCGCGAACATCGACTGTTCGCGATCGCCGAATGTTCGCGAACGTCTCGCGACGTTCGCCATTTTGGGTTCGCCTTAGCTGGCTCTTTTTTTTGACCTCTCACCCCAGACCAGCAGATACATGGCAGCCAATCAGGAAGCTCTCCCTCCTGGACCACCCCCACACCCCCTGGACCACTCCCCTTCCATATATAAACTGAAGCCCTGCAGCGTTTTTTCATTCTGCCTGTGTGTGCTTGGAAGAGCTAGTGTAGGGAGAGAGCTGTTAGTGATTTGAGGGACAGTTGATAGTAAGTTTGCTGGCTAGTAATCTACTTGATACTGCTCTGTATTGGAGGGACAGAAGTCTGCAGGGATTTGAGGGACATTTTAGGTTAGGTAGCTTTGCTGGCTAGTGATCTACCTTCTACTGCAGTGCTCTGCTAAACACACCACTACAGAAATATTGCCACCAACAGGACGAACATCCTGGAGGTGACAAGCTCAACTAGTAATTAACAACTATTATTTGCTCACTTGACGGTATCATTCATTAAAGCTCTTTGCGTTTTTTTGCGTTGCAGTAAGCGCCGCGTTTCGTCTTTGCGTGTGAACAGGCTGTAACCTTTACACGACTTGATTGGCATGTAGACGCCGGACGTTTTAAAGCAGTTTATTACACAGGTTTAGAAATGTAGTGTGATTTCTGCCCTTTACAGCACAAAACGCAGCGCTGTGTCAACAATGGATTTTTCAGATACATTTTTGCCCTTGATCCCCCTCTGGCATGCCACTGTCCAGGTCGTTGCACCCTTTAAACAACTTTAAAATCATTTTTCTGGCCAGAAATGTCTTTTTTAGCTTTTAAAATTTGCCTTCCCATTGAAGTCTATGGGGTTCGCGACGTTCGCGAACCGTTCGCATTTTTGACGCAAGTTCGCGAATATGTTCGCAAACTTTTTTTCCGACGTTCGCTACATCCCTACCAGTAAGTAGAATAAACACAAACCAACAAGAGACAGATACACTTGCCAATGGTGAGAATACCCCAATGTTTCTGCACTATAGCCTTTGTCAGAGAATCCCCTTGACATTTTCCTATAGCATTTGATTTTACTCTTGCTCTTGTATACGGTATGTACAGTGACTGCATTGTCAATCCACAATAAAATTAGCAAATTAAAAATAAGGATATTTCTCAAATCCAAAATAATATCTGCCACTGTTATTAAAAATATTAATATATGATTTTTTACATTAAAATGTAAAATATTTACATTTTCCCTCGACACTTGTAATGGGAATTCTCTCTTTATTTTTATGTGTAGAATATTGTAGTTATTGCCAGTCCCTTAGCACTAAAGCTTAAATGAGTACTGTTCTATGTGGACATTGTTTACTGGGGAATTTACAGCAGTTTTTATTAGCTTGTTTGTTTTCACATCGCTGCCCTCAACATAATTTTATCCAACAACCCAATAAAAATTAAAGCATGCAGTCTGAAACTTTGGCCCTAGCATTTCAGTAATGACCAGTATAAAGAACAAACATGGGTGTGCTGTACATGAAACCCAATAATCAATTATCACATTGTCACATATATACATATGGCACAGATTTACTAAATTCACATGAAGGATTCGAAGTTCAATCGAATTTTCAAAAAGATTCAAATTCGAATTTTAGAATGTTTTTGAAGACCATTTTGACCAGTGAATTTTGAAAATTCTATTGAATCGAATGATTCGAATAAAAATCTATTTTTTTACAGTCAAAGTACTTCCCCTTTAAATTTGTATTCGACTGCATAATTCGCCAGATCAAAGCTACCGAATTGGGTTTAATTATTTTTGATCGATTAAAAAATTCGATTGAATGGTTAAAATTGCTCAAATTGAAAGATTTTATCGATTGATCGAATTTTTACTATTTGTTCGTTTAACCAATCGAATCGAGGTAAAATCCTTTGAATTTGAAATTCGAATTCAAAGGATTTTACTTCCCAGACTATTCCCATGGAAGAATTTGAGGGTTTTTTAACCCTCGGATTCGACCCATAGTAAATCTGCCCCATATGTATTCATAGACACAAGTGCATTTGTACAGTTAGGAGACCTGTTATCTAGAATGCTCAGAATAAGGGATCTTTATGCAATTTAGATAACCATACAATAAATCTACTAAACAATCATGAAACTTTAATTAAAACAAAAAGAGTTGTTTTCTTAATAAATGATTAATGATATCTTAGTTAGGGTGAATATGTATTGGGTTAAATCCAACTGAACCTTTAAAAAGTGGTTAGTCAGCAATGTAAACTTTAGAAAGCATTTAAAATCACCTTCAAAACGATGGTTAGAAAAAATGGGAGCAAATGATGAAACATGAGCAATATAGGAGCCATTCAATGTAAAAAAAGTACGGCTTCCTAGAGGAGAAATTAAACATTACATTTCCTCCCGTTAAAGCAAAACAGAAATTACAATTATAGTAGTTGTAAATAAAGGTATGTATTGTCAGTATGTCTAGTATAAGTAATTCTAAAACAATTGGACTGAGTAATCATTGAAGTTGTTTTGTCTACTCATCTGATCAGTTTTTTTCAGTTTAACTGACTGGTATGGGAAATCCTCGGCAATTAAACTATCCCACTAATCCAATCATAATTAGTGATGGGCGAATCTCCCGAGATTCGCTTCGCCGAAAAATTCGCGAAACGAGTCGCGGGACGCTTTTGACGCGCGTCGCGTCAAATCGCGTCGCGTCAATTCGCGTCGTGTCAAAAACGACGCGTCGCGCCGTTTTCGTCGCGTCGCGTCAAAAAACGTCGCGCGACTCGTTTTTTCGGCAAATTTTCGCCAAGCGAAATTTCGCTGGTGATTCGCGAATTTATTCGCCAGCGGCGAATCACGGGAATTCGCCGCGAATTCGGCCCTGGCGAATAAATTCGCCCATCACTAATCATAATGGCACCTGTTTCTAGGTGTTGCACGACACCTTGGTAATCCTATCACAGTAACTACAAAGCATTCACAACCTCTCTGAGTTTCAGATGTAATTTCTTTGAAGAATTACAATGTGCCATTTTCACTGGATTAATGGAAGAGTTTATATGGCAAGGATTTCCCACACCAGTCAGTTGAACTGAAGAAGCTGATCAGATGAGTAGTGAAATGTCTTCAATAATTACTCAGCAAGTCCAGTTATTTTAGAATTACCTATATTAGATATACCATACATATAGTCATTATCAGTATGGGAACTTTACTTTTGCACTTTTCTCGAGTATGTAATTCAGTAAAACGTCTTTAAACTGAATGTACAAAATAAAGTGATCCATTTGTTTGTTGATAGGGGTTTTTCATCTCCTTGCTTAGGAAATCCAAATAAGGGTTTACTTCATCTATAGGCTGCTCTATCATCAGAGTTTCCAGGTTATTCATTCTCTGGCCAGCTAGGGGTTACCTATTGCCTAGGAATGCCTGATGGGCTCCCTAGCCCATACAAGGGACAGAATCCTAGAGTTCAGCCTGAACTGTTGCCTGGTTGGAGCCAACTCCTTTATTTTGGTTTTAAGCCATAACAATGCTTCTGCACTCATAGACTGGAATATCTAAAATATATTAATTAATTAATAAATAGAAATAGGGAAAAGAACACTGTTCATTTTTCAGAAATTCAATTTTATAGATCTTGTTAGATGTAAAGAAAGCAGAACGTGAAGAGAAGAAAACAGAGCAACTAATATTGTGTTCCTATACTATATTAGGACGCATTAGCATAAGATTTGTATATGAATGCACTAGCTATCTACCAATAAATATTTGCTCCAGATTAGAACCAACATTAAAAATACTTCCCCCATTAATGTAAATATGTTTATTCATTGTAATCGACCAGAAACACTGTAAACAGATTCCTATTTAAAAGCCTTACCCCTTGAGGAACTTGATCTTTTCATTCAGGATTTAGGAACTACATTCTTCGCAATAGAATTATGTGAAGATGACCAATTATTTTTAAAATGTATACTTGTATTAAGAAATAGTAAGATGTAAATGTATAACAACAGACCTCTTGTTGAATTCTCTAAAAGTTTTATATAACATTGATAAATTTGTGTTGTTGTCAATATATGTTATGGATGTACCCAGTCCATAATTTTTGGATTTGGTTGAATACTAAATTCTTTCCAAAAGATTCCAAAATCTGAACATTAACCTGAATATTCAGATTTAACAACAATTTTGAAATCGCTTAATCTTTGAACAAAAAGTTGGTTAATAGTTGTTGCAACTTATAGATTTCAGATTTGATTCAACTTAATTTGAGACCTGCAAAAACTAGAATGAGCCTTAAAATAAAATAAAATAATGATAGATTCAATGTACTGTATGCCAGATTTTCTTCCTCCTTCACTAGCGTACCACTGTAAGTATGGCACTTTCTTGGACTTTTACATAATCAATTACAATAAACCTGCAAAGTTTGAGGGTGGAGGTCCAAAGACTTATAAAGGGCACAGCCAGACAAAAGTAGGCAACATGGAAAAGAATAGGTTTTGCAGCAATAGCAGACACCTCATTGATAGGCTTGTGGCCAATACATTGACAGAAAAGCATATATTTATATACTGAACTTCAGACCTACTTAGTAATCACTGATTTGGAAAACACAAGTATTATATAAGAGAAAGGCTATTTATAATTGTTGATTTATAGAAGAGTATTAACAGTGACATGACTATTATTATATCCCTATGGTAACTTGTCAACATTAAAACCACTGAAAATACTTGATAACAAATGAACAATAATTTCCATAGCTTTGTGCAATCTACTGGATTCACATACCTCAAATAATATGCCATTGTTTGAATGACTTATTGACAATGGCAAATAAAAGTACATTTTACCCAATTTGTTTCTTCTGTGATTACATCTAATTATAATCTGCATTGAAAGTGAAAAAAAAGAAAAGATTGCATTGTGCACAAAGATAAAAGGTTTCTCCCCTCTGTTTTCTCTTGTTATTTTCGAATTCTCACGCAGCTCTTTTAAATGGAGACACTTATTTACAGTAGAATTGGATTTCCACTACTAATTAAGATTTCTTTGATAAATATTCTTTAGAGATTTGATTTCAAACAGACAAAGGGAGAACGGGACATACATTGTGCACTTCAGATATTTGAATCACTAGAACTGACTTAACGTTCTATTGGCAACTCAGGAAATTGCATTGTTCACACGGCACACATAAATACAATCTGAGCTCTAATGAAAGCTCAGGAAACATAAAAATGCATGGAGCTTTATTCACTATTCCACTAGTAACAGTTATTTCTCATTCAGACATAAAGGTAATCTTACATTATTATTATTGGTTCTTTGTTCTTGAGTAAATAACGGTAACTGCAGTGGACTCTCGGTTCAAATAAGTGCAAACAATCATTAGGATTTCTTCTAACCAGCTTTATACATCTATTTCTTCAATTACAAAGAAAGTAATATACAGGTATGAAATCCGTTATTGAGAAACCTGTTTTCAGAAAGCACAGAATTGCGGAAAGGCTATCTCCCATAATTTTATCAAATAATCCAAAGTTTGACTTCCTTTTTCATTGTAATTCCTCTTTCTTTGTAAATTGCTTCCTTTTTCTCTGTAATAATAAAACAGTAGCTTTTACTTGATCCAAAGGAAGAAATAATTAATCCTTATCATCCAGAAAGCCCCAGGTCCCAAGCATTCTGGATAAAAGGTCCCATATCGGTATACAGTACAGATGAAGCCACTTGAATTTGCATGTTAAATGCGTCATGAGTCAGGATTAACTGAAGAAGCTGTGTTATCAAAAGTCATCTTAATTAATTTAATGCATTCTAACCTTTTCATTAGCATACCAAAGCACCATTGTTCACAATGGTGAACACTTTAATTAGTTGGGATGCTGTGACACAATTTTCTATGTTAAATGGGATATGTGGGTGTAGTTATTCTATGTCAAACACATAAACCAGTGGCTTTATCTGTATATTAAAGGACCTCTGCAGGGACCTTGCTTAGGAACTGCACCATGTACCTGGTAATTATCATTAACATGTATTTCTATAGCGCCAACTTGTTGCGTATCGCTGTGTAATATAAGGAAGAGTAGCACCTTAGCTGCTTTCTGTCCACTATTTCTCTGGCAGTGATAGCAAACCAGGAATATTTGCAGCTACTGTTTGTCCTTCACTGCCGTACTCATCTTGACATCTGGTCTAAATCTGACCTGAAAATATCAAAGGTCCAGAAATATGGATAAAAGAGACCTTGTTCCAGTGTTTATAAATAGCAACCCAATAAAGCCCATCCCCTCAAGCATAGCCAATAAGGGTTATTGATGTCTTTTCACAAAAAGAAAGATAGTCAAATGAACAGAATCGACTACTAAAGGATCTGTTTGTGAGCAATTGTGTAGATCCTTTGGGACTTTATTTCAAAAGGTCATTCTACATTATTATTTCTTTGATTTATCATTAGAGCATATTAATTCCCTGGATACTATCTGTCTAACATCTTTGGAATCTGAAAGGAATTTCATTATCTTAAGTGAAAGAAAATTACAGCCGTGCTTCTCTTTTTTCTTCTTGATTAACAATCGGGTTATAGAGAATGGGTTGGGCACAAGGACTGATGTCTATTTTTAACCTTCTTAGTAGTGATTACAACATTGTCCAGGCTGTGATGTTTGTAAATCTCAAAAGAGGCACTTTGTAGACCACAATGTTGAGTAACAATTTATTTATCTTGTGATTTTCAAATTTCATATGTTCAATATTCTCATTCTAGCCTAATAAAAATGAAATGAAATGTAAACATATATTTAAAAAATAAAAATGCAGCTCTTCCACATTTATTAAGTAAAACTAAGGACATAGAAACAAGTTGAAAAAAGTAGTTTTAGAATATTAAAACTGGTTTAGATGTGAAAATGGCAAACACCCATATACAGTAACTGCCTGGGTACTAATGAAAAGTGAAGTAAAAAAAAGAACTATATATATATATATATATATATATATATATATATATAT
>CM044441.1:27112347-27153454 GCA_024363595.1 Xenopus borealis
TGGGGGGCTGTTTAGAGCAAATTTACAGATAGAAAAAAAAAACGTTTACTTGTTCTATAAGGAGTGTTTTTATTGGATCAGTGCTGAAATGTAAAGGGACGGCTTTGTTGTTAATGTCCTCAAATGGGAATGTTAGTAAACTGAATTCAATTCATGAGGAAATTGAGAGCCAGTGATGTTTGGATGAGGGAACATAAAATGGTTAGATAAGTGAAGAAGTAATAAGGTAAAGCTATGTATAAGTGAAGAAGTCAGCATTTAGAACCTACTAAGGTAATGAAAGACCTGCAAGGAGTAAATTGCAGTAGTCAAGAGATTAATAAGAGGTTGAGAAAGTATTAAGAAGGTGTTTCTGTAATAAGGTAAAGCTATGTATGAACAATGGAAGAGGAAAGCAACAGGATGTGGATCACCGAAACTGCTCTAACCCCACTAACTGATGATCTTTTGATAGCTAAAGCCAACAACCACTTCTCACTACTGATATGCTTGATTTCTCCGCTGCATTTGACACTATGGATCATCCTCTCTTTCTCCAGTCCCTCCATTTACTTGGCATTCAAGACACAGCCCTGTCCATGTTCTCCTCACTAATCAATCCTTCAGTGTCTCACACAATGGAATATCATCTTCTCCCCCTATCTCTTTCTGTTGGGGTTCCTTAAGGTTCTGTCCTGTGCCCCTTATTATTTTCTCACTATACTTCCTCCCTCAGCAAAAAAAAACTTATATGGCTTCCAATACCACCTCTGTGCTGACTATAATCAGATCTATCACTCTTCTCCTGATCTCAACCCTGAGCTCTTAGCTCAATCCCTGCACTGGCTACCACTACCTTTCAAAATAACAATAACTAAGCACTTCATAACTCTGCCCACCCTACATTTCTAGATATTCACTTACTTTTACACTTATATTACTATATATATTACTTACACTTATATTCACTTACTAGGTTACTACCTACTCACATTCTTGCATTCAAAACTGCAACAGCTGCACCCCTCCTCTTTAATTCTCTCCCATGGTCTGTCTGACTTTCTCCCAAACTTTCTGCTTTCAAATGATCTTCAAAACACACTTATTTAGAGAAGCCTACCCTCACTGTTTTAGTGCATTCAATTCGAAGTTTTTCCAAAGAAAAATTTTCTAAGTCCATATAGGTTCTAGGAGGTCCCCCATAGGCTAAAATAACAATTCAGCAGATTTTAGATGGTGAATAGTTGAAATTGAATTTTAAAGAGACAGTACATGATGAATTTAGAAATTAGAATCTTCAAATATTTAGCAAATTAGGATGAAATTTGGACTATTCCCTAGTCGAATACACAAAAATAGCTCGAAATTCAAAATTTTTCTTATTTGAATTTTCACTAAGACCCTTGATAAATCTGCCCCTTAGACTTTGACAGGAGAAGGTTATTGATTACTTTAGTGAGGGCAGTTTCCATTGACATAAATGTATGTGCAACGTAAATTACAGCTCAGTTCATTTGTTAAGTTTATGTCATACAGTATAGTAGATGGCTGAGTTCTGCAAGAAGATATAGTTATGTTACAGCTAAACAACATTATTGCTGAAAGGGCAAATGTTCTATAGTTGTCTCAAAAACAAAAAATTAAAACCATGCATACCCTCTAAAGGAGGAAGCAATTGTTTATTCCCAATCTTTAAAAAAGTTAAACATTGCAGATAATTAATAGTGCATTTTATTTAATGTTGCTGATTTATTCTGAAATAGTACAGAAAGAATCACCTCTTGTTTTGTAGACCAGCTATGGTGAAAGCTAATTACTTTTCTGATCTGACCCATGACTTTACAGAAGGCATGTAATTGCAGCATTTATATTACATCTAACCCTGCAGCTCATTTCTAATGCATAAAATGTACCACATGGGCATCATACCTTTTTAATGGTGTATTTTTTTTATACAAGAATTTAAAAAATATCCTTTGTGATGCCATTGCCGCAGCAAATAGCAAAGTCAAGTCTTTTTTTAAGTCTATGGTTAAAGGGCAAGGAAAGGCAAAGAAATAAAATTACATTTTTACTTTCTTTAATGAGAAAGAAATCTATCTCCAATATACTTTAATTAAAAAATGTGTACCATTTTTATAAGAAACCTGACTGTATGCAGTGAAATTCTCCCTTCATTTACTGCTGAGGATAGGAATTGTCAGACGGCCCCTAACTTCTGGCAGGGAAACAATCATACTTATGAACAGCAGGGGGAGCCCCTGCCTTACTTACAGCCATGCAGACCTCAAACAGTTTTGTTTTTTGATCATTTATGACGATCCCTAAGCAGCACAGACCACACTGAGCATGTGTATGTAGTCTAGTCTTGCAAAGATGTATAACAAAGTTACAAGATGACAGCCCCCTGTGGCCAACTTTGAAAGCATAAATCATTTGTTTGATTAGGGTTGTGGTGCAGTAAGTTCATGTTTATGTTTAGTATACAAAATGCAGCATTTCTAGCCCTATTCTATTTTATACTTTCCTTGTCCTTTAATACATCATGGTTTAATACAAGAACACTTTGCAGACCTAATAATTTGATGACAATAATTATTCACATAATAACATATTCACATAATAATAATAATAATAATAAGATAGTTTGTTCCAACAGTAGTGATGACTGACTGAATTTTTTACGCACACAATTTTTCTTGCTCCAAATGTCAATGGAGCATATGCAGATTCGGTTCGGCCAGGCTGAAGGATTCGGCCGAATCCTGCTGAAAAAGCCCGAATCCTGGCTGAATCACGAACCAAATCCTGGATTCGATGCATCCCTACATTTTTGTCATGGAAATATTTTGCTGTGGGGAATACAGCATTTTGCTGCAGATCAATGGCTGGTAAAAAAATTACTAATTACTATCAAATAGCCATTATTAACAGTGGGAAGGTTTCATGAAATAGGTATGGTACAAAGTGGTGCCCCAAATAACCATTCATTTCCATTCTGGATATTACAACCAATAATCGTCTAGAAACTGAAAACCAAACTAATATCAAGGGCAACAGATGAATATGATGTGATCTGGTGTAGTAAGCAATTTCCCTCCCCAAAAATTAAAGCAAGTTTATTGAGATGTGTATATGAGCTATATATTATCTTGAGTCCAAGATAATTTTTTAGATATCCCTTTATTTTAATACGCTGTTTATAAAATTGTATAGGTAGTAGTACAATATGTTTGTTTTGTGTCTGTACTATCTATTCTGCAATAAATCCTAGATATACTTTTATTTCTTGCACCTGCATCTTTTTATAATGATACATGGCCTCAATTTAAAAGTCTCGCTAGCACTCAGAGTTAAATATATTATATTAGAAGGCTTTGACAAAATCCCTAGTGCATAAGCCATATACAGCTTTGCATTTTTGAGTTCCACAATATATTTGGTTCACAATGTATTCTCTGGTGTAACCTTTTTATTCCAGTGTCTACAAAGATGATAGACCTGTGGTTCATACAAATTACTGAAACAATAAAGTTTGTTTTCTTAGGAATACAGCAGAGCTAAATAGAAAGACTTCTACAACATGGATGGGGTCGCTCGTGTAAATAATTTTTTAGTAGACTTAAGATATGGGGATCCAAACAACAGAAAAATCCCTCATCCAAAACAACCCACTCATTCTGGATAAATGATGTCATACCTGTATAAAACACAATAGCCATGGATTGCTCTGTACTCAGCATCAGAAACATGAATTAACACAGCCAAAAAAGCCTCCACAACCCATAATTGGCACCACCAGGAGTTTTGTATGCTTTTGTTGCTCCCCAACTCTTTTTACTTCTGAATACTGCTCTTGGGTAAAAAAGGTTTTGGATCCCTGGATTAGAGCATGTGGAGACACACAATATGTTTAATATACCAGCTCAGGAGGCCCAATGGATCAGTTATTGGTGTAGGTATTGTCAGATATATTTAATAATTCACAGATCCATCTGGGTTTAGCAAAACATGTATTTATGCAGAGAACCTGAGGATAAAATTAGAATCATCTGGCTTAACAAACACCAATTCCTTGAAGAACAGCAGATGGGCATTTAATTGTATTGTTATTTGCTTAGACATTCAGCCAGTAATGGGAAGCACATAGGGGTCTGTGATGCACTTTTATACATTTTCAGCAGCTTAGAATTTAATAGAAAATAGAAATGGACTTTCCTCTAGCTTAAATGATATTGTATTTTCTTTATAATATTTACTATATGATTTAGCAGCAGCTGTTTTAGCAGTTGGGTGTATGAATGATTATGCAATGAAATTAATAAAAAAAAAAACCCCAGTATGATTAAGAAAGAAATTACTTATTACAAGGATGTCAGTAGAGAACTAGAAATAACTAATTGGCTGAATACTTAAAAAAAGATCTTGTATATGTGGGGGTAAAATATATCCTTAATAAAAATCTTTTTGGAAGGCCACCAACCAGAAGCCAATTTTAGCAGCTGGTGATGTGCTCTTGCTCTACTATATAAGTGAGTCATGTTTCTCTTTTGCTTCAAAACCTCTTCCCTTTACCGTTTGAGTTTAAATATTTCTGGTCTGGTGATCTCTGAGGCAGCACACAGACCATTATGAAATGGTGGTTCAAGGCAAGAGATGTAAAAGGGCAATATTTACTAATATATATATATACCAGGTAGGTAAGATTCTTTAATATGTCACTTGATTTCATATAAACTATCTGTTGCTCAAAAATTCATTTTCAGGGTATAGTTTTCCTTTAAAGGGATTTAAATAACCCAATGTAAGGTAACATGATATGTATTACTACATGAGTGAGTCAGTCATGTTTGCTATCAAAGTGTGCTGTGGAGTTCATTCTAGGACTGCATGAGCTTTATGATGGATTTGGGGGCACAATAATTTATGAAATATAGTTTAGGTTTGTTATGTAATGCAGTTCAGTACAGCGTACGTATGTTATTTGTCAGGGGTGTTCATTCTGTGTTGAAAACATGCTTGCCAGTTGCTTAGACCTCCTTCTTGAAATACAAGCATACCTCCACTTGTGGTATCTCCTCTAATGGCTGGTCTCCATTCCAGTCGAAAACAATACTTCCATAAGACAAGAACAGGCAAGTAGTCTTATTACCAAACACAGATTAAAAACAGTTGGTATAATTTGTAAGTCTTATCTCCTGAATTTATGATATATGTAGTCACCAGATGTGGTTTATGCCACATTCTGGCACTTCATCAGTGGTGGAGTTTACAATTACTGTTAGTATACTGACATTTAAAACCATTAGAGTTATCAGTAATGATGGTCGAATCTGGGGAATTTTGCTTCACCAAATTTTTTTGTGAATTTCCAGAGACATTCGAGAAATGGCTGAAAATTCATAAAAATAGTGAAATCGGAAAGTTCACGAAAAATTTGTGAAATTCAAAAGATTTCATTTTGGTGAATTGACTTTGGTGAATTTTCTCCGGCGAATTTTCACAGTCGTTTCACAAAATTATTCACCATCAGGAATTTGTTGAGAATTCGAGCTAGGGAATAAATTAGCCCATCACTAGTTATCAGTTATTGACACATTAAAACTATGCTCCGATATCTACAAAGCATACTGTATGTTAGGTTTATCACAGGTAAGTATTTACTATGCATAACATAACTTTTAATCGAATACATACTCTCAAAGCTGTACAAAAAGCTATATTGAACTATACAAATCAGATGCAAAATAGTAAAGCATATTAGAGAACTTTTCAGAAAAAACAAGATACTTCCCAATCACTGTTTAATTCCTGAGGAAAGCGGGTTTTTAAAGTGAACATCCAATACACTTCTCTATAATTTTGTGTATATCTCCCTAGTAACTCCTAATTAAATTTTTTCAATACCTTGACATTTTATTTATCTAAAATGACTGTTATGTTTTTGCGCAATATGCTTACTTCTGGCTGAAATTATTTTATTACGTGAGTTTGCTGGTTCACAACTTCTATAGGTGTAAGGTGTTCCATCAATTGTTTTTTAAGGGGCAGAATATTGGAATTAAATTCGAATTTAAAAAATTTAAATTGTGATGTAATTTTGGGCTACTTCAACTATTGAATAGCCCAAAATTCAATTTGAATTGAAAAAAAATTGAAAATTAGAATTTGAAGTACTGTCTCTTTAAAAAACATTGAATTTGCCACTTTGCCACCTTTAAGGTGACAAATTGCCATTTTAGCCTATGGGGGACCTCCTAGAACCTTTACAAGGATTTTTTCTAAGTCCTGGAAAATTGAAGGAATTTTTAGAAAATCATTCGAATCGAACAATGCATTTGAACGTTTCGAATGATTTTTATTCGATCGAAAATGGACCTATTCGGTCTTTAGACCTATGGCCTTTAAAAAAATTCGATGGTCGAATTTTTAAGTTTTTTAGCTTGGAAATTTTACCTACTTACTGGTTTCCAGAGTTACAGGTAGCTAGATATATAATACATTTTTAGACTGGCAGTTAATATAACTATGTATTGGAAAAGTGTTTCCTGTCATAATAGTCTTAAAGGTATCCTGCATTTGTTTACAAACCTTACATCTATTTCTTCCTCATTTATAACAGCCATTTTTAGTTAACAATTGTGTACCTTCTTTCTTTAAATTTTTTTTGAGAGTAAAGGGTAGAGGAGATATAATTCGCAATAGTTTTACCACGTCTGAAATTTTAAAAATATTTTTCAAGATGGATTGGTCCAGTAATGCATCTAATTTCTGTCCTACTTACTTTATGGAGTATTAAAGAATATTGACTCAGTATCCAGTTCCTTATGCTTATTATTCAATTGCTTGTTTTTTCGCATTGCTTTTGCATCGCAAGTGGTGCGTATCCGTCAAAGACGTAGGAGCTGTCCAACTGGGTTGCCAGGATGTTCTGGGATGACAACTATCTGCTTTCAACAAAGTATTCCAAGAAATAGGTTTTAATCTATGCATTGTTTCACAAAACAACCATTCAAATTTCTATTTTATTTTTTCACACCAATTTTTTTTTCAGAAAATCCTTGTTTTATTTTATTTCTAAAAATTCAAGATTGCAAAGTGTAAAAACTGTGAAAAGCTCTTATATCTAATACAAACAAAAGCAGATGAGGTCCTAGAGAAGTCAACGGGAGCTGTGTTGATCTTATTGGACCTGTTTTTTAATCATTTGGACTGTTAGAGGTTTTCATATTTTTTTTCAACAGTAATTATCCAAAGTTGTTGCACATCCCAATGCCTCATTTAGCTTTTTTTTTCATTAAATTACATGGCATTCATGGAAATGTTGATAGATGGGCCTCTTAGTGCTGAAATGTAATTTCATCATACATAAATTTAGAATACAAAGAAAATAATAGATAAATAAACAGTACAGCAAACATAAGCTTGGTATTAGAAAATATTACAAAAATAGACATAAAACATACAATTTTTACAAGTTCTGTTGCAAGAACAAGCATTGTAGTTATAACAAACTTAATTCATAAATAAATCCAAGTGTCATAGAAATGTAATAGAAAAAAAACAACCACTTGTATAGGTTACAACGTCTGGGAGAAATGTTAAAGTTTGTGCTGAAACAACATTACAGTACATTAATAATATAATTATTAGATTTACTGATGTGCTGCTGCTGGATAAGAGGAACTGCTTTAGATAATGTTATTCTGATGATACCTATAATGGTGCAATCAACCCCTTCCAATACTCATGGTAGATCCCATACCTATACATATATAGAGAGAGCGAGAGAGAGAAAGAGAGAGAGAGAGAGACTAAACACTATATTAGTCTATTGTATTTCACTTCACCGAGAAATTCACAAAATTACCGAAATATTAAAAAAAAACTGGTGTCCCCCAGCACTAAGTTGGCAGGTAAAATCACCTCCTGCCGCTCACGTGTGCCTGCAGCAGATGAGGTAGCTTGGGTGAGCCAGTTTACCACTGCCTCTGCCTACTGCTACTGGATAGGTCACAAAGGAGGCAAAAAAATCTGGCACAGTCCTGCTGTTGCAAGTTACCCCACTGCAACACAATGCCACCTGCTGCTTTACAGTGTCCAGACTGGTCATATCATATGGGCTGGGGTCATGTGGGGTAGAAGGCCCATGGCCAGCATCCCAGCTTCTACCACCCAAACACCCCTATGCCACCCTCTCCCACGGCCAATAATATTGGTCAAACCTAAACTAGAAAATAAAAAATATAAGGGTGTTTTTTTTTGGATATTTGGGGGAAGGAAAGGATACATAATAAAACACTTAACTAAACTGAAAAACCCTAAGTAGAAGTGTGCATCTACAAGGGATACACAAAAAGACAAAGACAAACAAATGTAGTCTTAACAAGGGCTCTTGGGTCTCACAGGTGAGCAGGCAAGCAAATTGTCTGCAAATTCCTTGGCAGGTAAAGGATGTGTAAATGATTGTCTGTACCCTGCTTGTGTAACAAAGATTTGATGTGATTCATAAATAGGTGTAAGAAGTAGAACCAGTGTTTCTATTTGAAAATGATACTCGCTAACTACTGAGGTGTAGACCTGACAGTGGTCAGTAGATATGAATACAAATCAGGCGTGATGAAGCAAGTGTTCCATTCATATTTTCTCCTAAATTGTCATTAATTTGATTAATAAATAGTAATAAACAATACAATAATGAACAATTGAAACAATTTGAAATAGCTGCAACTGATTTACCTTATCCCTACCCAGAAATACTGATATCTGAAAGCATTCAAAATAAATCAAGTAAATTCACTTTTTTTAAAGTTCTCCTTACTCATTTTGTACTTAAAGCTTGGAAATATTAATTAAAATCAATAATAGCATTGTAAGTCTACACACACATATAAGATATGACATTTGTACTGAGATGTTTAATCAGCGATGCCATTCTTCAAGTTAGCAAAAGGCTTAACTTTACTGGCATAATAATGTGCAGATCAATTCTGTTATTTGCAATTCCATGTCAACACTTTTCCATTCTCTAATATAGGAAATTGCATTCATATTTTTGAAAAGTGAAAACATTTTACTCATAAGCAAAAATAAAGAGATTTTGAGACAAAAGATAGTGTAAGTCAAGTTATAGGATCTATTATCCAAAATGCTTGGGATCTGTTTTTTTCTAGTTAAGGAATCTTTCTGTAATTTCGATCATCATA
The DNA here is from genome assembly GCA_024363595.1 of Xenopus borealis. Taxonomy (NCBI): domain Eukaryota; kingdom Metazoa; phylum Chordata; class Amphibia; order Anura; family Pipidae; genus Xenopus; species Xenopus borealis. The sequence continues at coordinate 27,121,533 of CM044441.1, forward strand.
CATTTCTTTCCCTTTATATTAAGTTTTAGTTAACAATATGTTTCTTTAAAGGAGACATCCCAGTAAAAGTATAATTATGAAAATGGGATAAACTGCAAGTTTACACCAATGTTTACTCCACAAATGTATAGATTAATAGCCGAAAAAAAACAACAGCACCAAATATGGTTTGTTTTATTATATTTACATTTTATTTGCTCTTCCATGCTTCAATAGTTCTATTATATCCACTATTCTATAATAATCCATTCCGGCATGTCTTCTCTTTTTCTGTAACCCTGCTTAGGGTGTTTTTCTGTTTATGACTTTTGAACCCTTGCATTTTTACCAGAAACTAGTTCATTTACTTTAGGATTTTTGAATTTGAAAATTCTAAGTACTGTCTCTTTAAAAAACTTCGAATTCGACACTTCATCACCTTAAAGTTGCAGAATTGCCATTGCTACAATGGGGGACCTCCTGGAAGCATTCCTGTAAGTTTTTCTAAAACCCAGAAAATTTTAATTTTTTAGAAAATCGTTCAGAATGTTCAATTCAAACCATGCGATCGAACAATTCGATTGAAAATGGACCTATTCAATCAAATAGGTCCATTTTTGATCGAACATGGCCCCCCAAAAAACTTCAATGGTTGAATTTCAAATTTTAAATTCATAATTCAACCAAAAATCTACCCCTAGGTGATATGGCTTGTGCATTTAGTTATTACATAAGAATTGCATTAGGGATGTCATTTCACGCATTTATTTTATTAATACATGTTTTATTAACTGTGATAAAAGCATTCTGCATACTGCAGCATGGTAATTTGGCTGTAAAGCATAAACTGTAGTTATGGGCGAATTTATTCGCCAGGGGCGAATTCGCGGCGAACTCCCGCTATTCGCCGCTGGCGAATAAATTTGCGAATCACCAGCGAAATTTCTCTTAGCGAAAATTCGCTAAAAAAAAAGTCGCGCGTTGTTTTTGACGCGACGCGTCGAAAATGACGTGACGCGCGCCGAAAACTACGCGACGCGCAAAAACCGACGCGACACGACAAAGTTGACGCGACGCGCGTCAAAAGCGTCCCGCGACTCGTTTCGCAAATTTTTCGCCAATTCGCAAATTTCTTTGGAAATTCGATAATTTTTCGGCAAAGCGAATCTCGGGAGATTCGCCCATCACTAATAAACTGTGTTACGTTTTTTGGTTTTGAAGGATGTCAAAATGTTCTAGCCTTGGGAAATAGTTGGAGGAGACTGGGAAGCTAGTCTCTCTGTGTGTGAAAAAAATAAAGATCGTGAACTGAAAACGAGTTGCCTGCATTACTGTTATATAACAATGGTCATTAATTTTAAAGGACAAGGAAAGTTAAACTAAAGCTAGAAAACTAGTTAAGCTAAAAATGTTGTACATTATGTTTTGGGCTTCTGTACCAGCCCAAGGCAACCACAGTCCTTTAGCAGGGAAGATCTCTGCCCCCAAGGATGGCCCAGAAGACCCCCCATATTCTTTTCTGTGGATTCAATGCACATGCTCTGTGCTGCTGTTAGTTACTGAGCTTAGGTACCGACTCAAAATACACAGCACACATAGAATAGAAATGTCAAATTTTAAGGCTGATTAGTAATTAATACAGATAATTAGTAAATGACTAATTACACTCATATACATAGATCAAATAATGGTGTTAAGTCTTACAACATTATCCATGCAATTATTGCATGATATGAAAATATTTTTTTGTCCTGCTATTAGGGGCGCTAGCTGGATTAGTTGATGGGAGACTGTGTGCTGTGTAATCCCAACCAAATACATTCAGGTTTGACATGAACTGCACGTTTAAATAGAATATTTAGCAATAAAGATCAGGGAACAAGTCAGGGAAGTCAGCAAGCACAGTTTATGAAACAGTCAGAATGTCAGGACAGGTGGCAGACAAGTGAAATCTAGAAAAGCCAAGATTCATAACTGGAGAACCAGAGAATGAGGGAACAAGGAGAGTGCAAGAAACGACTCAGGATTCCAGGAGAAAAGGACTTCAGGAAGCAGGTAGTTAAGATGCAGGAATGCAGGAGACTCAGTCTGAATACTTGAGAGACTTGGTCAAGGCAATAGCTTAATGATACAGCCCAGGGTATTGGAGGAGGCAGACTTAATTATCCACTCAGTTGGGTTATTGCATGTACTGTAGTTGGCTCAAAGAGTCATCCAGGGAATGAAAACTATATTGTTCTTATCCTCTAGGCCTAAACCACAGTGCCTTGCGTGGTTCAGTCTGGAGGAACAGCAGCCATTATACACAGGGTCCCTGGTTTTAGACAAGTCCATAAATAAGGACTTTTGGGATATATACAATTAACTTAAAGGAACAGTAACATCAAAAAGTAAAAGTGTTTTAAAGTAATGACAATATAATGTAGTGTTGCCCTGCACTGGTAAAACTGCTGTGTTTGCTTAAGAAACGCTACTATTCTTTATATAAATAAGCTGCTGTGTAGCAGTGGGGGCAGCCATTCAAAGGAGAAAAAGTTCAAGTTACACAGCAGATAACAGATAAGCTCTGTCTGTCTAATGGTGTTATCTGTTATCCATTAGTTAACCTGTGCCAAATAGCCGTTTTTCAATTCCCGCCATTGCTCTACAGCAGCTTGTTTATATGAACTATAGTAGAGTTTCTGAAGCAAACAGATCAGTTTTAACAGCGCAGGGCAACAGTACACGATATTTTCATTACTTTAAAACCCTTACATTTTTTTGGTGTTACTGTTCTTTTAATTTTATTCAGCACAAATAGTTTAACATATTTTTATTATAATAATGTTTTATTTCCCTCCTGGGGAATTTAGTTTTAAGCTTTCCATTTCACAAAAATAATATATGCAAAACAGTGAATTGAAATGTACAGTTATATCTAATAATGTCTATGTAAAATTGTACCACTTCAACAGATTGCTAGACAGGGTTATTTAAAGAACAACATATTAATATATAAAAATAGTGTCCCATCCTCAAAAAGGAAGCACTGCAGTAAGTAATATTTTTGGGTGCTAATTAAACCCGTACAGATGTGCAAATTGAATCAAAATCTCCTCACAATTATTTTGTCAAGTTTAACACATCTTAGATCCTACAAGCATAATAGCATACCCTACTACATATACCCATATTGTAAAGCAATCGTATCCAGGTTATTTATATATGTCCCCAAGTATATAATATGCAAGTACATTTCAATCAATGTAAAATACACATACAGATGAAGCCACTTTGGATTGTGTGTTTGACACAGAACAACGAAACTTAAACTCAGACTTCACACGTGTCTCATTTAACACAGAAAATTGCGTCACAGCATCTCATCTAATTAAAGTGTTTATCATTGTGAACAATGGTGCTTTGGTATGCTAATGAAAAGGTTAAATGCATTAAATGAGTAAGGGCCCTTACACACAGGCGTTTTTACCTGCGCTCCCCTGCGTTCCGTTTTGCTGCGTTCAGCCGCAGGGGAGCGCAGGTATAGACGCACTCAATTATTTTCAATGGGGCTGTACTCACGCGAACGCATGTAAGCGCCAAACGCAGGAAAAATGCAGCATGTTGCGTCTGAATCTGCGTTCGGCGCTTACACGCGTCTCGTGGGTACAACCTCATTGAACAAAATGAGGTGCGTCTAGACCTGCGCTCCTCTGCGGCTGAATGCAGCCAAACGCAACGCAGGGGAGCGCAGGTCAAAAACGCCCGTGTATAAGGGCCCTTAAAGGAAAAGTAAATGTTTTTCTTTTTCTTTCTGTAAATTTGCTCTAAACAGCCCCCCAGATTAATGTACCTTAGTCCCTGCTGCAAGTCTGCTCTGGTTTCTGTGTTATCAGCAGCTTGTTTCACCTTCTTCCTGGTGCAGAGTGAAGCCCAGCCCCTTAGTTTACTGAGCAGTCCATTTGCTGCTGTTCCACAATAGAGAGGAAGAGGGAGCCAGTGTTTCATTAGTAAGCTAGTTTCCCCAAGCAAAAGCTGCTACACACACTGCTCTCTGCTATGTCATAGTATGCAAATGATCTCCTGGACTAGTCCAAGATATAAGGTCAGCTCAGAAAGCTAAGGGGCTGGGCTTCACTCTGCACCAGGAAGAAGGTGAAACAAGCTGCTGATAACACAGAAACCAGAGCAGACTTGCAGCAGGGACTAAGGTACATTAATTTGAGGGGCTGTTTAGAGCAAATTTAGAGATAGAAAAAAAAAACTTTTACTTGTTCTTTAAGATGACTTTAGATAACACAGTTTCTTCAATTAGCCCTGAGTCATGATGTATTTAACACACAAATACAAGTGGTTGCATCAGTACAATAAAATACAAAATGAATATAAGACTCTACATGTAACAATTTAACAAACAATAATTTAGGATCAGTAAAATAAGCACACATTTATATAGACACAGTATATTTATATATACATGTATGTACTGTATAAGGATTTTTTAATTTTTGAAATATGCTTAATAGATGCTAAAATAAAATTTTTGATGTGGATGACACCCACTAGCATAAACTAAAGACCCACATACACACTAACTTGATTATATTCACAGTATAAAGGCATGGGCTAAAAAAAATAATAACCTAAATCAAAATCATTATTCAGACCCCCTGGTACTAGTTCATAGTTAAGTAATGTACTTATTACTTTTGTATTGTTTTACTATTTAAAAGATAAAATTTGTCAATATTATTGGATTTTTATAAAGAAACTTGCTAAAATGATGCCTTGCTTGGTCCATCCTTTTTTTAATGTGTTCTCCAATATGTGGCTCAAACATGGGAACCAAGAGTCTCATCCCAGGCAATATTTAGTAAGCTATTTTATATCGCTTTTACAAAAACACCAAGAAATTAGTACAGCTAAGCTAAGGTGCATCAATTTTAAGGATACATATAAACATTTTATTGTTGAAGCTTTCTATATAATTTATTTACAAAGTAATATAGGAACTTAAGTTAAAAAAGAAACATGCCCATCTAATTCAGCCTTTTATGCCTAAATTAAACCCATCTGAAACGTCTGCAATTTGTTTGAGAGGTGGGGAAGACAATGCTTACTGGCTTTTTTTTTTTGCAACACGCCTTAGTTTAAAGCAACAGTCACACCAAAACATGTTAATATTTAATTACCTCCCGAAATGGCTATAATAATATATGAGGCTTACCCCCTCTTGGATTTTTGCAAATTTTCAGGCACAATTTGCTTGCAAAATGCTCTGTAGCAAAAGGGAAAAATGGTGACAGAAAGTTTTTGTTGAACAGGAAGGACCTTCAGCACCTAAACTTTTTACCAGCGCCTGCAGTTTGGATGTTTAGGATCTATCAGTTAAGTGCACCCCCCCCCCCATATTCCCTTGCTACGAGCAATGCAGTGTCGGTAATAAGAAATAGTACTGTCATCACAAGTACACATGTGGTACTTTCAACCAGATATGCATAAAATATAGTTTTATACACCAAAATGCTTTATACATTTCTCCTTTTATGTAGCATATTTTATAAAAATTGTTGGAAATTGTCCTAAAACCAGGTGTAATATCCTACTTATGTTTAATGATATATTAAGTCCCATCATAATGATTTTGACCATCTGGATTGAGTGTCTCCACCATTCTCTTCTGTTTGGATCTTCAGGCTTCTCAACTGCAAAAATATTCATTTAGCTCATATATATAAGGCAACATTCTGGGACCCTCAAAGCCATTCCTCAAGCCTTTATTCTGTTACTTTTGTCTGTATGTATATGGGCTAAATAAGCACCCTTTTCACATGCTAACATTTTCCTTGTGCTGCTGGATTTTTGCAGCTGTCGATCCCCATACAATTCTCTTGGTGTAGCCCCAGTGGGTTGAGTTCTGTTTGGGCTTCTCAATGACATGTTTGTGATAGCTGTGATTAAGGGGCAGATTTACTAATGCTCAAATTTTGAAGTGAAAAAACTTCGAAATTTGACCATAAATTTTTTTTCGATCGAATATGGGCGTTTTGATCGAATAAAAATCATTTGAATCATTCGATCGCATCATTTGAATTGAACAATTTTGCGCAAAATCCTTGCAATTTCTAGGACTTTAAGGTGGTAAATAGTGGAATTCGAAGAATTTTTAAAGGGCCAGTATTTCAAAGTTCGGATTTCCGAATTTTTTAAATTCAAATTTCGATAGTCGAAGTAGCCCAAAATTACCTAAAGATTTAAATTTTTTAAATTCGAATTTTATTCAAATATTCACTTTGAATATACCCCTAAGTGTATCTATCTTGTTGCCAGTTATACTGTATTTCCCCTACAGCGTTTCTGAGCATAGCTGTCCTTACCAGTGATTCCAGATATTCCTAAACACAATGCAAAATTAATAAATAGGGCCATTTTCCTCCTCTTGCTGTCATGTCCTGCAGGTTTGAGCTGCAAAATAAACTTTTGAATGGTGATTATTTTATAAGTGAGATGCTTGATGAAAGCCTCAGGAGTGTCGTAATATTCATAATATTTATTTAGTAGAGTCACAATAGAGTAACATGTGCATTTCTTAATTATAACAATATGTAATGATTTTGCAGAGTAATTAATTGCCCTAGGTAAGTAAACTGCACAGAAAATTATGTGTTTGCATTTTCTGCTTCCTTATTGTATAATCTGTTTGAATTGTAGATATATTTGGACCACAAAACACCCTGGAATTATCTGTACAAGAGCTTAATAGATAAAAAGAAATAAAGAAGACAATTATAGTACTTTATAGAAGACTGCTGCAAGCTGAAACACCAGATTCTTGTGATTGAAGAATGCATGTAAAGATAACACACTCGTTTATATAAAGACTAATTAGACTTAAAATGCTTTAGAAAAGCCATTTAAGAAATTACAGTTTTTAGTTTTAGAAGCTAAATGCTAACACAATCAAAGTCAGGATAAATATTAAAAGGGTAATAAAAAGAAAACAAACTCCATTGCCAATAGACTAATGACCCAGAACTATAGCTAGTTTATTTGCTTTACTTAAACCAACTGGTAATATTTGAATGTAACATTAATTTTATCTTTATTTTTTTCATATTTTTTATATTGTACAGGGCTAGTTCATTATTTATTTGTCATTTATTCTGCATTTTCAAAGTACTAAAAAAATACTAAAAATACTTAAAACAACCCCCCCCCAATTTGAACTACAGTATCATTTCCTGATGGACTCTGACATTCTTTAGTCAATGACATTTCCAAAATGATCAAAAACTGGCAAGTAGGAAAAGAAGTAAATTGATGTTTATAAATAGGGAGCAATAAAACATTAAGGGAATGGACATGGGTGGAAAGTATTTATGAGCAGTAGTTTTTAAAATGAGAGTGAAAAATCCTATACTATCTTGTACCAACACCCCAAGCTGAGGGCCTGGGGTGCCATACATGGGTCATAACAACCTATTGTAACAACTAGAGTATTTTCCACACTGTCTACTGAACTTCTAGACTTCATCAGGAGAACTAAAGTATAACTAAAGAAGTAGCTAGAAATGTTGTACATTATATTTTGGGCTTCTGTGCCAGTCCAAGGCAACATTTAGCAGGGAAGATCTGTACTTCCAGGTACCTGAAACACCCGAGTACCTGAGTACCCTTGAGCAGGGGAAAGATGTAATCTGATACAACACAAATTAAAATAAATTGAAATAAAACATGAATTATTTGATTAAAATTTTGTTTCTGGACAAAATCTTTTATCACCTGTACATACAGGTAACATATGTAAAGTTATGCCAAATGGCTTGATCACCCACACCTGCCATAGATGTGCCACGGCCTCAACTGCCTTCTTCTATGATTTGGTTCTGTTCCCAGTTTCTCCATTTCTGGTCTGCAGTAAAATAATTTCCTGCAAATAACCTGGCCTTCCCCAAAGTGGTTGCCCCAGCACCATGCCTCCTGGGTAATATTGGATGATATTATCCTGCAGAGACACTGTAGATTACACTTCAGAATGTTGCTCTTCTATGCTAAAAAACTATTGTTATACATAAGATGGGCAGAACACAGTAAAGGCCTGGAAGAAATTAGTTAACAAAAGGATCCCCCTTTATAAGCTAACATTTCAGAATAGAGGATCTCATTTGACAAAGGTTGGGGTCCCTGGTGTAACCTGGATGATCCAACTAACCATATAGAGGAGTAACTTCTCTAATGTATACCTTTGCTTTCCTATTTTTAGTATTTCCTACTAACAATTCCAGTGAACAAACTATGGTCAACTTCCTTCTCGAGAATGAGGCTGGTAAATCAATAATCTGTTATTTTATTGCTTGTGCAGATTGGAAAATAGTGCTATATAAACTGACCAACTGACCAAAAATGTTTACCTACTTCTATTTGCTTATTAATATTATTAATATTTAGTGTTTTTCAATTTTATATTTTTAAAACTTTCAAATCTTTGTAATGAATTTATTTAATTTAAAAGGCATTAAAACTTATCTTTAAAAAATGGAGTCGATGGGAGATGGCCTTCCTATAATTCAGAGCTTTCTGGTTAACAGGCTTCCAACAGATCCAAATCCTGTAATTAAATATTAAAAATGCCTTATAAAGCACCAACATGTGTTAACCATTGTCTATAAAATTGCCTATTTACTTTTTCAGGTTATTCTGAGGAAGCAAATATGTTTAATAAAGGCATTTATGTTTCCATTCCTAAAATTTTTTTACAGTCTTAGTTAATTACTGCCTGTCCAACAAAATAGAAAACAAAAGTAAGCTTTAAATGGCACCTGCTAATACTCATGCATACATCCCAGTTAAGATTTTAATTGTGACACGTTTTTGGCAGCATTGGCCCTAATTCATCTGCTTTCAGGCAGAACAATGATACATTTGCAACTCTCTCTTTCAGATAAGCCCTCACAAGGTGTCAGATACAGCAGAACTATAACCCACACACTCAGTAACACAATGATGGGCACCAGTGTTTCTTGAGCTCACCACTAATTTTAAATCAAAAAACTGGGGTGCAATGAGGTTGCCACAGCAAAATTCCTGCAGACAGATACAAGAAGTCCACTACACTTCCCCATTATCAATATATTAAGGACATTGAGTCATTTTGTGCCTATTGAACCCTGTTCAGAACAGGAGGGGGTGTGATTATAGAGAAGAGCAAGGAGAATCGTTGAATGCATGGCGCCAGTTGCACCTATTTTTATTGCCCCTCATGATTCTCCTCTGACAGAGAGACAGGGACAGAGAGGGGAGATTTACCAAGGCGAAAATTCGCCAGTGATGGCTTTGCAGCCATCGCAACACTGTTACAATGCCCTACACTGTAAAATAATGTTCCACGTGTTAGAGAATATATGGGGCAAACCATCGCTGATTCTATTCAATCAAATTTTTTTACATTTAGATTTTTTCATAAATAAGCAGCAAATATTCAAATTGTGAGTTTATTTGAGGTAGAAAAACCCTCACAAAAATCACAAACTCGACATTTGATAAATAATCCCCTTAAAAAATAAAATCAATTTAAGCTACTTTCTTCTGTTTTTTATTTAAGTACTTTCCATGGTAGCAACACAGAAATAAAAGCACATGTGTCACTGGCACTATATAACTTTCTTGTTAGTTATGTAGATTCTATATTGTTGGAAAGGGTCAAATAATATTTGTTAACTTATAATCATCAAGTAGATGTAAAGTAGGAAGGCACTGTCCCATTAGTAAGCAATCTCCTGTGCAGAGATCTGTGAAAAATATCAACACAATACCAATATTTTATAGAGCCTCTAATATATATTCTAAGTAACATTTTTGGCCTTCACTCAGCCTCAGATGCAATGTTAATTTTCTGTTTTATTTTTTAACTGGGTTGTTTTGCAGATATTTTAACTTGCCCTTCTGCTATTCATCCTGAGCTTACTTTTAATTCTTCTTTCAAGGGGAGTTTGAAAAAAAAAATCTGCTGATTGTGTCTAATTGGATTATAATTATTGTAGACAGCTCAGACAAATAAACCAGACAGAAACATAACAAGAGCTGTTCCTTGTTCTTAAGGTTTCAAAAAACAATTATAAATAGAAATATTTCCTTTTTTTCCCCCATCCTAAAATGCATGGGATGTAGAAAGATTGATCAGGCTGACTTTGTTAACTAAGAGCTTCATGGCAGCGAGTTCCACTTCTATCCTTTATCATCTACAGACAATTTTGTTTGTCACATTTCATGCATCTGCAGCAAAATCCTTAATCAGAATAGATTACAGTATCTCACACCTGCCAGTTCCTATTTTTGCATGAAATGTGAAGAAAAGTGATGCCGCTGCATACCTTTAAAATACAAGGAGATTTCTTATGTGTGAAGAAACCCTCTAAATTAGTAAAGCTTTCTTTACTCATCATGTACCTGTCTGGGATTTATTGTGCTAACATACAGTATAAAGGTGCTTAGATCCATATGGGTGAGAAAATAATTGGGTATTTTTTAGTCAATGGGAGGGACATTTACTAAAGGTAAAATTTTAGTGGTATTAGAGCTTTTTGAAACCACGATAAAACTCTATTTCTTTAAAACCACAAATGCCATTATAGCTATTAAAAGATCTGGAAATAAAAAGTATGAATAAAAAAGTATATCTCTAAACAGTGGTTTTCAACCTTCCTTATGCTGCGACCCTATAATACAGTTCCTCATGTTGGGGTGACCCCCAACCATAAAATATAAAAATATTTTCGTTGCCAGCCCAGAGTGGATTGTTAGGAAAGTACAGGAGACAGCGTGGCTGCATTAAGGTTTTTTTTCCGTGCATAGTGTGGCAAAATTCTTTTGCCACACACCAATTACCATGTTAATTTTGCAAATTTTAAATGAGCTGTATGGCAGTCCCTACTAAGGGGATATAGAAAGTTGTAGTGCAACTGGCTTCCCTACACAGGTTACTGAACTACAACTCCCAGCACCAACACCCAGAGAGCTACAACCTTGGCCTAGGGCTAGAGGGGAGAGAGATGAAGCTGCTCCTGGAACCCCTTAAGTGACCCCTGTGAAAGGGTCGTTCCACCCCCAAAGTTGTCCCGACCCCCAGGTTGAGAACCACTGCACGAAAAAAGTTCCAGTAGGCACAGCAAAGCTCCCATTGACTTGTAATGAACTTGGGCTGCTTTTACGATTACTTGGAGAAGTTCTTTGTGTTTTTTAATAAACATAATAACTTAGGGGTCAATTTACGAAATTCATGTGAAATGATCGAAGTTCGATCGAATTCGACCGAATAACGATCATACGAATTTTTCATGAAATGGTAAAGTGAAATTTGGCCTATTTGATGATCGAATATCGAATAGGTCGAATAGATCAAATGATCTGATATTCGATCAATCGATGATCGAAGAAATAAAAATGTAAAAGTTATTCGACTGTCTACTTCGCCAGATTCAACCTACCAAATTGTAATAGAAGCCTATGGGAAGCTGCCCATAGGCTTCTGAGGCTAAGGGGCAGATTTACAAAATTCACGTGAAGGATTCAAAGTTCGAACGAATTCGATCGAATTTCGAACGTAGCATTTATTCGTTTGGTTGAACATGTGTTTGGCATATTCGATCATCGAATAGGGAATGGTCGAACGATCGAATACATTCGAATAGAGTTGAATGAACGAATATTCGATCATTCGATCAGCGAAGGATTTTAATTTTAAAGTTTATTCGATTGCCTACTTCGGCAGATTGGACCTACCGAATTGCAATAGAAGCCTATGGGAGCACTCCCATAGGCTTCTGAGGCTAAGTCCTAATCGAATAGGATTCGTACGATCGAAGTCGAATGATTTATTCGTTCAGTCGAATTATTTATTTGACTGAACGAATAAATTTGTATTCGATCGTCGAATGATCGAATATCGAATAAAAGGTAGCCTACAACTATTCGATTAACATTCGAAAATCGAATGCTAATCAAATATCGAGTAGAAACGATTTTTTGGGGGGAATAATAGTAAATTTGCCCCTAAGACCTGCTCGAATACCATTTGTACGATCGGAGCGTTCGATCGTTCGAATCGTACAATTTTTTTCGAACACTTGAATGAAATTTCATGATTTTTTTCATGAAATCGAACTATCGGTATCTCATTGTACGAATTCATCGAGAAATCGGATATTGAGCAAAATGATAGCCTTCGATGGTCGAATACTTATCGAATTGGGAATTTGGTCGAGCTAATTTCTGGTAGTAATAGTAATAGTAAATTTGCCCCTTAATAAACTTAAAATTTTTAAGTGATACCATTTTGCTGAATGATTGGTTTCTTTTATTAAACAACTGGTAATAAATATTGGCATAATACAACCACCTAAAAATAATATTAATATCCAACTTCATTAACACAATGCAATTGTGCAGCTATTTAATAAATCTAATATTATGATTTACTTTTTAGAAAGGGGCATTGCCAAAAAAGATCACATCACATTTTGGACATAGCTGGTTCTTTCTCAAGTCCTTACCTAAAGGAGATATAGGGGGTTATTTATTAAGCTCCAAATTCCAAAAATTCGAAAAAATTTGTGTATTTTTTTAAATAGGCCATTTTGAAAATCAAAAATTTTTCAGATTATATTAAACCCTGAGGGTGAAAAACTACGAATATTAAAATATGGCATCTCCAACCTGCCGAGGTTGCATATAAGTCAATTGGCAAAGTCCCATTGATTTTTTGATGTGTGCTGGGTTTGTGCAATATCACAATATTATCAGAGCTTTCAGGAGGAAAATCTGAAACATTTGTGTTATAATAAATAAGCCTAAAAAACCCGCACGGATTTGCTTGGAGGTTCTAAAAGAAGAAACTTCGTAGCTTGATAAAAAAAACCATAATGTATAAAAAACACAAACGTGCCTCTGCATTATACTCCTCTACATACAGAAGGCAGGGTTGGACTGGGGCCCACCGGAGCTTCTGCCTCAGGACCCCCCTCCAGAGCCTGGGGGCTGCTGCCTCAGGGCCTCCCCCCCATTCAAATTTCTGAGTGAAATTACTGCGACCACCGAATTTTATTCAAAGTGTTTTTTCGATTAAAAAAGGACCATTTTCGATCGATTTAAAATTGTTTGAATAGTTTAATTTAATCGTTTGATTCGAACCATTTTCCCCCCACAAAAAAATCTGCCCCTTAATATTTTATTCTAAATCAATTATAAATGAATGTATCTGTTTATCTCGAAGGGGCAGATTTACTAAATTCGTGTGAAGAGTTTGAATATTCACGCGAATATTCGAGAATAGTCTCAATTCGATGTGCGACTATTCGAATATGATCGTGCGACTATTCGAATATGCAAATTAAGTATTTTTGACCATCGAATATAGAATATTCAGACACACTGAATAGATCGAATAAATATATATTCGAGCGTTTGACTATTCACCAATCGAAGAACTTGCCCTTTAAATTTTTTTTATTCGACTGTCTACTTCGCCAGATTGAACCTACCGAATTGCAATAGAAGCCTATGGGAAGCCCCCATAGTCTTTTGCCGAATTTCAGTTGTACGATCGAACGCTTCGAACATTCGATTGGTACGACTTTGGTGAATATTCAAGCGTTTTATCTGTGACTATTCGTAGAATCGTTCGATCGTACGATTCTGGCGAATAGTTGAATATTCCATTCGATTTTGGCAAATATTTATTCGCCAAATATTCACCAGTCAAATTCGAGGGCTAAAAGCTCTTGACAATTCGACCCTTAGTAAATCTGCCCCATAGTATTGCTGATATTGTTATATAGTAATGTGGCTACTACCAAAGCCAATACTTTAAATAAATCTATGAAACAAAACTGAATGTCTGTCATATTGTAGTGTGTAGCACACTTTATTTTGACATATGGCTCCCATTCATACCATACAGTATATGGCCTTGCCCAATAATGTTATTTCCCAGTAACACAACTTCTTCATATCAAAAAGATATCATCAATACACAAATACTAGAAATTATATTTATGTATATATAAACAGTTTTTTTAAATCCATTGTGATCTGCATTCTATTGCCACTATCCAGAAAACATATGGTTCATGCAACTCAACTATTTAATTGTGGATGTAAAGCAATTCTTTCTTGCTTCTGAATGCTTCACTACTTTTGGCTCTGCAGTGATTGTCTTGACAGGGGCATATTACCCCAGTGGATTGCTTCTGTCATAGATAAATTGCTTCAATCAAAGACCCAATAGAGCAGCTTTCCCACACTGCCACGTCATGTCTTTCCAGACTATACAGTTTTCACAGCAATTATCTGGAACGTTCTGTAGGAGCACTAAATTTAATGCAAATTTTTAATATTTGATATTTATATTGGGGAAACATTTTAGAAATGCATTCTTTTTTTGCCAAGAAATCTGCATTCAAGGTGTTTTTAAGTCCACCGAAAGGTATATTCCTGGGATTTCAGCCAAATAACACAATTACTATCATAGTTGCAATCTACCAACAATCAGCTTTGGTTGGCCTGCAGAATTCAGAATAATGACTCTTTCTGCACTTGAGTGAATTTCCACTAATGTTATTGAAGGAGGTGCATGGGTAAATGTACCCACACTATAGAGCAAGTACAAAGGAAGGTATATCTGGAAAATAAAAAACAGAAAGCACATGTTGCCTTCAATACCACTATAATTATTACCCAAAAGGGTAAAAGCACAGAAAAACACGTAACCGTGAAACTGCATCTATGAGCAGGATCAATAAAGTATACATTGTTAAGGTTTGCAAAAAAAAAATACAGAAAAAGAAGAGGTTAATGGAGGTTACTTACTAAAACTCAAATTTAAAACAAAGTCGATCAAATTCTCATCCACGAATTTAACTAATTTATCAAAAATTCTTCTGAAAAAAGTCAGAGCGAAAAAACATTGCAACAAATGACTGCTTCAATTAGAATTGTGAAATTGATGCTCTGAACACTTGATTTATCAAAATTGTCACTGTGAATTCAATTTTATCATATTATCAGACTAAACCCCTGACTTTATTGGATTATCCAGAGAAAATAACAATGTGAAGAAGCAACTTCAGAGACATCTGCTATTGACTTCTACATGACCTCAACAGGTTTGAGATGGAGTATTTTCGGATTCAGATTTTTAGCAACCTTGGTGTGTAATAATCTCTAAAAAAAATTTCCTCTAAAATTAAGAGTTTTTAATTTTTAAACTCGACCAGAAAAATCTGAGGTTTAATAAATGGGCCCCTTAGGGGCACATTTACTAAGGGTAGAATTGATTCGAAGTGAAAATTTGAATCAAATTCAATTAAAAAAATTCAAATGTAATTTTGGGCTTATTCGACTATCGAATAGCCCAAAATTCGATCTGAATTGTTCAAATTCGAAAATTCGAATTAGAATAAAATTTTTGAAATACTGGCCCTTTAAGAAAAATTCCATAGCCTAATTCCGCAGAGCAAACCTACCAAATTGCTATACAATCCCATGATCGAATAAAAAAAATTTGATTGCTAAAAATTGTAAGGATTTTATCTATCAAATTTTTTTTATATTCGATCGTTCTAAAAATTTAATTGCGTTAAAACCCCTCGAATTCGAACTTGACCTAAATTCAAGGGTTTTTTAACCCCTCGAAATTCGACCCTTAGTAAATGTACCCCTTAATGTCAATGTTTCTGACACTTTATACAAAAGTCATACAAAGCAAAATATAATGTCCATTTGTTTGTGCATCTGAAGAAATAGAGGCCACAAAGTGAATGAGCTACATCTTCAGCCTGCAGTACATTCTCATTCCTATTAAATAAAATATCTGATGCTACCAAAAAAGATCAAGGTGAAGATATTAATATACAAGTGAGCAGTTGAAGACTCATACTGCCATAAGCAGAAGTATGTTTAATTTAATAAGCAATATTTTATTGTCAATTTTTGATGTGTATTTCTATAGGTTTCCTGGAAAATAGAACTATGGAAAAATACATTTCTCATTTCTTTGATCTTTATATTTTATTTATTAGTCTTTCAGTTTCAGCCACTGGTAAACCTCCTGTTCACTGGAGCAACAGGAAGCCTTTTTTGGATTATAGTATAAAAACAATTCAGATCTTTATGTCAAAAACATCTTCCAATTGTCAGGCCCGGATTTGGGGAAAGGCCGCCTAGGCCAGGGCCTAGGGTGGCAGGATTTTAGGGGGCGGCATGCTGCCCAGCCACACCCACATTGGTCCAGAAACACTGGGGATACACAAGAGATACGATACTTTTTAATATTTTCCATGCACCAATCCCCATTGCTCTGGGCTTGATGATGAAAATTTGCGAATGAAGGGCAGAGTATGGGAGCAATGAATGGCAGTGGGCCTAGGGGTGCCCACTATGTAAATCCAGCCCTGCCAATTGTGAAAGAGACATTTGCCATTGACTTCTACATGACTTTGACAGGTTTAAGCCGGAGTATTTTCAAAAATGTTTACGTTTTTTTAAAGGAAGGTTTTTCTCCCCTTTAAAAACTGGACCAGAAACATTTTAGGCAAATAAATACTGTAGGTCCATAGATCTTAATATTATGGTTGAACGTTTCTAAAAAATTACAAGAATACCAACAGCAACATGTCCTTAACATGAAAAATAAATAAGGTGCAAATGCTAAAACTAACTTGATTTATCTTAACATTGTTCTAACAGATCCACTAGAGAAATAAGATTGCCAAAAGCTTACAATAAATTCCAGACAAGTATGTTATCTGGAAAAACCAAGGTCCCAAGCATTCCAGATAACAGGTCCCACACCTGTATTATTCCCTAACCATGGCTACATCAAACAAACTTCACATTACAGTAAATTATCACACAGAAGATTTTTTTTTTCAATTATAAATTAATCTGTGATTGTTTCACTAAAATATATCATCTATGCTATTAAAAGTATGTATAAATATAATAATAATTATGCTGTCCACATGGCATAAATTTATTCTTCAGTTTAGCATGGGTTATACTGTATGAATGAAATGAAAAACAGCAATGTTTAAGAGACTGTTCTATATACATTGCTGGACTGAGTACCCATTGAAACATCTTTTATTGACTTAAACCGTTAATCAACATACATAATCACAATAATTGTGTGAAAGAGAAAAAAAGGACATAGCAGTTATAAGATACAGCTGATAAAAGACAAACAACCAGTCTAGAAATCATAATTTGTTCTGTTTTCCTTAAATTAAGGAGACATGCCAAGTGCAAGAATGCTGACAATATTTACTTTGCATTCATACAGTACATATGTTGGTGCTTGATTGCTGCTTGAATTTAGAATATATTTAAAAAAAATCATATTTTTTACACACTGTGTTGTAATTGCAACAGAAAAATTATATATTCAAACGTCAAAGTACCTTTTAGAATCTGTTAAACATTATTATTGATATTCAATATGTCTTAGCAAATACATATAAAATTTTGCCTTCACTATACAATGAGAAGAGGCACATGTGCATGACATTTTATTGGGAAATTCTGCAGCAATACCTAATTACTGATTTTTGCCTCAAATCCATTCCTGCTCATTACTAGTAATAAGTTACAGTCAATTTTATGAACTTTAGAAAATGGGTAACCAAACACTGACATGCTTTGGAGTCAATTGGAAGGCAAAATTGATTGGAGGTTTGTTTAGATATCAGTTAAAAGACATCTGTAAGCACCAGAAAACATAGCAAAACAATCAAAACAGAACTTCTGATTCAAATAAAACATTTTTAATGTGCATCTGTAACCCAGACACAAAAAGCTGTATAATAAAAGTCCTTTTCAAATTAAACATGAAATCCAATTTCTATTTTTATTAAAGCATTCATAGCTGTTGTAAGCTCATTTAAAAATCTCAGCTGTCAATCAAATATTGTCTGCCCCTCCTTAGGCATAGAGGTGGGGCACACAATTACTTTCACTTTCCATTCAGCACTTTCTAGATGTCACTGCTCTCCACACATTACCACATTCTCTTCACTGTTTAATTGTGTAGCCAGTAAATGGGGATGGACATTAGGCTCCTGATTCTGGAGCACAAACAAGATAATGAGATGATATAATGTTTGCCTTAAAAACAGTGACCACAAAATCGCTCCTGCCTGCTTGCTATAATTATAAATTCTGAAGGAAACAAGATTCAGATAATGTATATAGTGTAATTAAAGTTCATTTTGCTTGACTAATGTGATAAAATAGGATTTTTAATTTTTTGGGGGCGATGGGTATTCCTTAATATTACTGAAAAAATGGTGCATCAGTTCAATGAATGATGAACCATTTTCATGTTGCGGTACTACTGATGCATTATCCAAAACATTGCCATAAAAGATATCCAAAGAAAATTTTTATTTAATATTACTAAGGGAACAGGTGATTATATACTTATCTTCAGGATTAGTGATGGGCGAATTTATTCACCAGGGGCGAATTTGCGGCGAATTCCCGCCGGCGAATAAATTCGTTAAACGCCAGCGAAAAAAAAAACGAGTTGCACGTCATTTTTGACGGGACGCAACGAAAACGATGGTTAGGCTTTGGCATTCTTGGAGAGTTCAGGGTAGATGGAGTTAGAGCATCAAGACAGAAGAAACAACATGAACTCTGGCTTATCAGTTACTGATGAGGAAATATCTGGAAGAAAAAGAACTGCTAAAGTATATACCTTGTTTGAAAAGAAACAAGGTATTGTTGTGTTGATTTGGTAATTAGGAAAAGAACATAGGGCTCATTAGGGGGTTCATAAGGGATCATAATTTAAGCCACCATATTTTTCACACTTTTTACCCTGCCCTGTTGTTATAATGCACAGGTGCTGGAACTTGCTTGGCTGAATGGAGTGAAAGGACTTGTGTTTCCCAACAAATACATTGCAGCTTGGCTTCGGTAGCAATGTATTTATAAAGGGCAGGTTGGTTGAGAACAATCCACCATCCCATGGTGGGTTATTAATTACAGTGCAAACCGTAGAGAACAGCAATGGCCTAGACAGGTGCTGGATAAATTAGAACTGAAGCACATTTTGCCCCTTAATTAACTAGCACTTGCTTCAGGGACAATAAATGCTGTGTCACTGCTATTTTTCGCTGACTCAAAATGATAATATATAATGCGTTTGAGCAGGAGTCTAGAGATCCTTCAATTCTCAGCCATGAATAACTTAAGGGGCATTTACTCTGCAGCATTCCCTACATCTTGCGCATACACCTACTGGTGGTGAAGTGCAAATAACTTCTGTTTCTTTGCCTAGCACCATTGTTGTAGCCTCCACAAGGAAGTGCTTTCTTCTTGCTTATGTCTGCACAATGGCATAATGGCATAAAGGGCATCCAAGGGGGTAGCTATGTCCAACTAGATCACCAGTGTTGCCATGAGCTATACTTGTTTGCTTTATATAAGAGCAGACAAACTTAATTTATTAACTGAATATTAGCACACATGAATAAAAATAGTCACATGAAAATTTATTTTTACCCCTAAACCTTTTTATAAATAGAAAAAATGTTTCTTCTTGTTAGTGCATAGATTCCTGAACCTAATTTTACCATGCCTTAAGGAACACCAAAAAAGTATGTATTTAAAGAAATAACAATATAATGTTCTGTTGCTCTGCACTGGTAAAACTGGTGTATTTGCTATAGAAACACAACTATAGTTGATATAAACAAGTTGTTGTGCAGCCATGGGGGCAGCCATTCAAGCACAGGGTACACAGCAAACATACCAATCTTACCAGTTCAGTACAACATTACATGATATTTTCACTACTTTTAAACACTTTAATTTTTTGATATTACTGTTCCTTCAAGTAAAATAATCTCATGAGCTTACAAACCCCCTGTAATAAATAGAGCGTTACAGAGGCAAAATATTTATATTTATTATTCTTGTAAGTGAAAGGATACAAAGTAAATATGAAAGTTTTCTGAAATTGACAAAATGTCATCGGTCAATAAAAAAAGGGAGCAGAATCAATGTTACAGCAAGCAGCATTAAATACTCTGTGATGTGAAAATACAGTATTGGCCAATGTTATATTCGTTGAACTGTGGCAAGATGTTAACAATTGCAATAAATTAAGCAATGACCTTAAAGTAAATTTCTCAATGGAATCTGTTGGAAAAAGGGAAGTATAAGTGATAAGCAAAGGGGCCCAAGCAATGTAATAGAGAAAATCACCTATTGTGTATCTGGCAGTAGAAACCCATACAAATGCACCTTTTGTATTGATTTACTTGATTTGCACGCTTGTTGAACTTTCAGTGTGCTGTAGAGAAGAGCAGATCAGGGATGCACCCAATCCAGGATTTGATTCACGATTAAGGTTTTACACGCAAATTAAGATTTGGATTCAGTTTTTCCAGGCACAAGGATTTCGTTATCCTCCTGAAAAAGCCTGAATCCTTGTGTCTGTCCGAATCAAATCCGAATCCTAATTTGCATATATAAATTATGGGGCAGGAAGGGAAATCATGTGACTTTTCATCACAAAACAAGGAAGTAAAAAAATTTCCCTCTTTTTCCTTTCAAGTCCATTATTTGCATATGCAAATTAGGACCACAATCTGGTTCAGTATTCGCCCAAATCTTTCATGAGGTTTCAGGAATTTGGCTGTATCTCAGTGGATTTGGTGCAGTCCTAGAGCACATACAGTTTCGCTGGTCTAAAAAATGTCACTTGTATATGTCAGATACTCTTAATGTTATGTCCCACTAAAAGTTATATAATACTGGGCCAGGACTGGAGTAAGCAGAAACAGTGACAGACCTCACTTTTCATTGCTCTTTTTTGAGGTAAGGGGTTGAGTTTGTGATAACCCAGTGCAGGGTGTAGCAGGACTAGAGGAATCCAGACAGAACTGCCAGACTGCACGATAGAAGTCAGATTTATTCCTGGCTGTTCTCTCTAATGTCTCCCCTTCTCCCCCTCACTTCCCCTTCCTGTGTCCATAAGCTTTTTTATTACTCCATCCAAGGCCAAAGCTGCTAATACAAATTAAAATGAACCTTCAACATTCTCACAATGGATGAAACAACTTTACAATGTTCTGCAGAAAGTGTCATGTTGGGAAGTGAGGAAGCAAACATGGGAAGTGGGAGGACAAAAAGTTATAAAGTAATAAAAGTAAGTAATAAAAGTAAGAGGGGAACACAATTAAAATGGAGGAATAAAGTAAATGAGAAAAGAATGGCACACGAATGGTGCAAAAGTTATAAAAAGGAAGGTACATGGCAAAATGGGGAAGAACAAAAGCATGATAAATGTGCTTTTCTTTTTGGCATGAGTTCATATAGTTGAGTTAATATAGAAACGCAGCATAAACACTGAAACTCCAGAGATAACTATAAATATACAGTATTTTCTTTTTTTCTCAGACGTACCTCACTCGACGGATTGAAAGAACAGTCCTGGAAATTTAATTGCTTCTTCTTTCTAAAGAATGTCTGTGCACCACCCATTATGGAAGACCCTGAATCCATAACTTCCACAAGGAAAAAATGTGACGGAGGGGTTGCATGACACTGTGAGCCTAAGAGGTTGGAAAATGGTTGGTATGAGTCAGACTATTGTGGTTTCCTTTCAATCAGGAATCAGTTATGTCTGAAAAAAACTATATTTATATTTATTTTGGAAAGTTCAGATTATGCAATGATTACACAACTTTTCTACATAAATCCAACTGATAAAGCTCTTGTAATGGGGGGGTATATTTTCCATTTAATTACATGCAGAATGGGAATAGAATTTAAGGAAAAAAGTAATAAATGAGAGGAAAAAATTGAGGAAGAAAAGAATTGCAGGTGGAAGCTAGTATAGAATAATGAAGAAAACATAACAAAATATATTAGTCATAGTAAATAATGTAGCCTCCAGGGGCGTAGCTGCAGAGGAAGCAGAGGTAGAGGGGGCCCCACGAGACCCAAATAAAGAGCAAGTTCAACATATATTTGTAAAAAAAAGGATAATCTCTGGATATGTTGGGGGACATAAAATTAATTTGCTGTTGGACCCAGTAACATCTAGTTTAGTTTAGCATTTAGTTTACTTTAGTATTGTTCAATTGCAAAAACATAGGTGCTAAATAATGTGTAATTCTATATGATTCAGTACTTTTTTAGCAAGGTTTTCACTGGTGCCAGAGCACCAAGTCCTGGCACAGAAAGAGATGCTCACTGGAAAGCAAAAGATATAGAGAAGCTCAAGTCATTCAGTTTTACTTGCAGTGATTTGTAATGCAAAACATAGTAGATTGATATCTTGAATTGGCAGCAGCACAGTCCTGAATTGCAAATGACCACTGATTAGTGTGGAATAATTCTAAGGGTGATTTATGGATTCCTAATTACTTACAATTTGTATGAATCTAAATTCAAGTCAGTTTCTGCTTGTAGAAATAACGTAGACTTGGCAAAATAATACTGCAGATATGGGAGCCGTAATACAGAAAGCTCCAAATTAAAGGGAGGCCAAATCTCATATAGTCCTTTTTTATTGATTCAAAAGTTTTTATTATTTTGACATTTTGACATTTTTATGAGTAAAATCGCGAATAGAATAGAAAGATAAAGTGTGAAGAGAGAGAGTTAGAGAAGGGTGGGAGAGGGAGGGAGAAGGATTGGAGCCTATTACAGTTCAGTTCTACTTACTAACTAGGTTTTGGATCCGTGTCTTTTATATGATTTTGCTGTGTGGTTGGAGGATTGCTTCTCAGATCTTTCCAGATCGGTGATATTCTTTTTTCCACTGTTTACACAGTTGCATTGACGTTGTACTTATGTTTGTATGTTGGGTGAAGCCCAGCATCATTTGTTCTTGGGTAAGGTTTGAGTCTATAAGTATTATGAGCTCCCTTTTACTGGGCCCTTCAATTGTTTTCCAATATCTTGGGATTAGGAGCCTAGTTGTTGTCATTACGTGGAAGATTAGATCTTATATTCGTTTTGGGTAGTCGTTGAGTTTGTAGTTTAACAAAGTGAGCAATTGTGTTTGTAGATGTGTTGCTTGTTCTAAAATATGTTCTGTAGCTAGCCATAGTTTTGGGGCAGCACAACCATATGTGTAGCAGGCTGCCTTCTCCCTTGCAATCTCTCCAGCTTGTTTTGGGGACATTTGGATAGTATTGGTTTAGGGTGATTGGTGTCTTATACCATCTATAAAACAGTTTCCTGGCATTTTCAATATGGTTGGTACATTTTGAAAGTCTATAGACCGTATTTGCCATTTTTAGCCACTGCGCCATGGGTATTGTGGTGTGGAGATCCCATTTCACGAAATGTTTTGGTTTGGCGTTGGTGTCTTCCTCTGCTATTCCTCTGATATTCCTTTGGGACTGCGTGGTTTATGAGCCAGTAAATTTTCAAATACTGTGAGTTACATGCTTTCTTCCATTCTATTCATTCATAGAAAAAAATTCAGTACAGGTAACCCATAGGCTACAATGGCAATTCGGCAGGTTTATGGTGGCGAAGTCGAAGTATTTTAGAGGGCCAGTACTTTTCTACTCGAATCGAATTTTGGCCTTTTCGATAGTAGCCCAAGGTTACTTCGAAATTCTTAAATTTGAATTTTATTTGAATATTCACTTTGACCCTTAGTAAGTGTGCCCCCTAGTAACATATGTTAAATAAATATGCCACTTGAGTACAAAAATCCTGGGTACTCCAATTGTCTTGTGTGCATTAATCTAATTCTCCCCATGGATGCCTGGAGCAAGTGGTCCCATTGAGCCTATTCAGGAAGTTACCTGGGGCCCATAGTTTGAAGTGAAGACTACTGTCATCAAAACAGGTAGGGCTAGGGTGGGCCAGAGCAGTTCTGGGGCAGGTTGGTGCCAAAGTTGGGGTAGCTGGAGACTGAGCTGCCCAGGGCTTTCATGAAGGTTAATTTTCCACTTCCTAGACCCAAGTGTCTGGATGAAACTATGGATCAATAATCCTTGTATATATTACAGTTACACTCTTTCTTACAATGTACAAGATTCAATTAACTATGTTGACAAAGGCACCGTCTATAATAATGGATTAACAGATGATATAACTAAACACAACTATAAGTAATTGAGGCTTTTGTACACTGCATGGTCCTGTGTTTTATTTGATGTGAAGCTAATCCTTTATTATGTTACAAATAATTTTGAAAGATATACTCTTAGAGCATTATCTGCAAAAGAACTTAGATTGTGAGCGCCACTGGGGTGGGGGCTGATGTGAATTACGTATCAGCACTCTGTAAAATCACTATGGAAATGAGTCAGCATTATACATACAGTACCCATAAATATATAAGAATTATAAGAATTTAAACCAATTGCTACTATATAAATACCAGGGAATACATATTTATTTATTTTATTTATTATTATTATTATTACTATTATTATATAATATATCATTATTTAAAGCAATTGCCTTCTATCCAATTTTTTGACAAACAAAAAAAAAAATCAAATGTAAAATACTAGACTGCTACTTACAATGTATATTTGCAAGTCAGCACTGGTCCTAGGAGCGTATAGTAAAATGTAATTATAAAGCACAAAAGATAAGTTAAAGTGGGACTGCTGGGACTTATATTTTCTTTCACTTTCCTTGTATTCATTCTCTTTGCTTACAAATGCATAATAGGTCGTATTTATCTCGACTTCTAGTTACAACACAAAACAAATAATCATTTTATAACCCGGCATCAGCGATCCTTTGTCAGAGCCTTGGATGTAATTGTAGACAGTTTGTTAAAATCTGGTTTTGTCTGATAATTGTTTTTATTCCCTGCTGTTGCGCAAGGACATCTGGAGCAGCTGGAGAATTTTCTGGAAAGAGTGAAACGCGATGTCAGCAAAAGATCAAAATACCGTAGTAAACCAATTCCCCGCAACTTTCATTCTCTCATCTTCTTCTTCCTGGCAGGGTGACAATCTATGCAGCTATAAAGAGAAAATAGACAGCTTGATTTCACACTATTGCCTATCACAACTGCAAAAATAGAGAGAACTTTTATTAGCGTGTGCCCTAATTTTAAACTGAAATAAATAACCAGCCGTGCTCTGTCAAAAGAATCTGTTTTTTCAAAGGAAAAAAACAGAAAACAAACTTTGATATGTGAGACCATTAAAAACAAGGGTAACACCTCTTGTGTACAACTAAAGCTTCTCTTTTCTGGGTAACAGCTTATGACAATTTGTCATTTGAATCCCAAACATCCAGATTCTATTGAACTTTATGTATGTTGGATTTCCAAACCAATAAAATCGATTAGAAATTTTAGAACCCTTGTAAAATTTAACATTATGGGGCTGATTTTTTAAGATGCAACTTTTTCAGATTGGGCTTTTTTTACTTCAAAAATCCAAAAAAACTTTTTCAGGATTTATTCCGAATATAAAAGTACCCCAGCTAAAACCTGTTGAAAACATGTAGAAGTCAGTGGTGGATGTCCCTTTTACAACTGGAAGATGTTTGATAATATGAAAAAGTCATATTTATTGTGCGACAATGTGGAACAGTCATGTTATTTTTGCAATTTTCCTGTTCATTCATTTTCAATTTTGATTTTTAAATAAATTGAGTTTACTCATGGTTTAAAAAACCTCTGAAACCACTAAAATGAGACTCTTGATAAATAATCCTCCCAGTGTTACTGCATCAATATACTATACAGCTGGAGAACTGTAAATCTGATTTGGTGTTCCTAAAGTACAACCCACCACTGCCTCTCATGCTTTTGGTATAATAAATTTAGAGCTAATCAAAATGTTGGCAAACTCCCTCAAAGGGGCAATACCCTGTTTACATCTTTCTAACATCCTTCTGCTTAGACTTTGGAAGTGCTAAACTTCTATATAATTTTAGACTTCAACACACATGTTACTATTGTTTAACAAAATTAAGACTAGGGATGAGAAGATTGAGAGGCAGTAAATACAGGCTTTGTAAGACCCCCAAACTCCTGAGCAGGATGGTATTCCATAAATAATCTTACATTGTGCACCTCCCCAAAACAGAAGCTTCAGTTATTAGGGATCTAGGAAAGTTGAATCTTTTTATGTTTATAAGTATATTTTGAGTCTTTTATTGAGCAACAAAGCCAAATAATAATACGATTGCCTCAAATAGTTATGTAGGCCACATATGACTTACAGTACTCAACTGTTGCTCACTGTAGATCAATAGTGATGTAGAAAATTTTGTACAGGTAAGGGATCTGTTATCTGGAAACCAGTTATTAAACAAGCTCTGATTTATAGCATGGTCCTCTCCCATAGATGCCATTGTATGAAACTAATTAAAAATTATTTTCTATTTCTCTATAAAACAGTACCTTGTAATAGCACCCAACTAAGATATAATCAATCCTTACTGGAAGCAAAAACAACCTATTTTGTTTATTTAATGTTTAAATTATTTCTTATACTTAGGGGCAGATTTATCAAGGGTTGAAATAAAAATTTTCAAGTTTTTCAAGTTTTTTTTTAGTGGAATTCAACTTTTTTAAATACGATTCAAGTTTTTAAACAAAAACCAAATTTGATTTTGGAAATTTATCATGTACTGGCACATTTACTAAGGGTTGATGTGACTATTCGAATAAATTAAACAATTTTAAAATTTGAATTTCACAGTAATTTTGGGCTGCTTCGACTATCGAAAATAGTGTCTCTTTAAAATCCTTCAAATTCAACACTTTGCTACCTTAAAGCTTCCAAATTGCAATTTAAGCCTATGGGGGACCTCCTAAAACCTGTCCTGAAAGTTTTTCTAAGTCCTAGGAATTCTAAGGATTTTGTGGAAAATCGTTTGAATTCGAGCGATTCGAACAATTTCAATTAGATCGAAAATGGGCCTGTTTAGTCCATTTTTGATCGAAAATGGCCTTTAAAAAAATTAGATGGTTGAATTTTTTCAATTCGAAATTCGAATAGAAAACCAATACACAGACATTTGTATCTTAGACAAATGCTTTTGTAAAATAATAGTATGCAATGAATAAAACATTTGGCTTCTTCCTTTTAACACGTTTAAGATAATTTCATTTAAGAAATAATAATTAAACGAGCAAAGATACAGAGGGACTTACAGATGGTTCATCAATAATGTATTTTCGTTTATCTTTCCTGTCATGCCCTGGATTGCTTTTAAGAAGTTCAGACTCATTGTAATTGAAATGCAGACATTTCAATAAAATATGATATTGGTTTCTTTCATTTCAAAGAAAATGTGTGAGGGGAGAAAAAATAATGACCATTCTTTTCAACCCAGCTGGACGTTATGAGGGAAGGTGTTTCACTGCTGTTTTCTTTCTTGTTCTTCACTGAAATGCACAGTATTAAAAGGCCATTCCAGTGATATATAAAATCATAAATTTTACATTAGGCTTCCGTCTATAAAAATATACCAGAGGAAAATAAATGTAATAATAATACACAAAAATATATATGCAATTAATGAAAGATATACATTTAAGGGGTTTACACAAGAATTCTACATACAGAGTTGGGTATAAATAATAACTGAATGGAGGAAAAATATTAAATATATATGGCATAAAAGGTTGCAGCACAACTCAAAAGTCTTACTAATGTCATTGTGTAGCTTTGAGGGGGAATAGGGGAGGAGTTCCAGGAGACTAAATGAATGCTTGCTTGTGAATATTGGGCTGGGAGAACACCGGGAAAAAACTAGGTGGGGCCTGGCCCAGACTCACTCCCTGGGCCTCTCCCTGACCTCCCCTCCTGGCATGACCATCTAGACTCTTGCAGGAAAAAAGGTACTGAATCGTTGAAGCAAGTCATTAGGCTTATAGACACAAGCCAAAAGTCAAGGCTGATGGAAATTCCTGGGTTCCCTTGCTTTCATGAGGTCAATTCCATCCAGTCATTAGTCTAAGTTGAGCGGGCACCTTGGAACTTATCAGTGCCAGAACTAGAAGTTGGCAGAAGATGCAACTGCAATTGGGGTATGCAAAATTAAAAAAAAAATGCTGAATCATATACTCTTACTCCCATCCTGGTTTACTAGTTCCTGAAAAGCTGAACAGGATCTTGACCAGGTAAGCAAGCAAGAGACTGGGTAGCATGTGGAGGGAAGTCTGTAGTTCCCTCTAACATGTTTGAGGCTAGTGCACACAACATATTTGGGTGCACACACACCAAATTGCATTTTGTGTGAAAACACAAAATTTTGTATTAATTCTGACCTGAGCACACTGCACTCAAAAGTTTTAAATGTGTGCACAAAAGAATTTTTTGCCGCACATTTAAAGCCGAGAATGAATTAGAGGGAACATTGGTTGTGATTGCAAGTTAGGGTTGTTGTGGCAAGCAGGCGGCAGCAGCACAGAAGGTACTTGTATTGGGTATAAGTACTGTCTTGGGTGCAAGTACTTGTCCATTGAGCTAAACAACAGTAATCCAGATGACAACCCACAACACAATATGAATTAAAAGTGTCCTTATTAAATCCAAATGGCAGGGAATAGCAATGTTTTAAGCTCTAACAATTTAAGCTACATCATAGAGAGCTGTGGGACATCAAACATTACTATCATGTACCCTAAGAATTTAATAAAGGCACTTTTAAATCATATGATTATATTGTCATTGTATGTTTCCAGGGTGAGGAGTAACAGATGGACAAGCGTGTTATTACTGTAAAAGTTTGCAGATACAGGAGTCTCACATAATCAAATCATACAACTAATGTTGAGCTAAACAGGGCAAGCAGGGAAATGTTTCTTCAAACTAACAAACTCTTCATTGAACACAGGTAGCAAAAAGCTACATTTAACTGTATAGCCTTCCAGTTTTATTTGTACCATTTGCAACATCCAAGCATTCAAAATAAAATTTCCAATCCTTGCATTTATATTTGTTATAGGATTGAGTGTATAATGATATACAGCTCACATGTATTAAACCATATGGGTGCAACACAGAAGTCATTCTTTTCCCAGCTCTGCAGTGAAGCTGTGAATACAGTTCTTTAAAATAAGCAGTTATTAAGTTAACTATGTTTAAAAGTGCTTTCTGATTGCCCGCATTAATTTTATTGCAATGGTTATTTCCTACATACTGATACTTTGGAGCAATTTCAGTGAAAGCTTGACTGTATAAGGATTAAATATGAATAGCGACTTAAGTGTTTAAATATATGTATTATTAAGGATTTGTATAAGAGTTGATATTAGAAAAAGGGACACTGAAAAATGTGTACAAACATTAACTTTTTTTATAAAAAAAAAATAAAGTTTCAGTATACATCTACTGTATGTTTGACTCCTTCTGTACTATACTGTATAAAAGTATTCACAGGACTTAAAAGATTTAGAAGAAGTGAAGGTGAATTCCTTAACAAATTGTCAGTAATAAAAAGCCGCTCCAAACTCACCCCCCCCCTGGGCTAATATCCTCCACTCCCTCCACTTCAGATCTGGGTGCGCAGTCCCCAGCACCTCAGCTGTAGAATTTGCAGAATAAAAGATATCTGGACATGTATTCCAACAGAGAAGGAACAAACACCTTATGCGTTTCGGGAATCAATTCCCTAAATCACAGGCATCCCATTCCCATATCCCATGCCTATGATTAAGGGAATTGATTCCCGAAACACGTAAGGTGTTTATTCCTTCTCTGTTGGAATAAATTTCTAATTTTATCCGGAGTGCCATCCAGATATCTTTTATTCTGTGAATTCCTTAACAGCTGTTCTCCTGACAAAGGCTCATGTAGGCGGCTGAAATTTGAATAATTGTTCACTTTACATCTTTGATCAGGTCATGTGAGTACATCCTTTGTAGAATTATATTACTAGAATATAGTATAGTATAGTATAGTAAAGCCATGCCACTGTCCAAACATAAAAAATTCTTGACAAGTTAAAAGTGCTTTTTTTATACTGTTTTAACATTATACCCTGACTGGTGTCATTATGACATGTTCAGTAGTTAGCTCATACTGGGGTTACTGGGTTAGTACATGGAGGACGAGCAATAACTTATGTGATTACATAAAAGATATGTTTAAATTAACTTTCAGTATTTTATAAACGAACCTATTCTAAGCAACTTTGTTTTAATTGCTCTTCAGATCCTCTGCTATTTATCTTCCACTCTTTCTTTCTGACTTTCTATCAGGTTTATAGGGTACAGAAGCAAGCTGTTAAAATGGAGGTCAGAAAGAGTCATAGCCAGTGGCGTTAACTATAGAGGCTTCCTCTATGGTCTTAGAAATCACCAATCACTGGGTGTTATTTATAAACACTGGGCAAATTTGCTCCTGCGCATTAACCCACAACAACGAATCAGATGTTTGATTTCAGTATTCAACCTGCAGCTGGCTCAAAAAACATAATCACTGATTTATAAATGAGCCCAACTGTCTTTCCTCAACTGGCACAAGTGGGCGGGAAGCAGAGAGTGAATGGCTGGGAAGGAGCTACTGTGCACTGGGATTCTCTGAAGACTTTTTTATAAGGGTACCCAGTGCAGAATTGTTAAACTGCTGGACACAATATAAAAGGCTGCAGTATTTGGGGCAGATCATAAATGTAAATTAGAATTGAACACAACAAACCAAGGGAGACTTTATTGGGCAGCAAAAAAGGTATATGAAACACATAAAAATAAACCAGAACTTTTGATTCAAAGAAAATATTTTTTACAGATGTAGGAAAAAAATGACCAGCATGTAAATTGACAGGAGTGATGGTAATTATTTTATTTTTGATGTAAAGTTGTTTCCCAAATCCAGCCCTAACCATAGGGCCAGGAGAGCAGCAAGCAAGCTCTCATTAGCTCTTCTACTGGTTATCAGGTTTAGCCATTTCACCCAGCATCCCTATTGGTGATTCAGGGTTAACCAATCAGTGCTGACCTTGCCTTATATAAGGCCAGGCTTCCTCACTACCAGTGCCTGAGCAGTGGTCTACTCTGAGCACTGAGGCACCATCCGTAGCTCTGGTTTCCCTGCTCTGTTTCCCATGTTTCTTGCTTGTCTTGCCTAGTTTGTGTTTTGTTCCCTGATTCTGGTTCTTGGCATTTCTGTCCTGCTACAGTCTTCCTGCTTTGACTTCTGCTCTTTCCCTGCCCTTGTCTTGTTCACCCTTGTTCCAGTCCTGTTCCAGTTCTGTCCAGCCTGCTGTACTATCCAGTCTTACCTGCCTTGTCTGTCCTGCTACAGTTATTTTGCTCACCCCCATCCTGACCTGTTCCTGCACCCACACTGTCCTGTCTCAGAGTCTTTGCCTACTCCATCCTGTACTAATGTTTGCCAGCTTCACCCTGTCCTGCTCTGTCCAGTACTTGTCCTGCACTATTCATCGCCCACTCTTGATGTGTTCCTGATTTTTATGATATGAGAATTGTTTAACCTGCTAACATGATGCAGCTGAAACAACAGTGCCACCAGCAATAGTCATTCCAGCTGAATGAGTGAAAATTGAATTCTTGAGAAAAGAAACATCTTGTGATGTTCATCTGCTTAGATGACTCTACATACTAAACATTGAATTAAGGAAATTTAGTAAGTGAGCAGAGACAAGTCATCTGACATTTCTCTAGTCAGTTCTAACATCACAAGACTTTTGCTCTCCCAGGATATTTATTTTCAGTGGACTGTAGCTGAAATGACCAGCAGGTGGTCCTGCAAATTCCATAAATTATCTTATAAAGTAGGGAAAACATAATTGCAAAAGTGCTTAGAGTAGGTTTCAGAGTAAGTGTGCATTTTTCTTAGAGGATTTAACAGATTCTAAAAAGAATGAACTGGTGGCTGGAGGACAGTTTATTTAGTTTATACCTTGTTCCTGAACTGAGAAGGCAATAGAAAAGTACAGATGCAGTCACTTGGATTTGTAAGTTAAATGCGTTGTGACTCAGGGCTAAT